>OY744617.1:26740870-26850870 GCA_963556255.1 Allolobophora icterica
AGGCCGCTGAAAAAGATGTAGCTCCTAGACGTTGATCCCACAGAGGCATGGTCCCAGTGGACGTAGAATCGTTCAGAAGTGGAGCAGTTAAGCTGAACCCTCTGCCCAACCACAGTTTCGATGTTGATTGGTTTTACTGTGATAGATCCGTCTTAAAAAAGAGAAATCTTGTATATTAGAAACAAGCTTTTACTAATACGACTGATGTTGGAAGTAATAGGTAGGCTAGCCTAAGGGCAGAAACTGGGGGCTTTCAAGCCGTGCGGCAAATGTAGTGCAATTTGTCTATATAGACATGCGAGGAAATATAAACGCCAGTATAATGACAATGACAATGACAACAGCTTTATTGCATCAGCTGACAAGTAATCATATCACATAAATTTGTGTAGATCTTTATACATGTAGACGCTAAGATGCTTTTAAAGCTTCAAATAAATTATCTGCTAACTGTATCAAGTTATTTAGCCGAATTCCTTAACGTATTAATTGTGTAAGCTTATGCCTATGTTACAAATGTCCATAGGAAATTCCTAAGTAAAAACAATTTGAATAGAACATTTTAACTAATTTTAGCTTACGAGGGAATTTTTCGGTGTCACTCCTTGCATGCAGCGCGTGCAACCTTTTTTAGCAAGAGAGTTCAGCATTTGGAGGAAAATTGAGGGGCCTGAGAATGCAACAAGTCCCTGGCAATCTAAATAATTATCTAAACCAATTAAAATTGCGCAAGTTTAATTGGTTTAGGCCTAGATAATTTAGATTGCCAGGGATGTGCGCTGCGCTGTTGAGGGGCGTTATGGTACATGTTTTGAACCAAACAAAAAAAGCAAACATTCGTCCATAATTATATAACATTATACATATATTCATACACATGGGCGTCCGTATGAATTTTTCTGGGGGGGCAACATTATTCTAGGGGGCAAAATTTTTCTAGGGGGAGGGGCAAAATTACGTTTTTGCATGGAACCAGAGGGCAAATGCCCCCTTGAGCCCCTATCGGACGCCCATGTTCGTATACCTTCATGCATGCATGTATACACAAACATACATACACACATACGTACATACGTACATACGTACATACGTACATACATACATACATACATACATACATACATACATACATACATACATACATACATACATACATACATACATACATACATACATACATACACAACTACATACATAAATTGATTAATGTGAAGCCAAATGTGAACCTTAAAGTGCGATTGAAGGTGATTTTTGCTTAGTTACAAGTCAGAGCTTGTCAACTATGCGTATGCAATGCAAATCAATAATATCGTGCCTTTGGCCTATTCACGAGATCAGAAGAATTGCCAAAAGTTTTCTCTTCATTTCGGGAAAAGGCAATAGCGAAATTGCTTTCCTCCAACTGTCAGTTAATGATAAATCAAAGGACCTTTTCTTTAAAAAGCTAAGTAACATAACCTTATAAGCCCTCATGAGGGTACAGATATCCACTGGCGTAAACTTGTACAAAATATGGGGGGGGGAGCATTTGGTTATTCATTCTACACTTGTTGCATTGGGTGTACAGTCCATCTCAATTATTGGGGGACGTGCCCCTGCTGCCCCCTTCACTCCCCAGAGTCTACGCCTATGCAGATATCTCTCCAGGAGTGGCGTTAGGCCTATCATTCACGCAAAATTAAGAACGAATATAATACTCACCACAGGAACATAATAAAGCCAAATTATAAACAATTGCTGCTAATAATTTACTTGCTCGATCTGTATAACTTAGTCTTACTAACAACGCCATTACGCTAGTCATGTGTAGCTTTCTTTCGTCTGGTGAATTGATAGAATAAGCTTCTGCTTAGATGCTTCTCGTGCGGGCAAATGTTCAGCGTGAATGTGGAAATTTCTGTCATTATGCATGTAACTCGACCGCGTGTATGGAATTTTCTGACGTATGGCCTACCTCATAGACGCAAGTATAGGCTGAGTACGGGTGTAAAAACGAAAGCGAAAACTTATACTAAATAATATCATGGCGTAACTTTGGTCAAAAAGTGGGGGTACCAATTTCTTATATATATATATATATATATATATATATATATATATATATATATATATATATATATATATATATATATATATATATATATATATATATATATATATATATATATATATATATATATATATATATATATATATATATACGAAGCATGCAAGACGGAGACTGCGATCTCTGGGAAGGCACATAATAAATAAAATATTGATTGGCACTGCGATCTTTGGGAAGGCACAATAATAAATAAAATATTGATTGGGACTGTTCAAAAAGTGGGGGTACGGTACCCATCAGTCGAAAAAGTGCCATAGTAAGAAACTTATAGCCTATCTTACACTGTAAGATATATGCTTACAGGCATGCCATCATTCTTTGCCTCCCATAGTAAGAAACTGTCATGTATAATTGTTGATATATATCACGAGAAGATATCTGTATGGGTTCTAGGACTTTTCGCCCCCGGAAGATTCGCCCCCGGAAGATTCGCCCCCGACATTTCGCCCCCTGGAAGTTTCGCCCCCGTCGATCCAGCTTCTAGTCTTAGTTACATTTTCATCATAGATCCCGCTTCTAGTCTTCTAGTTACATTTTCATCGCTAATCCAGCTCCTATACAGTCTTAGTTACATTTTCGTCACAGATCCCGGAGGCGAAACTTCCGGGGGGCGAATCGCCCCCGTGGAAATTTCTGTCATTATGCATGTAACTCGACCGCGTGTATGGAATTTTCTGACGTATGGCCTACCTCATAGACGCAAGTATAGGCTGAGTACGGGTGTAAAAACGAAAGCGAAAACTTATTAAACAACATTATAGCCGATGTACGTCTGTCTGTCTGTCTGTCTGTCTGTCTGTCTGTCTGTCTGTCTGTCTGTCTGTCTGTCTGTCTGTCTGTCTGTCTGTCTGTCTGTCTGTCTGTCTGTCTGTCTGTCTGTCTGTCTGTCTGTCTGTCTGTCTGTCCCGTAACAAACACTATTGTGACGTCACTATACCGCCGCCTTGGCGACGGCTATTATAGGCCAGCAGACTAGCTGTCTAGCTGTGCAATAATAATTGTTTTATATACCGTGATTTTTCACGGGTTACAGCTAGTACTAAATAATATCATGGCGTAGCTTTGGTCTAAAAAGTGGGGGTACCAATTTCTTATATATATACGAAGCAAGACGGAGACTGCGATCTCTGGGAAGGCACATAATAAATAAAATATTGATTGGCACTGCGATCTTTGGGAAGGCACAATAATAAATAAAATATTGATTGGGACTGTTCAAAAAGTGGGGGTACGGTACCCCTCAGTCGAAAAAGTGCCATAGTAAGAAACTTATAGCCTATCTTACACTGTAAGATATATGCTTACAGGCATGCCATCATTCTTTGCCTCACATAGTAAGAAACTGTCATGTATAATTGTTGCTATATCATGAGAAGATATCTGTATGGGTTCTATAGGACTTTTCGCCCCCGGAAGATTCGCCCCCGACATTTCGCCCCCCGGAAGTTTCGCCCCAGCTTCTAGTCTTAGTTACATTTTCATCATAGATCCCGCTTCTATAGTCTTCTAGTTACATTTTCATCGCTAATCCAGCTTCTAGAGTCTTAGTTACATTTTCGTCATATAGATCGCGGAGGCGAAACTTCCGGGGGGCGAATCTTCCGGGGGCGAAATTTCCGTATCCCATCTGTGGTTCTAGGACTTTTGTATGTAGGTATGCGTGCATCGTGTGTATTATATAGCGCGTTTTGAGAACCTCACAAAGGTGTTGTAACACGGCAGTCTAGTAGATCTAAGCAGCCTGTTATGGCAGCAACAGTCTCCGTTTCTTCGTTTCCGATAATGATGATGTCGTTATAACCTCGGCAGATGATGAAGGGTACGAGATCGTTCACGGGAAAAGGACCGACAGAGACGGAAGGAGGGTTACGAAGACAGGGAAGAAAGTTATTGTCACCCTCGGAGACCTATAAGAAAAACGACAGCGTCCGTCCCACTATAAGGAATCCCAAAGACGGTGGAACCAAAGATGTAGGCATGAGGGTGAAACGAAGCGCCACGTTGTGCTTCGCCCGCGCTCGGGTCATGTGACCAAGGCAGGGAAGGGGAACAAACCCAACTCCGCTGAGCGAGCACTGGGAAAAGCTTATACCTCTATTCACCCCCTGGGGTTTTCTGGTTGGGTAGCCGGTCGCCAGATTACCCCTACATCTTTGTCTGTATGTCTCTCTGCCTATATGTCTGTCTGTATATCTGTGTCTGCTTGTCTGTCGGTATGTGTGCCTGTTCATCTGTCTGCTTGTCTGTCTGTCTGCCTGCCTGCCTGTCTGTCTGTCTGCCTGTCTGTCTGTCTGCGTGTCTGTCTGAGTGAGTGATTTATGGTTATCGGCCGATGCCTATACGCTGATCCAGACGCCTTAGTCTTTCTTCTGAGGTTGGCTTAAACACGTCACGGCCGACCATCGTACCGTCAAATTGAAAAATAATGAGAGGGCGTCGGCGAGGTTTTATATCGAACGACGGGGTAGGGGGAAGGTGTGCAGGGGGGTGACCAGCGTTCAATTAAAAGCGCCCCGTTCAACGTGACGCGTTGAGTAGTTCGTTAGCGGCGGCTTTGGCTCGATCGCTCAATTATTCACTTGGCACGGCTACAGATTATCGCCCCGACCAAGTTCCCGGTCGTCCGCAATCCCCGGTAATCCCGTCTCCTATGCCGGACCCTGGTCCGGACGGTTGGCGCAAGAAATTGGAAGAGAATCCGATGCGAACGCTGTAATCTAAGATATAATGGGCGCTCCTGTTAAGATCCGGCGTCCCATTAGCGTTGCCCCTCACCGCCAGGGGCAGCACGGGGCGCGGCCCTGCGCTGCCTCCTCTTCGAACCCGGAGTATGTATGTATTTATCACTCTGGCGTCATTTCCGGTCGAGCTGCGACCGGGTTACGAAGGACGCGGACCTTTTCGAAATAATGCAACGTCATCATGGTTTATATAGCGCCGTGATTTGAAGGCGATGCATTGAGGTGCTTAAGCTGCGTTTCTTCATGAGAAGGATAAGGTGTCTTTTGAACGTGTGTATGTATGTATGTATGTATGTATGTATGTATGTATGTATGTATGTATGTATGTATGTATGTATGTATGTATGTATGTATGTATGTATGTATGTATGTATGTATGTATGTATGTATGTATGTATGTATATACTTGTGTGTATGTATATGTGTAACTATGTGTGTAGGTATGTAGGTATTTATATGATATATGCATGTATATATGCTTTCATGTTTGTATGCATGTATCAGGCATCCCAGACTCCAGGGACTATAGGTCTTGGAAGAAAGCTAAAATATTAAAAGTGCATGCACCTATGCATTTTCTTACTGTATGAGTGAATCAATGAATGAATAAATAAATAAATAAATGACAGAGTGAGTGAATGAAAGCGTGAATGCCTATGTGTATATACCACCACGTACGGCTGCATGCATGTATGCTTGTATGTATGTATGTATGTATCTATGTATGTATGTATGTATGTATGTATACGAATATACACATGAATGAATGAATGATTGATCGAGCGTATGTATACGTGTGCATGTATACGTGTGTGTGTATGCATATGTATGATATACACAATTATGTACCGATGCCTGTGTGTGTGTGTGCGTGCGTGCGTGCGTGCGTGTGTGTGTGTCTGTGTGTGGATCTTAGTAAGCACCAATTAAACAGCGTTGCCTGGCACGATGCATGACGAAACACCCACCGGAAGTGACGTACACATCGACGGCCGCTGAATAAGCTGATTATTCGCTTGTAAACGTCGAGCGTCGCTTATTGGACGCGTTTTTCATCAGCTTCTGATCAGAGCCGGCGGCGAAGCTACAGGTAAGTAAGTAAGTAAGTAAGTGGCGGAGAAACGGTTTCAGCTGACGGTGGTATATACTGTTGTTGAGTTGGCTGATGGTTGCAATTACGGGCCCGACTGCCGGCTGTTGTGCTGCCGCCCTTTAGGTGGGTGCGTCGTGGAGGGCGTGTATAGGTTGAGCTGTTCGCTTGGATGTTTATCATTTGCCGCTAAAGGAATATATATCTGTCTTATTAGACAAACCGCCAAAGGATTAACTCATCTATGGAAAGCCGACGTTTTGCTATGTCTATACGGCACTGCCATAAGAAGTCGTTCACAGCGCTTTGCATTTGCTTTGCACTGAATTACACGGATGTTGATACGTTACAAGAAATTCTTTTCGTCACATATAAGCTTACATTCATGGACATTTATTTATTTATTTCGGATATTTTTTAGGCCTACATACATACGCACATATCATATATCGTATTATATATATATATATATATATATATATATATATTGCTACTGTTATACAGATGCATACATGTAGGCCTATACACACATTCATGAGTACATGCATGCATAATTAAATCCAGTAGTGGAATTCTATTCTTTCGTAGATTTGTGGTATATTCTCCTCACTGTCTACATATGCGACCTATGGGAAGGCATAATAATAAAGTATTGATTGGCATTGCTTAAAAAGTGGGGGGTACGGTAACCCCCAGTCCAAAAAGTGGGGGTACGGGTACCCCTCGTGCCCCCCCCCCACAAATTACGCCTATGCTTGTGGATATAGTTTCTGGATTATGGAGAACATTTGTTGATTCGTCGGCTGTCCATATAAATTGGCAGGTACAAAACCACCTTTACTAGTTCCTCGGCATCACTAACAGCATCAGCAGCTGCCTCTTCTTCCATCGTAATTAAGACCATCCTCCAGTCGACGATGTCTTCCTCCTTTCGACCGTTCAACCGTTTCTCCTAATTTCCAGAATGACTCCATATACTTAACTCAATTAGCCAGCCTCAGCCTCATCACTTCAAACACACTGATGCCCCAATGTACTCCAACACCCGTCGACAGACCCTTTCCAGGTTATCTATACCTCCAGATGCCATCCACCTTCCATATACGGAGGCTGCAGGGAAAACCTGTTCATCAACGCTCACCAACGATACACACGCACGCACACACGCATACACACACACGCGTACACACACGCACACACACGTACACACACACACACACACACACACACACACATACATACACACATGCACACACACACACATACACACACACATACACACCCACACACACACACACACACACACACACACACACACACACACACACACACATACACACGCACACACACACACACACACCTACACACACACACACACACACACACACACACACACACGCACACACACGACCGTGCATCAACAACACACTGCAGCCATGTACCACCACCAGCACCACTTATACTATCCGGCACAATAGTAAGAACCACCATTATCATGCACCAGGTATACTATGAGGTCGACTTCAACAGCCACGAGGTATCACTAAAGACTGGGCAATATACAATGCACACATTCAAAACGATTTCGACCGATATTGTCAGATTCATTAACGTATACAGTCCAGTATCTCTCTCTCGCTCTCGTTCTCGCTCTGCATACACACACACACACACACACACACACACACACACACACACACACACACACACACACACACACACACACACACACACACACACACACACACACACACACACACACACACACACACACACACACACACACACACACACACACACACACACACACACACACACACACACACACACACACACACACACACACACACACACACACACACACACACACACACACACACACACACACACGCATCCATCCATCCATCCATCCATCCATCCATCCATAAGTATGCATACATAGGTATAGGCCTACACGTATACATTACATGTATACATACATACGTGCGTAAATTACATACATACATATAATAATAACACTGCTATGCATGATTTTTGATGTTCTGCCAAAAACATGTTTTTCTAAAAGATTTTAGTCTGTTGATTTCAAAAATGATATCCGTTTTTTTGTATCACGTAGGGTTTTCTCGACATCTCTGCCGCATTTGACACCATTGATCACAGCCTTCTTCTTCAACGACTATCTTCTTGGTTTAGCGTCTCTGATACTGCTCCACTCTGGTTCCAGTCCTACTTGTCTTCCCGATCCTTCTCTGTTAAAGGTTCCAGCCACTGCTCACAACCCCTTCCTCTTTCCTGTGGTGTCCCTCAAGGCTCCGTCCTGGATCCACTACTTTTCATCCTTTATACCACACCCTTAAGCCATCTCATAAAATCCTCCTCTGTCGACCACCATCTCTATGCAGATGACACCCAACTCTTCATATCCTTCTTCCCAGACTCTTTTTCCACCGCCATCACACAACTACTCAACGTGGTTAACCTTATTTAAGAGTGGATGTCATCCAATCTCCTCTGCCTTAACCCTTCCAAAACTGAATTCATCATCCTAGGCCTTCCTGATCAAATCAAGAAAATCCCTGATCCTTCCATAAACCTTTCGACTAACTCATCGTCTCTCACCTTCACCGCTGACTCCCCTGTTCGCAATCTTGGTGTTATTTTTTATCCACACCTCTCCTTCTCTAACCACATCTCCAACCTCTCGCGCTCCTGCTTCATGCACATTCGTGACCTCCGACGCATACGACCCATGCTCGACCTTAAAACTGCCTCCACCATTGCTACCTCCATTGTTCATTCAAAGCTTGATTACTGCAATTCTCTTTTTCTCAACCTCGAATCCACTCAAATCAAGCATCTACAGCTTATCCAAAACTCACTAGCCAGAGCTGTCACTAGAACGCCCAAACATCATCATATCACTCCCATCCTCAAATCACTCCATTGGTTAAATATCACAGAGCGAATCCACTAGAAAGTTCTATCACTATCCTACAACTCCCTACAATATTCCCAGCCCAAGTAACTTCGTGATCTCTTCACCATTCAGACCCGATCATCGTCCTATCTCAGTCTTTCTCGACCCCCAGTCACTACTCACCTCAAGTTCTCCAACCGAGCCATTTCCATCACAGCACCACGCCTCTGGAATGATCTCCCTCCTGAATTCCGCACTTTCTCAGTGCCTCCATCATCATTGCTACCCGTCCTTCATCCTCCTCCTCTTGTTCCTCTATCTATCACCCCCGGACTTTCCACTCAGAACTGAAGTCTCACCTTTTCAAATACTCCTACCCTGACTCATCTGATCCTCCGCCTTCCAATTCTTCTCGCCGTAAACGACACCCGCCTTGACAGCTACTCTGCCTTTCCTGATCTGGTACCCTGGAATCGGACTTGGACCACTTTTGGACTACTCTCTGGAAACCCCCTTTGATTTGATGGACTATTTCTGGATGATGAACAGAGATTGTTCGTCAGAGGAAGAACACGCAAGAAAATCTAAGAAAACACGTTTCTGTCCCTAAGACGGTTTATGTCTCAGTTTCATTGTATACAAGATTTTGCCATATATTTTGTATAAAATTATTGTAAACATCTGGGCACTGTCATCTGTTTCTAAGATTTTGACATCAGGACTTTTATAAACCTTTCTTATAATTTTTATCTGCAGTGTATCAAAGAGAAAATAATTTCTCAATAATGTAAAAATTCAATAAAATTATAATTTGATTTGTACGAAATTGTGACGTGATGGCCAAATTTCATCAACATATTTGAAATCAGGATGTCAGAATTGTATAAAATCAGTAAAAATAAATCAGACATCTGATTCTTTCTTTTAAAATGCATAGCAGTGTAATCTTCGTTTAATATCTTCAAACTGACAACAACGCAGTATGATTACAAATCAGTACATGTTATGCGATAAATCTTAACTACTAACAGAACAGACAGCCTCCAATACATGGCGCAAATTGCAGCCTACAAAGCATGTCCGCCTATGGGACTCGATCTCTGTAGGCCTACCTCTCGCACTCTACGCCAGATGTTATCCAATACGCTACCGGGCCCCCCTGCCATGCAGGGCCGTTGACGACGCCCTCCGCCTTTACCCAGGCTTGGGACTGGCACTACCAGAATTCGGGCTGTGGATGAATATCGACTGTGAGATACATAGATACATGCACACGTCCATGATACATATATATTCATACATACATCCAGTGGCGTAGCCAGGTTTTAACACTAGGGGGAGCGAGCACATAAAAAGGCCCCAATAACCAAAATATATAATTTCAATTAATTAATTCATTATGGTTATATGTATTAATTTTTTTATTTTATATAGAAACACTGACCCACCCAAAAGGTGACAAAATCAATATGTGTAGTAAATGTGTAATAGTATAGTATACTATAACATAACAGTACAAGCACAAAGCAATATTACAACAGCCTTTTTAGTCTAGACTTCAATTTAGCAAAGTTCTCGATTACTTCGTTATAATCCACTTCACTAGCGAACTGTCTTTTGATCGTAATCAAAGCTAAACCAGACAATCTCTCGTCACTCATTGTAGAACATAAGTTTGATTTTATGAGTTTGAGTCAGCTAAAAGATTGTTCCACACTAGCGCTGCAGGCTAGGATAAATGGAACACATGTCATTGGCGATCATGAATTTTAGTAGGGCCTACATACATGTCTGCTAGAGATTCTAATTTGGTCATATATCGGCATTCACATTGCTAAAATGGTTTGGATCTAAACAACTAAATTTGGAAACCACATTTATAAAATGCTCAGGTCTCTGATTATATTGGCTTTCTGTCAGCCAGCGCGTATCATCTACAGGGTTGTTTCCCAGGTGTGGCGGTGCCAGCTGGGCTACACTCCAGCTTATCTGGGGGTCCTTTGGCTCCTCGTGCTGGGAGCTCAGAGTAGCCTCCAACTCCGCTCTTCGGGGAAGAGGATGCTCATTGTGCCTTTGTCTGCACAGCCACCATGCGAAACCGTTCTTTTTCAGTGGTGGGCCCGACGGCATGGAACGGGCTCCTCCTGGAGCTGCGCCTGCTCCTCAGAACTCCCGCTGATATGTTATACTTTAGATTGAAAATTGTCCTATTTTGCCGTGCTGGAGTCGGGACCACCTCTGAGTAGCCCCTTGGAGAGGTGCTATATAAATACTCGAATGAATAAATTATTGAAATTTTTTAGTTGTGCTATTTATGACCCAATATAGAGACACTGTGTAGGTTTCTACCATTAATTTTTCTTCCACTGACATTTCCTCATGGAATGTCTTTGTTCTCCGAACTCTATGTTGGTCATAGTCAGTAATATCACATTTTTGAGCCAGCTCAGTTGTCTCATTCTCAATCCGATAAAACTCAGATTCATTTCGCATGTTTTTCATCTCGTTTTCAAATAGTTGAATTAGAAGCTGAGAGTAAATAAATGCTACTTCTGTGTAGGCCTAAATATGTGGATAAACTGAAAGCCTTCTCTAGCACTTTTTCACAGAATATTAGAAGAACTAAGAATTCAAACATAGGCTATCAAGTGTTACAACTTACAAGAATACCTAATTTAGCCTCAGCCAACTGCTTAGTAGTGCAGTTTGAAAGAGGTTTACCATTTAAGGACAAGTTGACATATTTCTTATGTAATTTGAACGATCGGAATAAATAAATTTCGAACGACTGGAATAAATAAACTGTGAAAAAGGCCCCACATTTTGGAAAATGGTCTTAGGGGGAGCGGTCGCTCCCCCTGCTCCCCCCCCTAGCTACGCCTCTGCATACATCCATACATACATACATACGTACATACATACGTAAGTACATACTGTTCTCGTCTCGTCTTACATATTTTGCAGCTGTTCGCCCAACTTCCTTTCACCAGTCATGCAAACAACGATCTATAAACCATCGACGCCAACGAGCAAAGATATCAGTCAACGATGACGTCAATCAGCGACGACGTCAATGAACTGTGACGTCAGCCCACACACATCGTAGTCTCAACTGCTGTGCTGCAAGGGTGAACGACAGTCGATGACTTATGATGACAGGCCTACGTAATATATGAGGGAACGAATCGTCTTAAGCTGTTTCATTATATTCAGCTGCTGCCCGAACTCTGGTAGTGCCAGTCCCAAGCCTGGGTGAAAGAGGAGGGCGTCGTCAACGGCCCTGCAACCATCATTTAACTCCCTATTTTCTTAGAGACAGACCTCAAAACTTTAACCTCCCTGATAAAGACTCACGAAACTTTATTTCTCGTATATATGTTATTCGCCAACTCATACTAAGCTATTACTTCCTCAGTTCTATTTTTCATGTACACCTACAGCGTTTTGCCTGTTGTTCTACGTAGGCCTAATAAACGAATATAAACATAAACATAAACAAGGCAGCCATAGGGCCTAAGATGTCTTTAAACGCCGGAATCTTCTCAAGCTCTTTCGCATAGAAATAATGTGGCTCGTATTTAGACATTATACATAACCTTAAGTATGCCTGCATGGCAATTACTGTAGGTGTATACCTTACACCAATACACCATAGTTCGAGAATTCGTGACTTTCGGTTTAAAAATTCGTAAAAATTCGTAAATGTTTGGCCTATTTTAAAATTCGTTAAATAAAAATTCGTTGGGCCATTGTTAGGCCTTTTTTACATTGACAGTGGCGTTTTGCAAAGAGCACCGTAAACAATAACGACAAACGTGATGACGTCATGATTTGTTGTGTTAAGCTTCTGCTTAGAACTTAATATAAAATTCAATATAAAAGTTTATTACGTAACGAGTTAATTTAGTTAAAACCTAACTTCTCAAAGACGGAAGAACATGAACCGGAGTGAAAGTATGTAGTGATTTTGGAGGAGAAGGAAACGGGTGATCCGAAAATATAGTGTTGTTTTTGTGACAAGGAATCTGTTGGTTGTTCTGCCCGAATTCGGAAGCATTTGCATGGCGAAAATACAGAAACCAGAGTCGAGTGGGAGCAGTGGGCTGTTCCTGACTCAGAATCAGAGGACGATGAAGAAGAAGCCACAGCTCAGTGAACGTTGCCAATCCTTAACCATGTTTGGTTGCAAGCTGTGCCAGTGACTGACCGGTCACACTGGAGCTGGGGAACTGGTGGTTTCTCGTTCTGCTGACTGACACTCACAGTCACACACCCCAACTATGATAGAAATCGAAGTTCAAGACTCAAAGTAGAACAGTAACTGAATATCACTATACTGTTGTGTTGCTAGTCAGCAATCTTTTGCGGCTGATTGATTGATTGCTAGGCCCTATGACATTGAGTGTCATTGACATTTACTTGCTTAAAAAGCGGAAAGTAAGCAAGTAATAAAATTCGGTGCCAGTTTTAGAATTCGTTAAAATTCGTGAAATATTTAAATTCCTAAAAATTAATGCGAATTCTCGAACTATGCCTTATACGCAGCCAGGAACTTTGCTGTGTTACTTTTACACCCCCTTAATTTCCATCAATTGCTGCTGCTGCTGCTGCTGCTGCTGCTGCTGCTGCTGCTGCTGCTGCTGCTGCTGCTGCTGCTGCGTGTCATCAGTCTGACAGTTTGTAACGCCAGGTAGGGTTTAAAGGTGGATAGACGAGTCTCCCGTTGTCCCATTTGTTTGACATGGATTCTGACCAATCGCCAGACCCCCGTCTGTTTTCCATGCTCTCGATCTGTGCCCGCCAGGGGCGCTGCTTAGGCCGGTGGTGCGAACGACTTACGTCGAAGCGACAGCTAGTGAAGCTTCTGGAGTAGCAGGAGACGCACGTAAAGGGTACACGAACCCTGCAGGGGGTGAAATTAAAGGTGGCAGAATTGGGCAAAGACAGGTCCGTCTTCCTTCAGCTTCTGCTGGTATCAATTTCAAAGAATTTGGGGGAGAGAGAGACAGAGAGCGAGACAAACAGACAGACAGACAGACAGACGGAGACATATAGGGGGAAAGACAGAGAGACGGATACAGAGACAGACAGAGAGATTAGCCTTTACACGCTGGTAGTGTCGATGATGGGTCACGTAAGTTTCAGCGGCAGATAAACATTGATCTTTGTGCAGGAAATACTGTTAAATACAGCATCGTCATGCCTGAGTGCCTGCAGACCCCAACAAATACCGACTCCCTCCTTCCAACGTCAGCTCCGGGGAGCATCTCCCGTGTGAATCTAACCATTCGCGGTGTCGGTTGATCAAACTCCCATTTGCTCTATTAGCGTTAGGGTTGGTTGATTGGAGAGCTGTGGAATATAATGGAATGGAATGAAAATTGAATTGAATAGAATGGATTGGAATAGAATGGAATTAATTATATAGAATTGAATAGAACTGAACAGATTGGAACGGAATAGAATTGAATAGAATTGACGGAAATTGAATATAATTCCGATGGAAATTGAATGGAATGGAATGGAGTAAAATCGAATGGAAGAGATTGGAATAAAATATAATTGAATAGAATGGAATAGAACTAAATAAAATAATGGAATAGAATTGAATTGAACTGAATAGAATTGAATAGAATGGAATGGAAGTTGAATATAATAGAATAGAATGGAATTTAACGGAATAGATTGGACTATAATATAATATACTATAGAATTTAGAATGGAATTGAATAGAATTGAATAGGATTGAATTAAATAGACTAAAATGAAATAGTGCTAAATTAAATTATCTAATCTAATGATTTCTATAGCGCCTTTTATATCGTACTGCCCAAGACAATAGCCAATGTTCGCTTTGAGTGACATTGTTGGCCTAATGAGAAATCATAATCACTTGGTAAAGTAAGTGGTCGATCATCCGATGGATCAGAGCAGAGTGGGGATTGTCAGGGGCTTTAGAGTTCAACCCCCTAGTCTTTCTTAGGATTCCCATTGAAGTCTTTATTGCACACCTCTGCATGCAGAGGGGTCGTTTCTAACCCCTCAGTTGTGCTACTGTGATTTAGCATTATTTGACTATGAGTCTCTGATAAAGAGAAGAAATTTCCATGGTGTAGGCCTATCGTGCATGTATTTTTGAATTTTCTTAAATAAAGGAATTGATTTTGATTCGAGTCTGACTCGGAAAACTGCTAGCGTTGAAATCAGCTGCTTTCAAATTTCCTTTTATTTTGGCCATGCTGGAGTCGGGAGCACCTCTGAGTAGCCCCTTGATGAGGACAGTTAAGTATGTATGTATGTATGTATTTATGTATGTATTTATCTATTTATGAATGCATGTGTGTATTATGCTCATGTCTGTGTACATACATACATACATACACAAACACATAATATTAGCGAATAAATATTAACATATCATATAATCATATTCATATATATATATATATATATATATATATGTATATATATATATATATATATATATATATATATATTCACGTACACACACACATAAATACACACACAGACACATACACACATATACCATGGAGATGTGTGTGTGTGTGTGTGTGTGTGAGTGTGTGTGTGTGTGTGTGTGTGTGTGTGTGTGTGTGTGTAGGGGTGTGTGTGTGTGTGTGTGTGTGTGTGTGTGTAGGTGTTTGTGTTTGTGTGTGTGTGTGCATGTGTGTGTAGGTGTTTGTGTGTGTAGGTGTTTGTGTGTGTGTGTGTATGTGTGTGTGTGTGTGTATGTGTGTGTGTGTGTGTGTGTGTGTGTGTGTGTGTGTGTGTGTGTGTGTGTGTGTGTGTGTGTGTGTGTGTGTGTGTGTGTGTAGGTGTGTGTGTGTGTGTGCGTGTGTGTGTGTTTGTGAAACTCTTTGCTAGTAGATGGCGCCAATGTGCTCATACATGCGTAGCCAATGGCCAATCATTTATTATCGCTCAGGTCCTTTAGGGAAACTTTGTCGGTGGAACCGAATTAGGGAGGGAGAGGGGATTGGGTCAATGGGGTAGTTATTGAACCCTGGGGATGTTACGCACCGACACACCCTCTGCCCTCTAACGGGTCTTGTTCGATTACATTAACGGGTCAGTTTCGAAGATGGTACTCAAGAGGGTGAGATGCAACTGCTGGGCGATAAAACAAAGAACGTCGTCATTTCTAAGCTGGTTCCCTGCTATGAAGAGCAGAACTAACGCTGAGAAAAACTAATGTAATAGCAAACCGACAAATCTGGGCAATGATGAAGGAAGGCAAAGAGGGAGAGGGAGAGGGAGAGAAAGAGACAGGGATAGGAAGAGGAAGAGCGAGGGAGAGGGAGGGGAAAAGGGAGAGGGATGTGAAGTGGGAGAGAGAAAGAGAGAGAAAGTGGGAGAGAGAAAGATAGAGGGATAGAAATATGGAGAGAGAAAGAGAGAGGGAGAGGAGAGGGAAGAGGAGAGGAGGAGGAGGAGGAGGAGGAGGAGGAGAGGAAGAGGGAGCGGAGAGGGAGACAAATTGACCGGGTGAGAGAGAAGAGGATGGGAGAGATTGGACATAAAATAGGGGGAAGGGGAAGAAGCATATAGAGGGAGTGAGGACAGACAAGGACACAAACAGATTGTGAGAGAAAGAGGGAAGGAAGGAGAAGGCCATATGGCCGTAAAAACATCGCTGCGCTAATGACCAGACATCCATAATCCTTGGCCGTCTATTATAAGACCACGTCGCATCATAACATCTGTTATGTCTAGTGTATACGCGAACATTTCGCTACGGTTCCTAACTAGAAAACTCTGTATGTCAGCGCTTGGTATTGTGAAATTCTAAGTCTCATTTCAATTATTTAGCCTGCATATAAGTAACTTAAAGTAAGTAAGTAAGTGTATTCTTTAATACGCCATTAGCAAACGCACAATGGGACAATAGCTATAGAAACATTGATTAAAAAGCATAGAAGTAATAAATTGTAATAAAAGTTATAAAATAAGTAAGAGAATAAGTAAGAAAATGAGCGTTTTCCAGTCATCTATATATACAGCATCCTGCTACTATGACCCTTCCCTGTCAATGGATCACGTCGCAAGTGATATTAAATTTTTATAGTTATATGCTGTGATATATAGTTATAATTTTTAAAATAAATATTGGACACGGGTAGCCGATTGTTTACAGTGCTCGCCTTGTAACGTGTAGGTTTCTGCGAAAGGATGCTTGGTCATTAGGTAGTGGCGCTTAATAAATGCATAATTATTTAATTGTTAAAAATAATATATACGTATGTACAATATACATATACATATATATATATATATAAAATGCATATATAGAAGCGATTATTTTCATTGAGCATGCTACCTATCGAGCTACTTCCAGGATGTGTACATACTACATAGTCAAATATATGACTGAAAATATTTACAGGTATACGAACGATGCTTGCGGACTTCATGCAAATGTGATAAGTGACACAACACTAAACTGCTGTATAATCTGGAAATTTTCCCGTTTAGTGCAAAATGCATTTATAGGGGCGGATAGGCATATATGTATGTATCAAGATATTTGATATAGCGCATTTTTGTGCCTATAGCAAAGTCCTCGTATAGGCCTACAACATATATTAAATGTATACTGTACACGTATACGCGCTGCACCTGCTCTCATCCTATATCACCGCCCGCGTGTATACGGACGCAGGTGTGCTAACTGGCCCATTTGTCATATATACGCTGCTGCATGCAGCTGTGAACGGAAAGTATTTAGGAAAGTTGCTAAAGCACAGGAATGTCAGAATAAAACTCACATGTAGAAATTTTACATTTCTAAAGTTTACGGCAGTATTTAGGAAAGTTGTTTAAGTACAGGAACGTCAGAATAAGACTCGCATGTAGAAATTTTACATTTCTAAAGTTTACGGCAGTGTTTAGGATAGTTGTTAAAGTACTGGAACGTCAGAATAAAACTCTCACTTACACGTAGAAAAGTATACGGCAGTATAGGAAAATTGTTAAAGTGCAGGAATTTTAGAATAAAACTCTCGCTTACATGTAAAAAGTGTATACGGCCGTGAAATAATAAATCTTATAGTCTGTATACTTGAGTGAATATCTTATCGTAAAATTCTTTCACTTTCGTGATTAAAATGGCGATTGATTATTGATTGTGATTGTCACATGATCATTCGGATTGTTACATGATCATTTGGAAGAAATAGCATTTGATCGAATATTTTGACATTTCTACTCACTGATGCATGTATACGAGTCTTAATCTCTATAGAAATGTCTAAATCGCTATCCATGGCCTACTTAAAAACAAGTAATCGTAATCGTACGCTATACAAATTTCTAGAGCGCTACCGTAAAGCTAAGTGGGGCAGGGCACCAGCTTAATCACGAGCGCTGCAGCGTCGTGTCAGAGGGGTTGGTTACCTGGAGATAAATGTACCAGGATAATGAATAAAGCGTCTTTAAATATACGGCGCGTGCACGCGCTGTTATCAACTGTTATTGATGCCAGTGTTGGCATTCCTGTTCCGCACATTCATTCATTTATCCTTAACTCACAACATCGGCTGCTGCTGCTGCTTTCAGCATCCGATCAGTGACGCAGAAAGTGATGCTATTCCGTCTATGCCCACCCTTCCACCTACCCATCCACCCCTACCTCTGTTGACTCGCTTCCTCAGCCTATAAAATAGAATACCCTGCAGACCGTGAAATTAACCAACGCTATTGACTGGCTAATTATCCGAGCGAGCGAGGTTCTGTGTGTATACGCACTCTTCCCTTCCTGATTACAAAAGTCGGCGCTAGGTGGCAGCATCAGTCCATGTGTGAGCGTGTATGCATGTGTGGTAGTAAGTGTGAGTGTGTGTGTGTGCTCACGTGTATGTGCTTATGTGTGCGTGCGTGCATGTTTGTGTAGTTTGCGCACCTGCGTACGCGGTGCTTAGGATAAGAGCAGGTGCGGGCGGGAGTTAATGACGCTGGATGCTGGCTTTGAAGCACCGGCTGCTGAGGCAGCGTCCGTCAATCAGATGCGGAAGCTGAGCTGGCATCCGATTGGCTGCAGCCGAGGTTTCTCGCCACGCCCCACAGAGAGATGCGGCGGCGCGGTCTACAAGAGGATGGGAGGCAACGCCCGTAATCGTATTGGCTGCGTAATATTTTAATAAGCACGGCCGCTTAGAGCGTTCAGTTTGCTAAGCGACGCCTAAGGCGACGGAATAAGTTTGCCTATGAAGAAGACAGCGACAGAGAGAGAGACAGCTGGATATACGCTCTGCTGAACGGAGACTGGCAACAGCAGCAGCAGCTGAGAGGAGACTGATGCGACAGACGAGGTACCGTCCATCAGAAGTCGTCTGAAAAGGTATTTGTCCGTATAAGCAGATTAGCCTATTTCAGCAGAAGCAATGGCAGGGGGCAGTTCTCCTTCTTAGGCGGCGAGGGGGTTGAGTGCTAAAAGGGCCTATCAGCATCTTAGCATTCCGTGACTATATTCATAATTCATACAACGGGTAACGTAAGGTCATTAATATCTAATTAATATCGCTTATTATAAGGCTTTCTCTTAGATTATGTCGCATTGCATTACATTACACGAGACAAGCAAACGTATACAGTTACTTGTAAGCAAAGGTGCAATTACTTGTAAGCAAAAATGCAGTTACTTGTAAGCAAAAGCGCAATTACTTGTAAGCAGAAGTGCAATTACTTGTAAGCACAAGTGCAATTACTTGTAAGCAAAAGAGCAATTACTTGTAAGCAAGTGCAATTACTTGTAAGCAAAAGTGCAATTGCTTGTAAGCAAAAGTGCAATTACTTGTAAGCACAAGTGCAATTACTTGTAAGCAAAAGAGCAATTACTTGCAAGCACAAGTGCAATTACGGTGCTATAGTTAGGTCTACTCGCCACATGGATAGGGACATGTCATGTTTAAAATGAGTACATTGATGGTGATGATTATGGTGGTGGTGATGATGATGATGATGATGATGATGATGATGATGATGATGATGATGATGATGATGATGATGATAACGACGACGTTGATGATGATGGGAATAAAGACAGCGATGAATATGCTCAGGGTGCACGATGAAAAATATGTTTAAAATAAAATTCTCTCATTTGCTTTAATTGCACAATTTTTTAGCAACTCACTTCGTTCCCTCACTAACTCGCTTGCTCACTCATTCATTCAGTCGGTCATTAACTTGCAAGTGACAAGGCGTCGACTGACGATAAGAATTAGGCAACTCTCATACTCTGCAGAATTGTCTAATGCCCATCATCATCATCGTCATCATCGTCGATATCATCATCATCATCATCATCATCATCATCATCATCATCATCATCATCATCATCATCATCATCATCATCATCATCATCATCATCATCATCATCATCATCATCATCATCATCACCATCATCATCATCATCATCATCACCATTATTATTATTATTATTATTACTACTACTTCTACTACTACTACTGTTACTACTACTACTACTTCTACTACTACCACTTTACTAATTGTATACTACTACTACTATATTTTGTTGTTGAAAGAATAATAAAAATAATAATAATAATAATAATAAAGCAATAATAATAATACATACATGCATACATACATACATACATACATACATACATTACATACATACATAGATACATACATACATACATAGATACATACATGCATACATACATACACACATGCACGTGCATACATACATAAATTTGATTCTGAGAAACGGGGCAATTGTGAGTCAAGGACTTGCTCAAGGTCCCTGTAAACAGTAACCGTCTCTGCACAGGAAGCTCGACTATCTATACTCTCCGTGTTACAGGCTGAGCTGTCCAACCAATCGGTTACCGTTTCCTACAAATTAAGTTTAGATTATTTGAATTCTTATTCATTCATTCATTCATTCATTCATTCATTTGAGCATTTATATAGCGCCCCTTCAAGGGAGCTACTCAGAGGCGCTCCCGCCAGCACGAACGAACAAAGCAGTTTAAAGACAGTTTTTATACTTGACTACTTTGACTATTTTCCTTGTTAATCAAATATCTAAAGCTCAAACTTGATGTTTTTCTTTCATTTCAGCAAAAACGTTCTGCGGTCACCTGGAGTTGTTGACCATCCAATGGAAACGGGCCAATCTGGGTCGGTCAGTGAACCTGACCTAGTTAGCGTCGACTTAGAAAGCATTCGAAAACAGATCAACGATAATCTAAACAAACTGCGCATGCGCACAGACGAAGATGCGGACGCTGGAGATAAAACTTCGTCAGTCGAGACCGGAGGCAGGCGATGCCCTGACCAGCGTAGCGTAACGATCGAAGAAGATGCGCCGAAGGCTGCTGAAATGGAAACCTTATCCTCGGCCGAAGGGGTCCTGGTTGGGGGTCCCTCGGAGTCGGTCAAGCGTCACGATTCGCTCTTCCTCCCCCGTCTGATCGGACTCGACGGAGCGTGGAGGGACTCCCGACTGGCTGCCGACCAGATGCAGCAACAACTGCAACAGCATCTTCATCTCTACTACTTGCACAACGACACCGGTCACCGGTGGCGCACGCCTCCAGCGCAGCAGCGACCCCTAGCGAAGACAGACGACACACCGACCGATAGAGGGCGATTCACGTCGTTTTTCGTCGCCGACATCTTGGCCCCCGAGACGAAGAAACCCAGTTCACCCTCCTCTCCCACGACCCTGCCAACCCACCCCTCCCCTTCGCGGTTCAGACATGGTGGAGCGTCGTCGAAGACGGAAGGTTTTGCGGCAGGTGACGAAGAACTGGGAATGAGAACTGAGGCGTTTGCAGCCGAGTGGAACAGGTCACGATTGGAGGCGAACGGTGACGTCATCGAATCATCGGTTCCAGCGATGAATAGGCACCGGAGTCACGTGAACAACGATAGAAGTGAGAAGAATTTTCTTGTCTCTCACTCGTTCATATCACGATATTTTGTCTGTTTGCTATGCTGTGCTTTTCTAAACTTTGCTGTTCTAAGCTATACTATGTTAAGCTATGCTATGCTAAGATATATGCTATGCTATGCTATGTTAAGCCATGCTATGCTAAGACATATACTATGCTATGCTATGTTAAGCCATGCTATGCTAAGATATATGCTATGCTATGCTATGTTAAGCTATGCTATGCTAAGATATATGCTATGCTATGCTATGTTGAGCTATGCTATGCTAAGATATATGCTATGCTATGCTATGTTAAGCCATGCTATGCTAAGATATATGCTATGCTATGCTATGTTAAGCTATGCTATGCTAAGATATATGCTATGCTATGCTATGTTGAGCTATGCTGTGCTAAGATATATGCTATGCTATGCTATGTTAAGCCATGCTATGCTAAGATATAAGCTATGCTAAATTATGTTGTGATATATGTTATCTTAAAATATATGCTATGCTATGCTAAGCTATGCTATTCTATGCTAAGATATGCTATGCTATGTTAAGCTATGCTATGTTAAGCCATGCTATGCTAAGACATATACTATGCCATGCTATGTTAAGCTATGCTATGCTATGTTAAGCTATGCTATGTTAAGCCATGCTATGCTAAGACATATACTATGCCATGCTATGTTAAGCTATGCTATGCTATGTTAAGCTATGCTATGTTAAGCCATGCTATGGTAAGACATATGCTATGCCATGACATGTTAAGCTATTCTATGCTATGCCAAGATATGTTGAGCTATGCTATGCTAAGGTTTGCTATGCTATGTTAAGCTATGTGCACCCATGGTATTCGTTCCTGTGATGGCTTCTCTCACGGTATACCCTAGTCCAAGGCACATGTCATGCTAGGATGATGACGTAGCAGTATTTATTGCTGTTGTTGTTGTTGCCTATGCTGACGATGATAAGAAACATAATAATGACGAATTGTTATCATTTTCCTCTTCATCATCATTACGAACACAAGATCGTTGTCATTGTAATCATCAACTTCGTCGTCATCATCCTCATCGTCGTTGTCGTTGCTCTTATCACAAGATGACGTATGTAGTCAGTACTATAGTCACGTGACTATATATGTATAGTATATATATATATAATATATATTTTAACTATATTTAGATATGTAAGTAACGCGTGACCATAAATATGTGTATTATAAATAAGGGATCAGTGACGTGACCCCAACATGGAAAAACTAATTTCGCAATTCCACGGCCATGCGTGGCAATGCGGGAAGGGTATTGTCAGAAGGCCACTCATGAGGCCAACCTAAGCAAAACCCCTAATCATTATGGACGTCTTCGCCTTAAAAGCAATTAATGTGCCCCATTTGGTCTGAGCAGATGGTCACTATTGTCCACATCCTCAAGTGACCATCCTGCCCAATCAGACGGCAACTCCTAAGTATATATGGTTTCTATAGCCGTGTAAAACGGCACTTGCATATTCACATTTACGTATACATATATATACATAAAATGCATACCTATACATATATACGTGCACATACAAATATATATATATGCACACGTATACGGACTGCGATATATATAGTAAAAGTGAGATAGAGATAGAGAAGAAAGAGACAGACAGACAGACAGACAGACAGACAGAGGAGAGAGAAGCACGGAGACAGAGAGAGACAGAAAGATAAAGAAAGACAGAGACAGAGAGACAGATACAGCGAGAAAGAGGCAGAGACAAGCAGAGGTAGAGATATAGAGAGAGACAGAGAGACAGAAACAGACAGAGACAGAGACATAGAGAGACAGACAGACAGACAGAAAGATATTTAAAGACAGACACAGACAGAAAGAGACAGAGACAAGCAGATATATATCTATAGAGAGAGAGAGGGAGACAGAAACAGAGAGAGACAGAGACATAGAGGAGAAAGAGAGACAGACAGACAGAGACGGAGAGATACAGAGACAGAGAAAGACAGAGCGAGCGTAACAGAGAGAAAGGGAGAAGGAAGGGAGGGAGAACGGGCGAAAGAAACGATGATTCTGCAATTGATTAGGAAATAGGAGAAATAAATGTTTACAGAAGACCTTCGTAGATCAAAGCGAATCGTCGATGCCTCGTTCTTCGTAATTAGTAAGTGATCTCCCGTCAACCTGTAAACGGACAGAAGTCGTAATTGACCATGACACAAGCACCCTGTTCGTCGTACCTCGGCGCTGTCATTAGGGTTAATTAAGCCCCGATCCAACTGAACCCTTTCGCCCAGCTTGCGGCATGGATTCATTTAAAGATGCATTTCCGGGGTGAGTCGTGACCCTTGACCCCTGCGGTTGACCGTCCATCCTCGGCCGTTGAGGCCTGGTCTTGGGTTTCGCGTCGATCGCCTTCCGGTCTCTCGAAGTTCAAGTGTCGTCACAGCAGACGGCTAATGACACGCACTCGATGAAAAGGCGCACTTCTCCTCCCCTCCTTTTCCTCCTCCTCATCCTCAGCCTACTCCTCCTCTTCTTCCCTTTTCTCCCTTCTATTTCTCCCTTTTCTCCCTTCTATTTCTCCCTTTTCTCCCTTCTATTTCTCCCTTTTCCCCCTTCTATTTCTCCCTTTTCTCCCTTCTATTTCTCCCTTTTCCCCCTTCTATTTCTCCCTTTTCTCCCTTCTATTTCTCCCTTTTCTCCCTTCTATTTCTCCATTTTCTCCCTTCTATTTCTCCCTTTTCTCCCTTCTATTTCTCCATTTTCTCCCTTCTATTTCTCCTCTCCCTTTCGCCTTCTATTCAATGTTTTCCCTGTACTTCGTCTTCTCCTTTTTTGCAAACGCTTTCTCCTGATTATCTTCCTCTTCATTCTTATTCTCTTACTACTACTTTTCATCCACGTCCTCCTTCTCGTCCTCATATTCATCCTACTCCTCATCGCCTTTCTTCCAAATTCTTGTCCTCTTCTCTACATTGCAATCTTCATCGCCCTTCATTTGCTCTTTATATGCTTCCTCTACTTAATTCTGCCGCCCTCCCACTTATGCTCCTCCTCCTTCTCCTCCTCCTCCTTTTCCTCCTTCTTCTGCTTTTCCCGATCCTCTTCCTTCTTCCTTTCTTCTCCTCTGACCGTTGCTCCCATCCTTCTTCGTTTTCATTCATCCTCATCCTTACAATTTCTCCACTATCCATCTTCATTTTAACTCTGCCGACTATATGCATATCTCACACGCATCCTCGCTTAAACTTCACAAGTTCTTTTTCCCTTCTCCTCATCACCATCAATATCAGTCTCCCAATGCTCTTTTCCCCCACATCCATCCTCCCTTCCTCGCCATCTTGCTGCATTCCTCTTTCGCGACTCCTCCCAGCTCGCATCCTCCTTCAAATCGTTCTGCGTTTCATTGTTTCGTCACCTCTTTTCCTTCTTCACCTCATCCTCCTTTTCCGCTTTCTCCGCCTGCTTCTTGCCTTCTCCGTTCGATGGAATTAGAACAGAGACGTGGAGTGGAAGAGCGAGAATAACGCTGCTAAAAGCATTGGCTGCGCGGTCATCATATCAGACACTACTGTGCTAGAAATGCCATGTAGACACTGCTTAATAATTAGCTGAGTTGTCTAGCGGGTGCATGTGGAGCAGAAATCTCGAACCAAATTTCTGCTCTTGCGGGGATTTGCAGTCGAATCCCCGACCTCTCGATTGTCAGTCCAGCACGCTAACTTACTACACTAACTATATAACGAGCACAAAACATCACAACGCGCCATAAAATGGTCCGTTTTATTTTAATTATATAATACACATGCCGTAATAATTCATATGTAGTCGCTATATAAATGTCTCGATCACCTGTTGTTTTGTCTCACACGTGAAACTAATCTAAAGAATCTGATTGTTTAATTTCAGATTCACAAGACAGACTGACATCTGGTGGCGAGCCGCGTACTGAGGACTGTTCTATTTCATCCTCGAAGGAGCCTGGCTTCCTCGCTCCGAAAATCCTCTCGCCACTCCTCGACGTCGTCTGCGACGAGGAGGACCTCGCCGGCAAGGACAGCGACGAAGACGACGATGACGACGATGATAAGGACCGGGGTTCGAATCCCGACGAGGGCGGGCAGGGGAAGCCCCGTCGCGTCCGCACAGCCTTCACCTACGAACAGCTCGTCTCCCTCGAGAACAAGTTCCGCCAGACGCGGTACCTGTCCGTCTGCGAGCGACTGAACCTCGCCCTTGCCCTCAACCTCACGGAGACCCAGGTCAAGATCTGGTTCCAGAACCGACGGACCAAGTGGAAGAAGCAGAATCCAGGCAGCGATATCAACTCGCCGGTCCTGCCTCCCGTGACGGCGATGGGTCCTACGTCCGTCGGGTCCCTGTGCCATCACGGGGGCATGGGCGGTCCCGGGTCGATGCCCCCTGGGATGGCCGTTGGACCGAGGGGCGATAGCTATGCCATGTATCTGAACAGTCTGTACTGTGGAGTGAAGCCTTTGCCTCCTTCTTTCCAGTTTTCCACTTCCGTTTCTGATTCCGTCTACAAATATCGACCGTACATTTCCCCGATATTCTGATTTTCCGCGAATTAATGTATTAATATTCGAATTATCGTACTGAGACTTGGAATAACGAACTGATGATTCGATTAGTCTGTGTATATGCAGTGACTATACTCATCCAGCAATATGGACCTTAATTGTTCCTTTGAATTGCTGAACGTCTCGAAACTGTCTCGAACTTCTTACACCGTGTTTGCGATTTGTGAATCGCATCTGCATGTATATGTGTATATATATAGGGGTTGAATCGCAAGTCGTAATATAAACTCCAGAATATATATATTATATATGAACTCGTGATTTGCTCTGTGATCTGTGTAGTTGTCTAAAAATAAAGGCCGACAATAAACATGTGATTATATACAACGATGATTTCTGAGAGTTGAAGCGTTGTATATACTCGTGCAAGTTTTGTATTAGATATATTATATCATAAGATACATCCATAGCCGTGGGGATGGGAATGGTGCGAAATTTGGTACCCTCCACTTTCTAGACCAGAGTTCCGCCTCTGAGGCCTACACTGTACACCGTCTTTCCACACTCACAGCAGATGGGGATTTGAACAAATGCTGTATATATCAACGTACTTAATTCTTGGCATTTAATGGGTCTCTGTAGAGTTTACTCTCCATTTTCATAAAAGTGTCGAATGATTTCACCGATATTTTCCTTCCTTCCTTCATTCGGATCATTTATATAGCGCTAATAATCTTATTTATCACTACCATTTACATAGGCCTATATATATAGTATCATATAAATCTTCCGGTGAATTAAAGGCCGACATATATGGACAGAACAATGCATAATTAAACCAATTTAATTACTCGAAGGATCAAGGCAAGATACACATATATAAATATATATCCATATATAAAAATAAAATATAAATATATATATGGTTGCCCATGGCAACTTCCCATTACGAAATTCAAAGTATAATAAGCTGTGCTAGTCGTAGACTTATATGGTATAAATTATAGTAAGGCTCAGAATGATACAGGGATCTCTTGTTAAGGTCGTCCTCTAATTGAATCCTTTCCCAAGGAACTCCTTACTGTCTTATCGAATTCCACGAGTCTCCAGGGAAACTTTCAGTGGGTGTCAGAATTCGATCAGCCCCAAAGGACTTGCAGTCAATTCTGCTTATAATGGGCTTTGAAACGCGTACATGGAATTAGAGGGCAGGTATATATGGTTGGCAGCAGTTATACTACATAATCATAATGTAACCGGATGTATACGTGTTAACTGGATCTGCATTTTAACTTAACTCAGTGGGAATTGTAGAAAAAAAACCCGAGAGGGGTAACATTTTATTCGTATTTTACAAATTGATGTCAACGAAATTTGAAAGCAGCTGATTTCAACGCTATAGCTATAGCAGTTTTGCAAGTATAAGACTCGAATCAAAATCAATTCTTTTGTTGAGAAAATTAAAAAATGCATACATGGCAAAAACTTCTCTGTCAGAGACTCAGAGTCAAACAATGCTAAATCACACTAGCACAGCCGAGGGGGTTGGAAACGACCCCTTGGGGTGTGCATAACCATCAGCATCATCTCCATAATCATCATCATCATCATCATCAGCAGCAGCAGCAGCAGCAGCGGCACCATCAGCATCATCATCAACATCACCACCCCTCCTCCTTCTCGTCATCATCATCATCATCATCATCATCATCATCATCATCATCATCATCATCATCATCATCATCATCATCATCATCATCATCATCAGCAGCAGCAGCAGCAGCAGCAGCAGCAGCATCATCAGCATCATCATCATCAGCAGCAGCAGCAGCATCATCCCTGAGAATGAACAGTTCTCATTCCTGTCGTTCATTAGTAAATGGTTTCACTCGTGTTTAATCAAAGGCCTCTTATATCATCGTTAATGTCTTCGGTGAACATCGTGTTGCTAATACACGTTTGGATTTTTGTCATTCCTTGACGCACGTTTACATATAATATTGTCCTAGCACATTTCTAACTTTGTATATAATATATGTAATATATTTTATAATATAATATTATGTGTAATATATGTATATATAGAACTATATATATATCATTATATATAATTATATATATATATATAGTACATAGTTGTATTCCATGATTCACGTATGACTGTTGTATATATATACATAGTTAGTTTTCCGACTATGGTTGGTGGTAATGGGAATCCAGAATCTTGCATGTAAAGGGTAAACAATTTTCAATCAAGACAATTGCCGTTATCGTATACGCTGCACAGCAGTGGAACACTTGGGAGGGCAAAGGATGAAATGGGGTGGCACATAATGTGTGCTCCTGTGCAGTCGCCACTGATATGCAGAAGTATATGCAGGGACATGTAGCCCAACATTTATATAGCGGCATTTCTACGCGTTTTGATTGATTCCGAGATACAAAATCTTGCATGAACATTCATTATTCTTAGCCTACTAAACACAGTATGTATAAATATTCATATACATACATACATACATTAATACATACATACATAGGCCTACACACATACAATGTAACATATATACATACACACATACATAAATACATACATACATACATGCATACATACATGCATGCATACATGCATAAATACATACAAACATAGGGGCCTACATACATACATACATACATACATACATACATACATACATACATGCATGCATAAATACATACATTCATGCATACATACAAAACTTCATACTTACATGCATACATACATACATACATACATACATACATACATACGTGCAAAGGTATATACATACATATGACATACATACATATTGATTGCAGATGCTTGCAGGCTTTCTAAATGGCAGTAATTACAACTGCGTGGAGTCGTTAAGCTTCCAATCCTTGTTTTCACCAATAATAGTCGACCATATATCCAGACGCGTAGCTATGAGCTCTTTAGATTTCGCCTCCGAATTTCTTGGGTCGATGACAGACTTAAGCTGTCCCTGATTTCTCCACTGATGCTTCATTCCTCTGCCGGTTACAGAGCCTGGCGCCACCGCCGTTATCATGAACCATCCCCACCTCAGTCTCTCTCTCTCTCTCTCTCTCTCTCTCTCTCTCTCTCTCTCTCTCTCTCTCTCTCTCTCTCTCTTCGCCTCTCTTCCTTCCTTCCTTCCTTCCTTCCTTCCTTCCTTCCTTCCTTCATTCCTTCCTTCCTTCCTTCCTTCCTTCCTTCCTTCCTTCCTTCCTTCCTTCCTTCCTTCCTTCCTTCCTTCCTTCCTTCCTTCCAGGCGTTTGAATGAATTTAATGACGCAAGGCCGTTTGCCGAAGATGAGCCCGGCCAATTATGTTGCGCTATACAGCGACGATCTCCACGTGTGAAGTCTCTATGATCCATCGTTCCTGTTTCTCCAGCCAATCATCGGCTTCTAATTATTGAGCGTCGGCCGTTGAAGATGGCGACTGTTAGCGATCGTCTGCTCCAGCTAAAACGCTTTATCCGCTCCCTTCCCCGGTCTTTTCCGGCCGGACTCGCTCCCCCTTACCTTCCCCCAGCTCGGCTCTAACCCCCGGTACA
Source organism: Allolobophora icterica (assembly GCA_963556255.1). Lineage (NCBI taxonomy): Eukaryota > Metazoa > Annelida > Clitellata > Crassiclitellata > Lumbricidae > Allolobophora > Allolobophora icterica. The sequence goes on from OY744617.1 coordinate 26,770,787, forward strand.
GCCGGCGGCGAAACCTGGTTCCTAATTCAGCCATTACGAAGTGTGGAAAGGTTTCTCTGTCCAGATAAAGATCACTTCAATTCGACACAGATTCTCGCCGTGATTGCAGACATGCCTCGTCCTTCGCCGACCGAGTCGTTCAAGGAAAACGATCCGCAGAAGGAGCTCGCCTTGGCCCAGGGCTGAGGGCCGATCGACCGACTGACTGTAGGCCCCTATGTACGTCGGTCGACTAATTCAAGTCTTGTGTCCAATGATGATATATTTATCTTGCAATTTCGACGGTTGTTAGACTACCGAGACCTGACTTCATGCGGACGGATTGGATCGAGCCGTGTCATCGACGTAATAGTTCCGTTGGTCTATGCACACCCTGCCTGTTTAGGCCTACACACTGGCATTTGTCTTGTGGTTGTCGTCGTTATCATCATCATCGTCGTCGTCGTTATCATCATCATCGTCATCAGCAGCAGCAACAGCATCATCATCAGCATCATCTCATCATCATCATCATCATCATCATCATCATCATCATCATCATCATCATCATCATCATCATCATCATCATCATCATCATCATCATCATCATCATCAACAACAACAACAACGAAATCATCGTCAACAACAACAACATTATCATCATCATCAACAACAACAATAACAACGTCTCTATTGAAATCCCCGCCATCACCACCATCGTATCTTTCCTTGTTTTTAACGATATACGATGGAAATTTCCAGAGTATGCATATGTAATTCGTCCGGTAACAAGGTGTCAAACATTTATAAACACAAACATGCAAGCATACATATACATACACGCACATACATACATACATGCATGCACACAATTCGATGCATTTTTTCGCGGAAGATTCCACCGTACGGATGGTTGGTGAAAATGAATCCCTCCGCTGTGTAGGTAAAAACCTGACCTATACTTATCATCAGGGGACTTATATACTTCGCCGTACTTTTCCCCCCTCAGCTATAGATACGACCCAACGCTCCCTCATTCGAGTCCCATTTCCACCCCCAATTACTATAAGCATCGACAGTTAGGCGCATTATTTACAGTGCCCCGCAGGGACCGCATGTCACGAAGCTAAGCTCAATTAGGACTCACCTGTTGCGTATTAGGCGTTAAGCAAATGTATCGATTGGAGCTCCCCCTATAATACGGGACGGCCAGTGATAACGGCGCACCTTCGCAAGCAACCAGGAATGATGCTGATGTTGCTGCGGCAATTGAAACGGCCGCCGAGCTTAATGAATTGCCTTTAGAAGCTAATTCCAAGTCCCTCGGTTGCACCAGCCTCCACAGCTCAGATAAGCGGAATTATCGCATCTCCGCCGGCCCAGCGGAGGATGATGCCAATCGGTGCGGCCTCCTACTCCGCCGCCGCCGCCCGCGCCGGGGCTTCGGTATTTTGGAGGGATGGCGGACATCTGTAGCGAATTCGGCCGTCAATATTTACCCGGCAGCTAATCGGCTCACTTAAGATATCGATTATCTTCTGACAGACTTTCCCTCGGGTCTCAGACATCTCGCCGGGCCTTAATTAATGACAGTTTGGACGTCAGATGGCGTCAATGTCAGGTCTGACTTCGTTTAGTCGGAAGAGGCCAACGAAGAAGAGAGAGAGAGAGAGAGAGGAGGCCTGACTTCAGAGCAGAAGAAGAAGAAGCACAAGAAGATTATGATGTTGTGTGTAAGCTGTACGCGGGACTTTGTTGTCTTCTGAGAGGGCGGTTCGACAGAGGAGTAAAAAGCGAGAAGTCGGGGCCCTTGATCAGTCAGGGTTTTCTCACGAGATGCGACAAAAGTCACATATATATAAAGAACCGAGCAACGTCTTTCGCGCTCCCAACGAAGTACCTCGAATGAACATTAACATCAAACATTTTAGCATTAAACAATTTAACATCAAACTATTTAACATTAACATAAAACATTTTAACATTAAGCAATTTAACATTAAACAATTTAACATTAAGCATTTTAACATTAGATTGAATTACACCGACGATGTAGTATATATTGCGCCGTCAATTCCTCTCCATATTACATTACATAACATTACAATACACATTACGTGGGAAGGAAGAGGTTATATAGGCCTATACAGACATGTCTGTGTAACAGATGATGAATGGGTAGGGTCGGGAACGTCACTGATGAGTTTTTTTTAAGTGGCGCTTTAGAAAATAATGTCAGATTGAAATTACAATGACAAAATCTGTATACACTACAGCACAAGCAACACCTTATCCACAAAGCACGCCTTGGTCAGAAAATTCTAAGCGAATTGGTTTTTATAAAATACAAAAGGCATTTGGAATAACATTTTGCATGAAGGAGTTTTGTAAATACGAATTCAGAATTCTCTGCATTTAAAGTTAATTTGCCTGAATAAAATAAAAGACTCACGTTTTCATTAAAATAGCGAGTAGTAGGCCTACTAGTCCCACTTGACAATTTTTTAAGGAAGAGAAGTCTTCGGCTAAATGTGATTTTTTGGGTCTTGGTCTCGGTCTTGGTCTTGAGGTTAAAAGTCTTGGTCTTGGTCTTGGTCTTGAGGTTCAAAGTCTTGGTCTTGGTCTCGAGGTTCAAAGTCTTGGTCTTGGTCTCGAGGTTTAAGGTCTTGACAACAGGACTGACCCTCTGAAATGCCATATCGCACCCCACGGGGTGCGGGCACCCCAGGTTAGGAACCCCTGCCTTATACATTTCTGCACCCTGGCACATGTCTTTACTGGTCTTGGTCTTGGTCATGCTTTGATGGTCAGTGTTGCCGTGTATGGGAATAGAAATGAGAAAGGGGCGACCCTGCCAGCGGAACAATATTATTCCTTTTGGGGTTTACCCGTTGACGCCCATTAACTACTCTGTCGAAAATTGTAACATGAACCTGAACATGGTGATAAATAAAGCTCATGCATTGAATTAAATTGAAAAATGAACATATCTATAGATAGTCTGAACCAAAGCTTTTTTTCTAGAAAAAATGGTTCCGGAACTGAACAATAGGTTCCGGAACTGAACAATTACGGAAGGGGGCTCAGATCCCGAGAAAAACGGGATTGGGGGTTTGGAAGGGTCTCAATAAACACTGAAAACAGTTAACAACACTGAAATTAAATTAAAAAAACTAAATTATTGTTTTTACTATTAAAATAAATAAATTATTTTTAGTAGCTGAAAAAAGTGCCGGAACGCGGTTCCGACTGAAAAAAGCACTGCATGGTCTGAACTCGGTTATGATCTGTTACGCTCTATCAAAAATAAGACTACAAGTCATGTAGAACAAAAAAGTGGTGTGCTACGAATGCGATGTTGTGTCGTAGTGTATTTGTTGTACTGTATTGCAATGTATAGTGTTTCATAAACTGCCTAACTTGTAGGCCTACTTGTTCAAAAAATCTTTGCGCGCACTCCTACTGGAGTCATAGCTCATTTAGTTTTGTTGTGTTTAAAATTTTCATCATTGAGTTTTCTTGCACAGACTTCTGATTATCATTTCTTTTTTTCTTTTTTGCTTATCTTAGTATTCGATTCCTTAATTTGTTCTTCGTGATATTCGTGTTTTTTTCGTGTTTTTCACCATTTGTTTGTGTGCACTTGTGTCATGTCTAATGCACTTATAATAATTGTATAATGTTAACCGTTTGCTGCAATTGCACTAATTTTGTTTTGGATTCCACATATACCATTTAATTAAGTTTTAATTTAGATTTATCTTGTTCACTTCTTTTTTCTTGATCGAAGCAATTGATTAGAATATTGATTGAAAGACTTTATATAGGCCTATATGACATTTATTGTGATAGTATTGAGCCTTAGGTGGCCCTACACATAGCGGGATTTTTATCCCTTCTGGGTCTCCTATTGTTGCAAATGCTGATACTGCTATGTCATACTGCTTTGTTTTCAAACTGCTTCAATAAAGGATTTGATTGATTGATTGATTGATTGATTGATTGATTGATTGATTGATTGATATGCATTACAATGCTTCTGTCAGTGAACCGTAGACGGGTTCCACGTATATATATATATATATATATATATATATATACATATATATATATATATATATATATATATAATATATATATATATATGCAGGGCTGTAGTCGAGGGTATACGCGAGTATACAGCGTATACTCACCTTTAGAGACCGTATACTCACCTCGCAAAACTATTTATATGTATTTATATTAAAATACTGTAGTGTATACTCACAAAATACTGTATAACGTATACTCACCTCTAATTTGTTTCGGTAAATTAACCGGTAGCGTGTACACACCTCTAATTTTACCACTACAGCCCTGTATATATGTACATGGGTTCGTCATCGCCGACTCTTCAAGTTTCCTGCATTTTATTTTTCAAGCCCATAGTGACATTTAACATCATGTTGATCAGCGCAGAGAGTGTCTCTGACCCTAACCCTAACCCTGACCCTGACCCTGACCCTAACCCTAACCCTAACCCTAACCCTAACCCTGACTAACCCTAACCCCTAACCTTGCCGTCGAATAGGCGCTATATAATTGTTCTATTGCATTATTATAATGACATTGCATTGCATCGTGTAGTATTGTATACATGCGCTAATGAAAACCCTGTTGTCACTTTAACGTGGGGGTACGAGTACCCCTCTTACCACCCCTCCCCAAATTACGCTTTTGCCCCTCATGGGAAGCTCGAACCGTTACTTCCGCGTTACAGGCCGAACGCTTTAACCAATAGGCTACCGTGCCCCACCCCCACCCCACCCCCACCCCCACCCCCACCCCCACCCCCACCCCCATGCACGCAGGAAATTTCGTGAAAGCAGAGAAAGAAGCCGACGTTCGGTCTAACAGTCACCAAGTTGACAACAACAAAGAAACAATAACATGTGCAACAACAAAACAACAACGGCTTATCGTTGTATTGCAACAACAACCATGCATGCATGCGTGGCATTTGAAATCATAAAGTAATGTAAAACACGATCGTAAGGTTTTTGACTTCATTTATGATGCTCTAGTATATTTTGTTAGGCTCCAATTACCCATACAACTAATTGTCTATACCAATGTGAACTTTGCACCATCGGCTACCAGTTTATCGTCTTGAAGCAGGCTTCAGAAGCGCTCATAGCAGCTGCTAATAGCTGACGGGCCATTGTGGGCTTTTCCTGATTCAACGACAGTTACATTTTACAAATACAATTTACATCAACTGTCTATTTAGTAAAATGTCAGCGTTTGACTTGCATTTTGAAAGATTACTTACTTACTAACAGATGTGATAACGTTCACTACTTTTACCCTATGCTGTTCTTGCAACTTTTGTGTAGTTTTCACAGTACCTGTATACAACTGTGCAACGAACTGTTGTACACAACAGAAAAATGGTGAATGTACGCCTCACGTATACGTTCGCACGTCTCGTACACGAGTAGACGCAATTTACCCCTTTACGCAGTTCACCCTTCCCCCGTGCAAAAAACTTCCTCCGTTTAAGTGGCAACAACTTAGGTTGACAGCTGCGTTCTAAACGACTTGACAGAAAGCGGGCAGAGGTCATCGAAGGACAAATGTCTTTGGCAGCTCCTTCAAAGCCTCTCGGGTCTCAGGGATCGTCGCCCTGTCTTACGGGTCTCTGACAGCGGCTGTACTCCAAGTCCACCCGCTTAACTCGGCTAAACTGTCGGGCGCCCGGCTCCATAGCGTCCTGCGCCAATTGCTAATTAGCCTGCGTTCGTAAACGTCTTTCGGCGCGGGCGGAAGAACATCAAAGATCGGCGTTTGTGTTTGGAGTTTGGTATATCTGTCTAGCAGACCGAAATCGTTAGGGCAGGGTCGTCATGCACCGCACCCTACCCCTCCCCCGAAAACACGGGGCGTGGGGGAGAAGCGAAAGCAGAAGCAGTGGTAAGTAACGGAGTCAATATTGATACAAGTGCCAGTGCCTGCGAATAGCTCCCTCATCGGTCAGCCTATATGGACGGAGAGTATCGACATCAGAAGATACGCTGCTTCTTAAGCGCACAATATAATGAAGAGGGGTCGATTATTAGAAACATATTTCTTCCTCGGTTGCATGAACCTCTATTATGATGCATCCTATACCCTTTACCCACATATATATATGTATATATATATATGTATGAGTCTTATGTATTTATATATATATATATATATATGTATGTATGTGTGAATACATGTGTTCAAGTGGGTGTATCTCAGTACGTATGAGATTCATTCATTTTGGGAAAATCGGCGATGCTTTTGAAGAGGCATCTAACGTGTACACAGCTTGTATAACTTGACTGTGGTCACAGACCCACGCATATATTGGTACACTGCTTCTGATCTTCAGGACACAGTTTCTACAGTCCCATTAGCCAGCCATATATTTTTTATACATTATACATATTTTTTATACATTAATATAATTTTGTGTCGGCCTATCCATTATGTAATATGTACATATATAATTTGGAGTTTACGATTACTCTTACGATTACGAGTTCAATAGTAGTTGAAGAAAGGAAATAGTGATTCGCCAACAACTTCCAACACAGAAAATAAAACACTATGCAAACTGAAAACATTATAAGTTACTGATATCAAAGCGGTCAAAGTCCTGCTTAAAAATGAATTGTCCCATTTACAAAAGGAATTATTTACAGGCGGTTTTTAATTTTAGCATTCAGATTGATTTGACAATTATTTTACGATGAAAACGATCGTGAATTACACAAACGAGTTAATAATAATGATGGTATATAAGACGGGAGCATTCTAGAGTACGCAGGCATGAAGTCAGCCTATATAATTTTACATTAGTGCGTGAAGGGCGGTCTATCAAAGGATCAGCATGCAGGGCGGGGTATGAAAGAGGTTGGTGGGCCATTGCGACGAAGTCCGAAACGTAATTGAACGTTGATTAATTGGCCATCAGTTGTTATAGGCCCCTGTAGAGAGATGATCAGCTGCTTCACCTGATAATATTATATTTCAACGTCCATTATCTCTAGGAAGACGGGCAATCCAGATCAGAGATTGCGAAGGAACGTCTCACATGTTAGGCCATGGATCCACGCGGTCTTCCAATTTGTAGACTTCCGACATAGAACCCAAGCGACTGGCCGCCGTATACCCCGCTTTTCTTTCTAGAAATATATATATATATACGTATATATATATATATTGTATATAATATATATATATATATGTTGTATATATATATATTGTACTTGGAATTAGGTCTACATGACAAAACAATGACTTAATTATAGCCATTAATGAACTAATAAATTGAATAATACTTGAATAATGAAACATGTGTTTATTACATGTAAATAATAAAGCGACATCTCTTTCTCTCTATCTCTATTTCTCTCTATCTCTATTTCTCTCTATCTCTATTTCTCTCTATCTCTATTTCTCTCTATCTCTATTTCTCTCTATCTCTATTTCTATCTATCTCTATTTCTATCTATATATCTGCGTCTATAGCTCTGCAAAGATATGACCGACAATGGTCTGTTGAAACAGATACCTACAATGTCTTCGCATGAAACAGTGAAGCGCGTTTAAAGTTTGCAGCTACTGTCTTTACTTCATGACTGCTAGGTCAAGTTATCACTCGATGTGGTTGGTAGTTGATTGTGGAACAGGTTAGCTGATTAGTTAGAGCGCTTGCCTTGTAGCGCGATGGGTACGAATTCGAGGCTCCCTTGAGATGGTTACTGTGTAAGGGCCTTGAACAAAGTCCTTCAATCGCAATTGCTTAGGGTTGTGGTGCTTAACAAAATAATGCTGGTGGATAGGTAGGTAGCTGGTAGATAGGTAGGTAGATGGTAGATAGGTAGGTAGATGGTAGATAGGTAGGTAAATGGTAGGTATATATGTCGGTCATCGATTGATGCTTGGTCATTAGGGTTTGGTGCTTAACAAAATAATGCTGGTGGATAGGTAGGTAGCTGGTAGGTAGATAGGTAGGTAGATAGTAAGTAGTTAGGTAAATGGTAGGTAGGTAGGTAGATAGATGGTAGATAAGTATGTGCATGTAGGTAGTTTGTAGGTAGGTAGGTAGTTGATAGGTTGGTTGGTAGGTAGGTTGGTAGGTATAGGTAGGTAGGTAGGTAGGTAGGTAGGTAGGTAGGTAGGTAGGTAGGTAGGTAGGTAGGTAGGTAGGTAGGTAGGTAGGTAGGTAGGTAGGTAGATAGGTAGGTATATTGTGCGCTTCGTCGGAACCCATGTACATATTTCTGAGTCATTCAAATAAAAAAATGGGGTAAATAGGCCTACCTATGTACGGGCTACAGCATCATCAGGAATTCTTAATAATTAATTCATAATATTTAGAAATATAGAGTTTAGTAGCCTATCATTAGAAATTCTTATTAATTACGCAAGGTGGGTCTGTGTCCGAGCCAACAGTCGGGCGCGGGGTTTTCTGCATTCAATAAGTATCCTCGCAGACTAACGAGTAAACCAGGGTCCTATAGGTCTAAGTGAAAATGTTACAACCCGAAGTTCGAGTTCATTTTGATTCTCAAGTAATTGCAGGTATTAAAACTAAAATTCTGTTTGTCTGTTTGTACGTTGATGTCTGTCTGTCTGTCTGTCTTTCGTGCTGATGATGTCTGTCTGTCTCTCTCTCTCTGTCTCTGTCTTATCTGTCTGTCTCTGTCTGTCTCTGTCCTGTTGATAATGTCTGTCTGCAGCGCTGAGGATATCTGCATGTTTATCTCTGTCTGTCTCTTTCTGTCTGTCTGTCTGTCTGTATTGTTGATGATGTTTGTCTATCTGTGTGTCTGTGTGTTTGTCTGTCTGTTTATCTGTCTGTCTGTCGTCAAGAGAATTTTATGGCGATTTACGCTAATGATCTAACCTCCTTTCTCAAACCTCAGCCTTCTAGCTGGATGGCCTCTGAATGTTGGATTTTCGACGTGAACTGCTGGAATCTGGCGAATGAATTTGACACTTACAATAACAGTAAGGACGCGGGCGATGTCTAAGCGACTCGCTAGATGGCGAAAGTATGTAGGCCTACTAAATTTATCTCTGTTTTTGTATAAACTACACTATAAGTGGCGGGTCGGCTCTGAGGATTCGACACTGGCGACTATATCAAAATTACGCAACCTCAAGCTTCGATAAACTGTGAAGTTTAGAAAAGGTATTGTTACCGTCACTGGCGGATTCTTGAGCCGAGGGGGGGGGGTAATTTTACCAAGGTTGAAATCTTGTGAGACGGACAGGCCACAAGGCTCTAATGCAGGCTATAAAGCTGTCTTATTTAATTATTGTATTGTATTTAGGTATTTATAAAGCGTAAACTGGAGTACGACAAGGATGCATCTTATCCCCATACTATCTTAACCTAGTGTTAGAAGCAGTAATGTCACACAGCCTTAACAATACCGAGGCAGGAATAAAGCTAAATGGAGAGCTGGCGAATAATCTCCGATTTGCTGACGACATTGGCCTCCTCACTAGAAGCGAGCCAGAACTACAGGATATTACGACACAGATTGACGAAACCAGTAGAAGATTTGGCCTAATGATCAATCCAGAGAAAACTAAAACAATGGTGATTGAAAAGACCAAAGAGACACCAATAACTATCACAATCCAAGGAGAGGTTATTGAGCAAGTAGAACAATTCGTCTATCTAGGAGGGCTAATAAACGCTGATGGCAGCAACGAGAAAGATATACAAAGAAGAATTGGACGCGCTTCACAAGCATTTGGAATAATGAACAGGATATGGAGGAGCAAAGAATTAACAAAGAAAACCAAGACAAAAATAATACGAGATAATGATACAACCCATTTTCCTATATGGATCGGAATATTGGACAATGCGAAAACAAGATGAAAGAAGAATTCTTACAGCAGAAATGAGCTGGCTGAAGAAGATCGCAGGGATTTCAAGACTGCAGAAAATAAGAAACGATGATTATAAGACAATCATTAGGCATCAAAACAACTCTGCTAGACAAAGTCGTTCAACGAAGACTCCGAAGGTTTGGACATGTAGAGAGAATGCCAGTTGACCGAATCCCACACAGTGCACTACATGCAAGATTCGAAGGAAAAAGACACAAAGGCAGACCAAGACTACGCTGGATAGATAATAATAACTGAGGACATAGCATCACTTGGACTAACATTAAGGGGGGCAATAGACTTGACAAATGACCGAGGACAATGGAGATCATTTATTCGTACCCATCGCCGCCAAATGGGTGGAATCAGGAACTGATGATGATGATGATGATGATTTATTAAGCGTACCCTCACCAATCTGACTTCACTAAGCACCACTCCACAGAAACTTTACTTGCATCTGTCTACAATAAAATGGTCTCTGCCGTCAGCCATCAGCAAATCTCCTGCCTCTGCCTCCTTGACGTCTACGCCACATTCGACGCCATTGACCACAGTCTCCTTCTTCACCGATTTGGTTGGGTTTGTCTTGGTTTGGCGTCTATGGCACTGCTCTACTCGTTTGTCAAGTCCGATGCCCCTTAGTGTTAGTCCAAGTGATGTTATGTCCTCGTTTATATTATCTATCCAGCTTAGTCTTGGTCTGCCTTTGTTTCTTTTTCCTTCGTATCTTGCATGTAGTTCACACATTAAAATTGCAGAAAAGAAAGCATGTGCTTGTCATAGAACATAGCGCCTTAATTAAAGCACACCCATTATTAGGCTTCTCAGAGGTCGATATCTAGGATCAACAGCGCACTAGACGTAGCTCAAATCTGGATTCGTTTTGGTGAAACATTTAAGCCGCTCCGAAGATAGAAATTTACAATGAATTTAGTACAAAGCTGACGATAGTTCTACAAATTATCATAGGCGTAATTTGTGGGGGATACGAGGTGTACCCTTACCCCCACTTTTTGGACTGGGGGTACCGTACCCCACTTTTTGAACAATGCCAATCAATATTTTACAATTTGCCTTTCCAGAGATAGCAGTCTCCGCCTTGCTTCGTGTATGTAAGAAATTGGTACCCCCTCTTTTTATGCCAAAGTTACAACCCTGATGGCCCTATAAATTTGTATAGGCCCACTCTGACCACCCACTGATGTTCGACGAAGAAATCTTGTGTTCGGAGATTCTCTCTGATTCACGTGTCCTTGTTCTTCCGAGTAAATGTGTTGAATGAGTCGTATTAAACAGCCGAATGGATGAACTAAAAAAAAGAATTAATGAACGGACAAATGAATGAATGAATGGATTAATGAATGAATGAACGAAAGATTGTTTGAAGGAGAGTATTATAGAAGTACAAAATCCTTTTCATACACGTAATCATGATACACGGAAATCAGCAGAATTTACGTAAAAGTCTACTCAGACTTCTGTCTATAGGTTAACTGTCTGTCAGTAGATAAGTCAGTAGTTATTCATGCGTCTTTTGTCCGTTTGTATGACCGTCTGTCTGTCTGTCTGTCTGTCTGTCTGAGTAATTATTTTACTGTATGTCTGTCTGTATTTGTCTTATCTACGTGTCTGTCTTTGTGTCTGTCTGTCTTTGTGTCTGTCTGTCTGTCTGTCTGTATGTCTGTCTGTCTGTCTGTATGTCTGTCTGTCTGTCTGTCTGTCTGTGTGTCTGTCTGTCTGTCTGTCTGTCTGTCTGTCTGTCTGTCTGTCTGTCTGTCTGTCTGTCTGTCTGAGTAACTATTTTACTGTGTCTGCTTGTATTTGTCTGTATCTACGTGTCTGTCTTTGTGTCTGTCTGTCTGTGTGTCTGTGTGTCTGTCTGTTTATTTGGGTACCTCTGTACGCCCGTGTGTATGCTTGTGTGTGTGTCTATGTTAGTATAGGTAAGTCACTGTATCTCTTCTTAGCGAATCCTTTCCTATCGACGGCGATCGTCCGTTGCCGTTCATCGCCCATCTAATTTGGATAATGCACAAATCAGATTTAGTCAAGCGCTCCCTCCCTCTCTCTTCTCCCTCTCTCTCCTCCCTCCCCTCTTCCCACCAGCTCTCCCTCCTTCCCTCTCGACCATGATTCCCATCACATATACCACGCAGCAGCAGCCGGCATCTTCCTCAGCCTCCCTCTTTCTTTTTAGACGACTGACAGTCATTGGCGTCGGCAGTTTTTAGAATGGAGGGGGGACGGATCGAGAAATTTCGATAGAGAACCCAAGTATGGAACGCTGTCCTTTACCTAGACAAAAATTGTAACTTACCTTACTTTGAGTTACCTTAGCTGAAACTTACCTCTTTAAACATGCCTCTTCAAACTTGCCTCTTAAAATTTACCTATGCAAATTTATCTTCTTAGTCTTTAAACCTTCTCAAGGTTGATGGGATCTGTTCCATAGAGTCACAGCAGTCTTCGATAAGATAGATTTCGTTAGTATATAAAAATGTAATGAAGCGGCATAATAATAATAATAATAATAATAATAACAATAATAATAATAATAATAATAATAATAATAATAATAACTAATAATAATAATATTAGTATTATAATAATAATAATAATAATAATAATAATAATATTATTATAATTAATAATAATAATTAATAATAATATTATTATTATAATAATAATAATAATAATAATAATAATAATAATAATAATAATAATAATAATAATAATAATAATATCATTATTATTATTATTATTATTATTATTATTATTATTATTATTATTATTATTATTATTATTATTATTATTATTATTATTATTGTTATTCGCTCCTGAGTAAATAATCTTGAAGGGGCGCTATATAAAACCACTGAAATAAATTATTATTGTTATTGCAATTACTATTACTATTAATCGTATTACTTTTTTACTATTGGGAGACGTGGCTCCCTGGCCTCCCCTGTAGAACCGCCACCGTCTCTATCATCCCTCCGATGCCGTAACCACGCCGTCGCTTCCTTCCTTCCTACCGGTCGCTAGGTGGTGGCATCGGCGCATCTGAATGCAGTTAATCGGGAACAATTTCGGACGAGTTGCCGGAGGTCGCCGGCGTCCTTAGCCCGTCGGACAACCGCGGCACTAATCCGCCGTCTAATCGGGTTTCGGAGCGGCCCGGGTATCAAGCCCCCACTTAGGGGCCGAGTGCCTCTCTGTGGAAACTTCGTCAACGGAGATTCATTCACTCAGCGCCCGTCAAGAAAAGCGACTTAAAATGAAATTAATCGTTCTGCTGATCGGATCCGGTCTCGAATCGGCGGCCGAGTTAGCATCCGATTAATCTGCGGATCGGTCGGACAGTCGACCGTTTAATTGGTCGATGGATGTCGCCACTAAACGAGTAACGTTCCGTCGCTCGACGCACTTCCGGTCTCCATTGGACGATCGCTAAACTTGTTAATACGACAAATCACTCGCCGCGTTCGCTTCCTATGTATACAGGTCACGTGTCCATCGACGCCAGTGGGTTCTGAGAAGGAGTACCCCCTCCCGCTATCCCTGTGTGGTAGGGTCCGCTGGTCTACCGTCGGCTGATAACGTAAGACCCACTGTGGACGGGGGCTTAAAAAGTTCAACTATTTTCCGGTAACTTCTGCACATACGGAATCTCGTCTTGCCTTGCCTTGTGATGACCAGAAAAACATATTCTGGAGAAAAGATATTGTTTCAACGGAGCTGTTTGAGGACTACGGGTGGATTATTTAAAATACAGTGAGAAAGAAGGAAGGAAATAAAGAAAGAATGAATGAATGAATAAACGAACGAATGAAAGAATGCACCTCTGAGTAGTTCTCCTTGAAGAGGCGCTATATAAATGTTCGTTATGATTGAACGAATGAATGACTGAATGACTGAATGACTGAATGAATGAATGAATGAATGAATGAATGAATGCACGTATTAAAGAATGACGGATGGGCAGACGCAATTAACAAATCAATGATTCTATAAGTTAATGAGTTAATGAGTCGCCCAACCAGCCAGCCAGCCAGCCAGTCAGTCAGCCAGCCAGTCAGTCAGTCAGTCAATCAGTCAGTCAGTCAGGCAGCCAGTCAGTCAGCCATCCAGCCAGCCAGCCATCCAGCCAGTCAGTTAGTCAGTCTGACAGCCAGTCAGCCACACAGCCAGTCAGTCAGTCAGTCAGCCAAGCCAGTCAGTCAGTCAGTCAGGCAGCCAGCCAGCCAAATAACCCTTAGCCAGCCCGTCATCAATCAGTCATACCGGTGAGCGAATGAATAGGATGAGTCGCCACAGGATGGAAGAGGTCAATGTTTTTGCAGCAGCTGAGTGATCGATGGTTGAACAAAGCTGTAGTTGGATCGTATACGGAAGATTGCGCTTACGATTTGCGACAACAGAAAAAGACGCATCTGTAGAGCAGTTAACAGCGCCGTTGTATAGTGGTTAGCTTGACGGACTGTCATCCGAGAGGTCGGGGGTTCAAATCCACAGGAGGGTAGAGATTTGGTATTTCGAGACTTCTACTTCACCTGCGACCATATCCACAAACTCACCCGTAATGAGTACGTTGGCTGTTCATGGTCGGTGGAATAATGAGACAGTGAGGGAGAAGATTGGCCACCCGCCCTTATATGCCGAGGCTAAGAAAATGAAACTGCTAACGCACCATGTCCATGGCTAGCTTAAGGGACTGCTCTTCTTCCTCTAACAGTAGAGTGGCAAACGAGGCGACTGTTAGGAACGAGAGGCCCCTAGTATTTTCAAGAGGATTTTTTATGTTTCAGTAGAAGCATTGATGAATAGCTAACTGACCTCTTAATTACCTATAATTAATTAATTGACTGGAAAACTGGCTTAACCGATAACAATAGTCCTTTAACTGCGTAATTAATTGTCAAGTCATTCCTGTTGTTATGTATAACTGCGGATGAATTCCTATACAAAACAATGCAATACAACTATGCATACATACACACATGCATACATGCATACATACATACATTCACATAATACAAGCACATACATTCATGCATACATACATACATACATACATGCATACATACATACATACATACATACATACATGCATGCATACATGCATGCATGCATACATACATACATACATACATACATACATACATACATACATACATACATACATACATACATACATACATACATACATACATACATACATACATACATACATACATACATACATACATACATACATACATACATACATACATACAAGCACATACATGCCTACAAACATACATGTACATACATACATACAAACATATTGCCTGCTGTCAATTCACCAAACGACAGGTCTGCAGTCCTGTTATCATGTCTGCACCTGGCAGTACATAAATTATTCGAATCCACAGCGTCACTTGAACCCTGCAGTTCCTTCATGTGCTACTACACCGTGTCTCAAAATAAACTGTGTCATTCCAGCAGCAGCAAAGCGTAAGTTCGATGATCTTGTTAGACACCTTTAAAACAATTGCAACTAATGCTATATAGGCCTATTCCTCAACTGCGTTCGAGCGATAGTAGATAACTAAAAAACTAATAAGGAGAAGTCGGAAGATGTCGTTAAACTATGAATAAGTCGATGATCTTATTCGACACCTTTAACACATTGACCGCCACCACGGTCTGCACCCCTACGCCACCAAAATTTTCCAAAAATCGGGAAAATATTTTAAAACTTTTTTTGTATATATATAGTTTTTTTTACTATTTTCAACATGTATACATCAAAAATCACATGTTTGCAGTCTTGTCTGAAGAGAACGTTCCTCTTATATATTAGCTTTGTGGGGTAGACTTCAAAACTTGTAACACCACAAAGACTGTGGTGTTCCATGTTCTTAGTGCTGGCTTCGAAAAGCGCGTTTAGCATGTTCAGTAATGTTGTTCCCTTCGAATGCCTTTCTTGTTCCATAGGACACACATTTCCCAGTATGATGTGTGCTCAGTATCATAACACCTGGTTTTTCCTTCCATTTTGTGACAAAGATCTGCCCGTTTCGACAAGAAATAAGGTCATCTTTTCTCAACTTTGCTGTCACAACCTTCAGAGGCAAATGTTTGCGGTTGCTTCTCTATATATAGCCAAAAGATAATAATTGAGCAGGTGCACCAGTGACGCGAATATCTGTTGGCAGAACGTATCTGTCGCCCACCATCCACGCATCAGTCCGTAGGTTGGCAAGTAGTTCGTTATTGCTGCCATTTTCATGGTCACTATCCATATCAGTCTGAACCGACTGAGTTATGACGGCTGGACAGTCATGTTCGTCTTCATCAGCTTCAGAAATACTGGAAGTGTAGTCAGAATAATCTCTATGAGAGATTCGGACGTCATTAGATCTGCATGAAATCATCATCTGACATGTACAAATTTCTAAAGAACTTCTGCTGCAGTTTTGCATTTTCCACTGGAAGCCGACATTTTGACCAAAAAACAACGATACAAAGAGCCCCCAAAAAATATATTTTTCTATGTTCAAATTTTAGAAACAATCATTTCCTAGTGTCACTAACTGTGTTGTGCTATTATTCCCACGCCAATAGATATATTATCGAGACGCCAGGTATTATACAGTAACCGTTCTCTGAAGGACGAGTTAACTCGTCCTCGGCGCCTGCATAAACTTCTGTAGGACGAGTTAACTCGTCCCTGGCGGTCAATGTGTTAAAACAGTTTTAATTAATGCTATACATAAGAGAAACGCTAGAGGATAAGGAGGAGGGGATAAAGGTAGGAGGAAGAAGGGTGAAGGCATTGAGATTTGCAGATGACCAGGCGATGCTGGCAACTAGCCAGGAGGGCTTACAAAGGATGATGAATCGTCTAAATACGGTATCGCTGGAATATGAAATAAAAATAAACGTAAAGAAGACAAAGGTAATGAAAATAAGCAAGAGAAGCGGTATAACACCACAAACAATAAAGATCACACTAAACGGAGAAGAAATAGAACAGGTGGAGAAGTTTTGCTATCTAGGAAGTGTGATCACAGACGATGCAAGATGCCACGAGGAAATAAAAAGAAGAATATCCATGGGAAAATATGCATTTTACAAAAGAGGAGAGCTGATGAGAGGAAGCTTAAGCAAGAATCTAAAGAAGAGAATGGTGAAGACACTGGTGTGGAGTGTTGTTCTGTACGGCTCCGAGACATGGACAATGAGGAAGGACGACATAAAAAGATTGGAGGCCTTCGAGATGTGGGTGTTCCGCAGAATGGAGAGAGTTAGCTGGGCGGAACGGAGGACGAACGAGGAAATCCTGCAAATGGTAGAAGAACAAAGATCACTCATAAGTACTATACGCGGACGACAAAGGAAATGGATCGGGCACATCCTAAGGAGTGAGACACTGCTAAGAGACATCATGGAGGGAAGGATGGAGGGGAGAAAGACGCGAGGAAGACCGAGGGCAATGCTGCTAGACTGGATGATGACAAAAGAAGAAGGATACAGTGGACTGAAGAGAAGAGCACAAGACAGAGAACGATGGCGTCATTGGTCATACGAACCTGCCGGTGGGCAGAGAACATAAAGAAGATTCCACAGCTCGTTTAAGCGCTAACTTAAAATCACTTAACAAATCCAAAAATAGCAAAAGATTCTAATGTCATAATTATAATTATTATGTATTGGGTATTTATGACTGAAGTTGTATTACTATTTCTTGTGTGGAACAATTTTTGCGGAATACTGTTTAATTAACATCTAACCATTTCATAGATATGTGTGTCATTGCCTCATAGGCAATGACAATGTTAGATACATTGCTTTAAATGATGTGACATTAGTAACATCGTACAACTCTTTTTAAATGGTGTCTTTTTCGGATACTATAAGTGTCTCATTTTCTGTTAATTGTATTTGTGATTTGTCGTTAACGGCCATTGATGTCATAGGACGACGTTAAACTTTGGAATAATAATAACCGCTAGCTTACTTGCAGCAAAAAATAATCAAGGTGAAGTTAATTGTCGTCAACTGTCCTGACAGCCAGAAGGTGTCGTTAAACTATAGATAATTCGATGATCTTGTTCGACACCTTTAAAACAGTTTTGATTAATTCTATATATTCCTCAACTCCGTTTAATCGCTACTTCTCTAGTGAATGAACATTATAAGGCAAAGTTGTTGTTAACGGCCATGGCAGTCAGAAAATGTCGTTAACTGGATAATTCGACGACCTCTTTCGATACCTTTATAACAGTTGCAACAATTGCTATATATTCTTCAGCTGCGTTTAAGCGCTGGTTTCTAACTAAACTCGCCTGTAGTAAAGCAAAGTTGGCGTCAACGGCCCTGGCAGACGTAGGATGTTGTTAAACGATGATCTCGTTCGGCACCTTTGAAGCACTTACAACTGATGCTTTATAATCGTCAACTACGTATTATAGGTATAAACGATGCAGGAGAAAACAACTGTATTTTGATATTGCCCTCCTTACCAAGTTCAGAACTTTTTCAGAAGTGCACACGACCATACGACAGAACATCGATGGCGCTGGGTCGCTACGCAGTGGCTTTATAAGTACGCCTATATTCGAGCCTGCGACCCTCCGGTTACAAGGCACAGAACAGTATTGTGGGGCGTGGTGGCTCAATGGTAAGTTCGGCGCCTTGTGACCGGAGGGTTGCAGGTTCGAATCCCACTCTAGCCGCTGCGTACGGACCTTGGGCAAGTCCTTCTCTCGCAATTGCTCATGGCGCTTCGGCATGAAAATTCCGGCACAGTATCAAATGCTGTAATCGGGAGCGCCTCTGAGTAGTAGTTGACTTCGAGAGGCGCTATAGAAACATCCGGAATAAATAAATAAATAAATACCGCTACACCACTGCGACCTATGGATCAACGATAATTTTTACACACACGCACGCGCACGCACGCACACACACACACACACACACACACACACACACACACACACACACACACACACACACACACACACACACACACACACACACACACACACACACACACTATAAAGGACCTTCCTGGAAGTGGACATGTTTTGGCTAGCTTTCTGAAAGTGACAATCGGTTAAGAGTTACATACTACAGCGGAGGAAGCCTTCTCATTAATTTACTTCCCGTCGATAGGCGGCGCTGCGACGTCGATATTTCCCGCCAAAAGCACCACTTAATTGTTAATGATAGGTCGTCTGCCATATAATCCACCCACTGACTGAGTGGCGAGTAAGAGCTGTGCGCCACGGCTGGCGTTTCGTCGGCGCTGCTGCATCCAAGTACACCTTAATAAGTGGTGTGCACCGTAAAACGATGCCGCCGGTCGACGATCGATTGGCGTTTACTTCCGGCGGAAGTATACGAGGCAACAACCGGCGATTAGGACCGCTAGGTGGCGGGGCGATAATTGGCGCGCATTAGAGGAAGACGGTCCAATGGTCTTTAGTGGCGCGGAGGGAGCGTTCGCGGAAGAGCATAGACTACAATTTCTGTCGTTGCGGAAGTCGACGGTGGCACTGATTCGAGGAGCTTAAGAGCGCCTCTAGCGGCGGAGAGGACAATTAGAAGGTCTTTATGGCGGAAGCAGTTCGCGGGAAATGGACAGGACTTGTGAAATCCGACGATGAAAGAGGACGATGCCGGCTATGAGGATGTTCCCTCCCAGAAATCCATCTACTATGCCATGTCCCACCCACCCAGCTATGCTGGAATAAAGAGGGACTAATAACCAGAAATTGGCCTCCAGAAAGAGATTAGAAGATTAGGATTAAGGCAGCCGGTGACAGCTTAATCTCGTTTAATAAACGCCTGCATAAGAATTTATTGTTCTCGCAAGGAGATGAACACTTAATGACGAAATTAGTTGTTGCAATTCGACGACGAGGCTCTCTCTGTCTCTGTCTGTCTGTCTCTTTCTGTCTGTCTGTCTGTATATTTGTATGTAATGTATGTACATGTATGTATGTCTATCTGTCTGTCAGTCAGTCAGTCAGTCAGTCAGTCAGTCAGTCAGTCAGTCAGTCAGTCAGTCAGTCAGTCAGTCAGTCAGTCAGTCAGTCAGTCAGTCAGTCAGTCAGTCAGTCAGTCAGTCAGTCAGTCAGTCAGTCAGTCAGTCAGTCTGTCTGTCTGTCTGTCTGTCTGTCTGTCTGTCTGTCTGTCTGTCTGTCTGTCTGTCAGTAAAATTGTCGTGAGTCGTGTGTTTAGCTTGATAAGTAAATGACTGTTATTTCCAAAATTAAAAAGATATATTTACAATAACAAACAGAAACAAAACCACGAGGTATTGTACAACTGTTGCCTTTGAGTTGACAATTAGACGTATTCATGATCCTGTTGCTTCAGTGACATCAGTATTGATGACGCATAAGGTCAAACTTTAACTCTTATTGTTCACATGACTAGAAGATAACACAGCGCAATATGAAGGCAGTTGAAGGAAGTGATTGATAAACTGAAATAATTGATTGCCTCCAGCTTTTCTTCAATCAACAGTCGTGATTTCTATAATTTCACATTGGAAAATTGCGATTCAAAGAATTCCAATTGTGCTTGTTTATTTTTTGCACATCTGTGTATGTATGGCTGTGTTTTTCTGTGTGTCTGCGTGTTTGTCTAATTGTGTGCTCGTCTGTATCTGTCTGTATGTCTCTATATTCATCTGTCTGCGTGTGTCTGTATTTCGGTTTGTGTCTGTGTGCCTGTCTGTCAACCTGTCTCCCTGCCTGCTTGTCCGTCTGTCTATCTGCCTGTATGTCTGCCTGCCAGTCTGTCTGTCTGTCTATCTGCCTGTCTGTCTGCCTGCCAGTCTGTCTGTCTGTCTATCTGCCTGTCTGCCTGCCTCCCAATCTGTCTGTCTGTCTATCTGCCTGTCTGTCTGCCTGCGCGTGTGTCTGTCCATCTGTCTGTCTATCAGTCTGTCTGTCTGTCTATCTTTCTGTCTATCTGTCTGTCTGCTTGCTGTCTATCTGTCCATCTGTCTGTCTGTCTATCTGTCTGTCTGGCTGTGTCTATATGTCAGTCCTTGGGGATTTCTCGTCAAACATGTCTAATGGACTGCATGCTTTCGTCTCGAGCGCACACAGTAGGACCGACCGACCGATCGACCCCTGGCCAGCGACAACGTTTCTCCCGATGACGTGTAATCTGGCAACGATGGCTTCTGCTCAGGTTCCCTCCTAAATCGACACTCATCAAAAACACGTTCGCTTTAAAGTTGGTCCTGGCGGATGATTACGGTCATTAAACGCCCCACGAACCGCACGCGAAGGACCAAAGGACCGACCGAGGAGGGACCCAGTCGACTGCCGAACCTTTCGACGTAGAGGCCCCCTCTACGTCCGCCGGCGAGTTAAGAGCGGGTGCATTGAAAGCGACGCCGTCCGCCCATCTCTCGTCGGCTAATGGCTCGCCTTGGGACGGTCGACGATCTGGAATCGCCCGCGGTTGCCAGGCGAGCGCTATGCAAATCGCACTAAATGAAATCAAAACAAGCCCAATTGACGCCCGATTCAGCGTCAAACGGCCCGATTTCTAAAGAGCTTTTGACGCGAATTAGGTCGTCCGCAACAGCGTGAAGAGACGTCATTTAATCTTCATCTCCTTCATATTTCACGGCTCACGCGGCAGCAGCCCACGTGGAGGGGTGGGACGGTCGGGTAGTGTCCGGGGATGCGCCTAGCCCAAGGAGACAGGCTATCAAGCATACAGAAGCACACAGAGAGACAAACAGAAAGGAACAGAGAGACAGACAGAAAGGAACAGGTCTGATTTGCTATGATAGCGCCGGTGCGAGCGACAAAGGCGCTCCTAAGGGACAGTGCTCGGCAGATCACCCGTCCATTTAACCGGCTAATTAAAGGTAAACGTCGTCTGATGTGCATTGACGTCCAGTCGTCGTCCGAATCCTCTGCTGACCGTGGCCTCCATTTCGACCGGTGACTGACGCTAAATAAAACTCCACAAAGAAATGAAACTGTATTTTATTAGCGGGTCGTTAGAATGAGGTGCTCTATCCATCTGATCTCCTCCTCCTCAGAGACATCTGTCGATGTTAGCGGCTGCTTTGATCAATCTGATGTGTTCTGAAAACTACTTACATCTCATTTTTATCCTCAGCGATTTTCTTAATCGTCGTCGTCATCATCATCTTCGCCGTTGATATCGCCATCTTAATAATCGAAATTATATTTATCTCAATCATCTTTATTATCGGTCAGTATCATTTTGAAACATGAAGAAAAGCCGGAACTCGAACCAGCACAACCTGTGGATCACAGGAATCACAGTCTGTGTGGTATTGCGATCAAAACAATACAGAACAATACAATGCAACGCAGTACACTGAAATACAATGCATTGCAAAGTATAAAACAATACATTACAATATAATGCAGTGCAATACAATGCAATGCGATGAAATACATTGCAATACAATAGAAAGCTATGCAATATAATGCAACTAAATACAGTGCAGTAAAACACAATACAATACAAACAATGCATAAGATACAATACAACTCAAGTACAGAATGCCCATATCTTCGAATTATGTCAGGCAGAGCCATCTCAATTCTCCCTCATTCCATCCATCCTTCCATCAATCTATTCATCAATCCATCCATCCATCCATACATTCATCCATCCATCCATCCATCCATCCAAACAATTCATTCATTAATCTATCCTTTCATCCATCCATCTACTCATCCATCCATCCATCCATCCATCCATCCATCCACTCATCCATCCATCCATCCATCCATCCATCCATCCATCCATCCATCCATCCATCCATCCATCCATCCACCCATCCATCCATCCATCCATCCATCCATCCACCCATCCATCCACTCATCTATCCATCCACTCATCCATCGAACGATCGATCGATCGATCCATCCACTCATCCATCCATCCACCCATCCATCCACTCATCCGTCCATCCATCCATCCACTCATCCATCCATCCATCCATCCATCCATCCATCCATCCATCCATCTACTCATCCATCCATCCACTCATCTATCCATCCATTCACTCATCCATCCATCCACTCATCTATCCATCCATCCACTCATCTATCCATCCATCCATCCATCCATCCACTCATCCACCCATCCACTCATCCATCCATCCATCCATCCATCCATCCATCCATCCATCCATCCATCCACTCATCCATTCATCCATCCATCGATCCATCGATCCATCCATCCACTCATCCACTCATCCATCCATCCATCCATCCATCCATCCATCCATCCATCCATCCATCCATCCATCCATCCATCCATCCATCCATCCATCCATCCATCCATCCATCCATCCATCCATCCATCCATCCATCCATCCATCCATCCATCCATCCATCCATCCATCCATCCATCCATCCATCCATCCATCCATCCATCCATCCATCCATCCATCCATCCATCCATCCATCCACTCATCCATCCATCCATTCATCCATCCACGTGCTTTTAATCCCTGATTGAAAACGCACCTTGTTCTGTCATGTAAAGGCGGGAGAACGTCGTACCCATCGCATTGTTGAGTCACATCAAATTATTATATCTGTGCGATTTCGACATGACAGAAAGAATTCGTTTGTATACGCCGAGATTCCGCCGTCCTGCGAATTTCCGCCACGGTTCACAGCGAATAAGCCGCACTAAGTAAACTGCACACAAAACCCTAAGTAAGTAAATTGTCGCGGACCTGTTACAATCGCCTCCTCTTCGACCGTACACTTCTCAATAGTCGGATTTCTCTCTTTAGCTATTCAACTCCTCCGCCGACTGCTCTATTAAGCGTCGGCGCGTCCTAATAACCATCCGCCGCATCAAATAGTCCGCGGCGGATTCGCACATCGCGCCGACAACAAAGACGTCCCTTTAGCGATTTAAACTTAATAATTAAAATCTGTCAGATGTGACGGGTTCGGCTAAGTAGCGAACGCGTGAAATCGCTTCTGCGAGTTAATAAGTCTCGGTGGGAGAAGGCGTAAGCCCTCTGGCCTCTCTCAATTCCACTAATATTCCGACAAAGGTTCACGGCTTGCACGCACCCGATGTAAGCGATCGCTTTTAATCGGGAGTGGGGCGCGCGAATCCTCTTGAAAACGGTGGGCGGCCATTGTATCGGCTCACCTGGTGGGGCGGGGGAGGATGAAAGAACGGCGGCACAGGTGAGGCGAATAGCAATTGGCAATTTCTTGCATCAACATTATCTGTCAGAGAAAGCATTGTCCGCCAAGACCTGCGAAGCGTCGAATCCGCATCACCCATTAGGCGTGCTCTCTCTCTCTCTCTCTCTCTCTCTCTCTCTCTCTCTCTCTCTCTCTCTCTCTCTCTCTCTCTCTCTCTCTCTCTCTCTCTCTCTCTCTCTCTCTCTCTCTCTCTCTCTCTCTCTCTCTCTCTCTCTCTCTCTCTCTCTCTCGTTTTAAGACCCGATCCCCAGTTGCACCTTATACATCCTCCTTTATATCAATATTTGCGTATTATGTGTATTGTCATTAGAATTGCCCGCGGCCTGCTTCAGACTTAAGCGCGATGGTCCGGTGCTGGGTCTGATAAATGCGGCCTTCACACGTTTCTCGCCGTAACCGCCGCTGATTTGAGATGATGTATCCATTGGACGGAGGAGGAAGATCGGTCGCTCGGAGTCTATGACTCGGTTTGTCATTCATGAACGATCACAGATGCTTTAAGCGTCAGGTGATTCAGTCTGTGAAGTGATTTATACCTCTCCATCTATTTTAGCTCCTCTGTCTGTCTCTATGTCTGTCTGTCTGTCTGTCTGTATGTCTGTCTGTATGTCTCTATGTCTGCATGCATGCCTGTATGCATGTCTGTCTGTCTGTCTGTATGTATGTCTGTCTGTTTGTCTGTATGTCTGTCCTGTCTATCAGTCTGTCCGTCTGTATGTCTCTATATCTTTATGCATGTCTGCATGTCTGTCTGTTTGTCTGTATGTCTGTCCTGTCTATCAATCTGTCCGTCTGTATGTCTCTTTATCTTTATGCATGTCTGTACGTCTGTATGTATGTCTGTCTGTCCGTCTCTCATGCGAATCACTCAGATATCACTCATCTATTTATTCACCTGTTAGGCCACAGTTCTGCCTTCAGCCTTAAGTAAATAAATATACATTCGCAATGATTCGTATTCATAATAGGTACAGATAATGAACACACACACACACACACACACACACACACACACACACACACACACACACACACACACACACACACACACACACACACACACACGCACACGCACACGCACACGCACACGCACACGCACACGCACACGCACACGCACACGCACACGCACACGCACACGCACACGCACACGCACACGCACACGCACACGCACACGCACACGCACACGCACACGCACACGCACACGCACACGCACACGCACACGCACACGCACACACACACACACACACCTACACACACACACACACACACACACACACACACACACACAATATGCAACGTAGATGCGTATATTTGGTAGAGAATAGAGATGACATTAGAAAATGTAATTTTCTTATTTTTCTATTTGAAAATTAATTGTAGTTAATTAAAATGCGGTTATATGCGGGCGGAGAAGAACCAGCGGTGTCGTTGCGAACCGATTGGACCTTGGCGGCGCAGTAGCTCGAGAAGTCGGATGTAGTATAAAGGAGGGGTCAAAAGACGATGGTGCTAATCGATGACGGCTATATATGAGTACATGTCACCGACCGTACACTGTCGTCTGTCAGTACGTGGAGATCAGACGACGAGGCATATGGCTGGCCATCGCCCTCAAATGCTGGGGCTAATAAAAACTAAGATCGCTCTAACACTTAATTTCATACATGTATATGGCTGCCTCTGTTGGCCAGCTTAAAGGACTTCTCTTCGATCTTCTTCATATAAAAGACAAATACTGTTAAGAGTGACAAGGTTTTGCCTTTATTTTTGCACTTGAACATTATAAAAATACTTAGATAAAATTCGATGTTAAATACACGTTTGCAACATTTTTTCATAATTTGAAAAGAATTGTCACTCCGACTGTTGCGTTCACCTTATACTTTCACCTTTAACACATGTATGATCGTCCACAACATGAAACTATAGTAATGGGTGAATTTTACTGGTAGTAGGCTTGGAATTTGTTCAACTTCAATTGATTACCTCGCTTTTTTTACAATTTGTAATGTGTCTGTTTTTTTAAATTTGTTACGGCAGTCTGATGTAATAGCCGGCTTCCGACAGTTGACTATGTAGGTTAGAGTGAACATGCGTGAAATTGTAATCTACTGATGGGGTGGGGCAGAGTCGCACAGCAGATGTGTTTTAACAGCAGCCAGGTTTCCGCTGTCATCTAGGACAATTGCCGTCCAAACCGCAATCGGGACTGTCGCGATACTGCTCGTATGCTTCCCATTCGTCCTCGATTTGCCGCCTGTAATCTAGAATGCGCTGAAGTTCTGGGGTCGGTCGAAGGGTCCTGCATACAGAAGGCAAATTAAGTAAGACAATTCCACTTCCTCAGTACAGAATTTCAGTTAATTAATGTCAAGATTCCAATATAAGCTTATTTTCTGCAATTATATCGGCATAGGCATAGTTATTGAAGTATACGGCGCATCTGTAATTGATTAAATACTCGAGCTTGCATATCGCTCTGCATTCGTATTTGCACGTTTACTCGATAACTGTGACAATAGAAGTCTGCTTAATTAAGGTCGCTCATTTATCTAAGCTCATTCTCGATGACATTGTAATGCGCTGTTGCAGTACGTGTCACTGGGATAGGCCTAAGTGGCGCATGTGATTTACTAAAGCTGCGATTCGTCGAGGGCGAGAAGAGGTACTTCCTCTCATTTCACTGACGGGCAAGTTCACTGGGCCCAGTGTGTCCATATAGTGGGCCATCAGTTAATACAAGTGGCACAACTGCCGGCCCGCTGTGGTCCCAATGAACGATCTTGTCTGGGTTGTGACCATATCCATAACCTGGAGCCTAGTTTCTCATTCGCTCTGCTCCATTTTTTTAGTTTGGCATGCACCCCACTTTGCTCAGTAGCGAACATCGAATCTTTAATTCACCAAACATTGGTAGCACAAAGCAGGAAGAATATGAATATGAAGAGCAACAAAAACCAAATCACTTATGGTAGGCTGTCTGAGAAAAACACATACAAGTCTGTCATCATCATTGTCATACAAAAGGCATGTACGGATTAATCGTAGCTTGAACATCTTTATTGCCACAGTTGCGCTATAGAAGTTCTTGGATTATGCTACTACGTGTGCGCAATAGTCTAATGGTTAGCGTGCGGGACTGTCAACCTACAGATCGGGTGTTCAAATCCCCTCCATGGCAGAAAGATGTTTCATATTTTCTGCTTCACTTGCACCCGTATACAACTCGGTTATAAAATGATCGACTGCACATTAGGTGGGTCCCCTATGGGCTCTATATAGGTCCCGTATGGAAATATGGGTTCCACATGCGCTCCATGTGGGCATACTGGCAGAGGTGTCGGTGGGAAGATCAAGCGGCACGGGGAAGGATTAGCCACTGGCCCTCATGTGCCAAGGTTATGAAAATTAAAGTCCCTAACACCGATTCCCATGGGCCATGGCTGCCTCTCGAGGTTGGCTTAAGGGACTGCTCGCTCTCCTCCTTCCATCCACACGTCTAGCCCCACTGCACCTAACAACAAATCACACTATTATAGGAAGGTCACGAGAACAATAAAACATGACTAACGCGCATCTGTTCCTCACGACTTCACCGCGCGAAACGTGTCTCAAGACGACGCCGCCTGCGGCCGGATTCCCAACGTAAAGGGGTTCAGGCGAACACCCCCTTCCTCCGTAGATATTCGTCGCCGTGGCGGTTGCTGCCGCCGCGTTTCTCAAGGAAGGGTTGATGAGGAACTGTTGCTGAAGGTTGGGTATACACTTGAAGTTGTCCGGAATCTCTCGACTAGCTGGCTTCACGAGTGGTTTGCACCTGTTTAGGTCGTATTCCGGATCGCAGTCTTGTCGACATGGATAGGTCACTGCCTGAGGTATCTCGACGTAGCAGTTGGGCACTTCGGAGCAGGCCGGATTCGGTCGTGTGTAGTAGGAGTCCTTCGCCGGGGACGGGCAGTACGGCAAGCTATTCGAGCAAGGTGGCGGTGAGCACTTTGCCGAGAACACCGGTGGCTGGCACGGTGAACGCGGACGAGGGCGCACCGGCCGATCACAAGGTGTGTACTGGCGCGGCGAGCAGGGCCGAGGGCATACTGGCGGATCAGATGGAGGGCACGCAGGCGGGTAGTACGGCTGGGGGCACATGGGCCGTGGGCAGGGTGAGCATGGTCTAGGGCATAGGGGCCGCGGGCAGGGTGAGGACGGCTGAGGGCAAACTGGCCGCGGGCAGGGTGAACACGGCATAGGGTAAATGGGCCGTGGGCAGGGTGAGCACACCGGAGGATTACAGGGACTAGTGCAGTAGGGGTCGCACCTATATGCGCGTAGGGGCGGAAAACAGGGACGCCGTTGAGGGCATGGGTAGCAATCAGTTGAGCTGACGCAGGAGGGCTGCCACTGAGAGGCGGAGAAAGAGGTATCTGGAGACCCAGCAGTTATCGCTCCACATGCGGCATTCTAGACTAACCAGATAAAAGATCTGTTAATGAAACATAGCACAAAGCCTAAAATTAATATCAATCAAAGCTAACAATCAATATTACGACGACACACGCCTCATAGCTTTCTGCGTGGATCAGAATTACGGATTAAAAGGAAACAAGACTGGGAAAGAATCCTTAACACAGAAATGAGAATATCTGCAGGAATACATGTATAGGCTTAATGAAACATGCAGAATAAATGCGAAGTTGACTACGAAACAAAGAAATATGAATCCAATTAAAGACCTTCAACGTGACGACAAATTAGTGCATAAAAGTGGTTCAATTTAACTGTTTTGGTCATAGGAACTGATTTCGTATTGACCGGATACGAAAAAGGTACGGTATTCGTCCGAGATTTGAAACAAAAGGAGATATAAAATAAACGACGACAACAAAGGATTGACATCAACAAAAGGTAAGCAAGCAAGCATCCTCTATTGACATATGACAAGCTCATTATGCATTCGGCTAATATGACATAGAACTAGTACAAAGAGAAAAATAATATCATCGACAAATGGTTAAGTAAAACTAAATACGGTCAATAACTAAAAGATCCAGGCCAATGATTAATTAATCGGGCCTGGTAAAACTTAAGAAAATGAGGAGTCATTCGAACACCTCGCCGCCAAAGTAAAGGTCGGCTTCAGACACTAATGATGACGCCGATATCGATGATGACGACTTGATGACGGTGCTATAGTGAAGATGATAACGATACACTGAGTCTATTTATATTTGCGAATAATTCACCCTTTTTACGAAATCAAAGCTTCCAGTACTATAGTCGCAGACGGATGAGCACTCGTCGAAATTGCATTTACCCTTCAATTAGAAAAAAATTAGCATTGGCTTCATCCTCAATTTAATCTTTGCATATCATGTAAGCAATGTGGTTAGCGTAGACCCTAGGCCAAAGTGCCGTACAGCCACCCAAGGCCAAAGGTCGAGAGGTCAAGTTCCTGCCACGGCCGAAAGACATTTCAAAATGTCTGCTTTACTTGCGTAGTTCCTCGACCGTGCACTGCCGGTTGGACGATCAGACAGCAAGGCAAGCCGCTGCATGGCCACCCGCCCCTTTCGATGCTATAGGAAACTGGAGTCGCTAATACTTCATACCCACGGCTGTCTCCATAGACGCTATCTATATAAATAAAGCAAAGAATCTGTCTGTCACAGCGTCTTTGACCGGGATGCATTTCTACAGTTTTCGAGCTTTTCACTCGAAACCTTCACTACTGTGTCGGGGTGGGCATGACACACCCAGTGTGAGGCCTCGCGTCCCCCTTTTCACCGCTACCATGGTGTCCCGGGCCAAAACCTACCCGCGCAATGCATTTTTAGGTGGAAAAAAACCTACACTCAACCTATTTTCACTCGCCAGATGGCACCGCCGGGTTAAGCAGCTACAGTACGGATTCGCTAGAGGATTGAAACTAAGCAGTGTTTTGTTGCTTATTGGCTAGAGGGATTGAAACACCCAAAACGCCGGGTTAAGCAGTTCCGCGTCCTCCGTTTTGACCGCTACCATGGTGTCCCGGCCCAAAACCTCCGAAACCCGGGCAACGCCGGGTTCACCAGCTAGTAGCTTATAAACTACTGCTCTTCTTCGCTTCTTAGTTCTGTTTCATGACGCACGCACTAATCCTATACAGGATTATCTCACCTGCGTGTATGAACAGAATGCATTGTACAGAAGAAGGAAGTATATACAGTAACTTTGCGTTTACTCGCTCAGATTAATTATCCCCGTTGGGAAGCACTTTCCATTTCGTTTCGTTCCTGCCCACTGGACTTATCCTTTCAGTGAAATCCTACCATATTCCTAAGATTCATTCAGTCATTCAAGGATTTACATAGCACCTCTTCAAGAGAGCTACTCAGAGACGAGAACTACTCAGATGCTCGTTGTCCTTAGGCAACCAGTGATGGGTAATTAATTAGAAACTAATTAATGACCTGATTAATTAGCTTGGTAGCTAGTTCTAATTCTAGTTAACCTAATTAGCAACCGAAATTCTGATAATCCTAATTCTAATTAAACGTTGTCTAATTCTGATTAAAATTTCACAACGTCCTATGGGAACGCAGATATTATTAGAGTGCAGCCTCCTCAACAAAGGAGACGGGCTTTAGTTGTTGAGGAAAAGCTCAAGAAATGTCACCGATCAATATGCGGAAGTATATCCTAATCACTGACCGTATGCAACGCTCACCTTATATTTGCAACTATCCCCTACCGATGACCGTTTCTCGAAGCTGCAGAGTTGCCTGTCGGACAGTTTCTTTGAGATGCTCCTGTTGGACGGTTTCCTTGAGATGCTGAGTTTGGACCGTTTCTTTGAGATGCTCCTGTTGGACCGTTTCTTTGAGATGCTCTTGTTGGACCGTTTGTTTGAGATGCTCTTGTTGGACCGTTTCTTTGAGATGCTCTTGTTGGACGATTTCCTTGAGATGCTGAGTTTGGACCGTTTCTTTGAGATGCTCCTGTTGGACCGTTTCCTTGAGAGGCTCTTGTTGGACCGTTTCTTTGAGATGCTCCTGTTGGACCGTTTCCTTGAGAGGCTCTTGTTGGACCGTTTCTTTGAGAGGCTCTTGTTGGACCGTTTCTTTGAGATGCTCCTGTTGGACCGTTTCCTTGAGAGGCTCTTGTTGGACGATTTCCTTGAGATGCTTAGTTTGGACCGTTTCTTTGAGAGGCTCTTGTTGGACAGTTTCTTTGAGAGGCTCTTGTTGGACCGTTTCTTTGAGAGGCTCTTGTTGGACGGTTTCTTTGAGAGGTTCCTGTTGGATCCTTTCTTTGAGATGCTCCTGTTGGACCCTTTCTTTGAGATGCTCCTGTTGGACCCTTTCTTTGAGATGCTCCTGTTGGACCGTTTCCTTGAGACGCTCAGTTGCCTTTGCCTGTTGCGTTAGATACTTCAATGTATACACATATGCGGAGGTTAAGGTAACACACTGGTTTACACACCTCTACATCAATTCCTCTGGTGCGTGCGTGGTCCAGAGCTCGAAGGTTCTTTCGACCGGGACCCAAATACGACACCAGCATAAATACACCGACAGGGCACCTTTTCGCCTTACAACGGTATAGGCTTATTCGTTTACCAATACGGAAACGATGGAAGGTCGAAGTTGTAGCAGGTGGTATGGACATGGATAGCATTGCGTAGCTTAAGTGCGACAGCCATTCATAATTAATTAAGTAGGTAATTAATTAATATAAGCAACTACTAAGGTAAATGTCGCAAACATAGCCAACAGTTCTTGTACATCGTGCAAAGCGAGAAGCAAGCGACAGAGAAAAAGACTAACAGGCAGGCAAGCAGGCGGGTAGACAGACAGACAGACAATGACAGGTACATGGAGGGATGGACGGAAGAACATACAGGTTTCCCACTCTGGCTATACGTCATCAGCACAGAAAGTTTGAAACCTACAGAAGGCAGTCGCTTTGTTGCGCCCAGACGACTTTATTTACAGGCGCTTCTTCAAGACAAAAACCTTTCAGGTAAAGATCTATTATTCAATGCCAAAATGTCAGATGTGTGACGTATCCATTGTCTTGGTCTGTCTGTGTATATACTAATTATTTTACATTACCTAACCTTGAAAACTGCTATGGTTTAAAGACTTTAAAGTTTAAACCATGATGATGGTGGTTACAGAAGGACCCAAAACAATCGTCGACTAGTTTATGATCTTTTTTCTCGTCACCTAGACTTGAATGACTTCTTCCTCGAAGTTTTGACTAACAACATCTAATCAGTCGTCGCCCAAATATTTATGTTCAATTTCGCCTTCACGACATTTTTATGACCTCTTCAGCTTCAAACTTTAGTGACGACCTTAAGCAAACCGAAATGTACACGTTTAGGTCAGAAAATGGTGGGTGAAATGCACACTAACCCCAAATTTTCGAGTGGGGACCATAGCCCTCTGTGCCTACACCCTTGAAGCAACTCAAATATTTTCACCGTAAGCAAGATGTAGGACGGCCTCAGAAGGGTGGTGAGTCTATTTTGGTCCCGAACCAATAGACCTAATTTATTAATACTAAGTGAGACACGTTGACGTTAAGATTAGACAGTCAATTATCTATCGGAGCCCCCCCCCCGTCTAGAAATAAAACAGGCAAACTAGAACTCGAAATATGCAATTCAAGGTCTTATCGTAATCTCGAAACATCTGCAGCGCCCAAAGAGAGCTAAATGACAGGAACCAGCAATTCACAGGCGCTCAATCAAAACAAAAGCGGTTTAGTGCCACGTCAACATCAAGGTCAGGCAAGTGTAGAAGTCACACGGCTACGGTGGCTGGTGTTTAGAAGTGGACAGCTAAACAGGCAAGGGGCAGAGGAGGCATCAGGCTAAGATCTGTGGAAGAGGAGTATTTTCAGTTTCGAATAAAAGACCAGAAAAAGGTCCTTAATAGATCTTGCGTGGCTGCATGGCGTTGTCTATAAAGGTGACATGTGCAGCAGGGTTAAGCAACACTGGGTGCGGATGGGTTTAATTAGTCTTTCGTGACTTACAGTCATCCATTCTTTCAGAACAGTACACCAGTACCAGCGCAATATTAGAGGTGTTATGCCTTTGGATTACATAATTTGGTCGTGCATGTTCGGCACCGTATAGGCCGCCGAGTAGTCTGGGCAGAAATGCGTAAATAAATGCGTAACATGCATAACATTTTCTACCTTATAACATACAGTTCATTTGCGTATACCCCAGTCTCCTTACCTGTCTTTGCCCGCTGTCGAAGAGACTCTTGGTATCTCACTCTGCTTCGATTTCCGTTTACTCTCTGACAGTGCTTGGGCCCACTTGTTGACACTTGTTGCAGATAATGCAGAAGCCTGGCTCACATCGGATCTTTGTCCTGATCTGTTAGAGCTCCGATCAGATATCCTCGAAAGTTTGGAACCAGCACCTACTGTAAAAACGTCAATATGCGACTGCGAAGGATATGCACTGGTATCGGATCTTCTTGACACCGAAGCTGAGCTGGCATGACGTGGACTAACCGCGGAATTGCGACTAGTCGCAGAATTTCTGGACACTGGATCGAACTTAGAAGCAAACGAGCCACCCACGGATTTTTTGGACTCAATGACTGATCTAGAATTAATCGAACTAATCCCGGATTTTCTTGTCTGTATATCCGACTTTGCAGTAGACGGCCTAGTCCAGGAGTTTTTCGGTGCAGTATCCGTCTTGGCGTTAAACGAATTCGTCCCGGATGTTTTCAGCTCAGTATCCGTCTTGGCAGCAAACGACGTAGGAGCGGATTTTCTGGGCTCCGTGTCCGCCTGTAGTTCTAGTACCTTAGTATCACGCGGCAGTGAAAAGCCGGCTGTATGCCTAGACGAAGGGGCCGAGGTAGCACGTAGATTTCTGTCCGATGCTCCACCTCCCGTAGTAGTGGGTACTGGTGTTGCAGGCTCCGACTTTTTAGCAGGTTCTGAAAATCCGAGACTAGCCTTTGGTTGAGAAAACCTTGTCGCCGGAGTTGGGATGCTGGATACCGCTGAACTGTTATCAAAGCTCGAAAATTGTGAATCGGACGAGACTGCCGACTGCGCGTTCCCTGGTGGTAGTAGTAGCAGTCGATTCTGTAGACCGGAACCGCGGGTCGAGGCGACG
Organism: Allolobophora icterica; assembly: GCA_963556255.1. Classification (NCBI taxonomy): domain Eukaryota; kingdom Metazoa; phylum Annelida; class Clitellata; order Crassiclitellata; family Lumbricidae; genus Allolobophora; species Allolobophora icterica. The sequence continues at coordinate 26,805,065 of OY744617.1, forward strand.
GTTGACCGCCTCGGAGCCGGTGTTTGTAGAACTTGGTCGACTGGCTTTGGAAAGAATGGCTGGCTTTCAGGTACCTTCTTATTGTCGGGACCTGAGGGAAATACGGGCTGTGAGACACGTGTTGAACGTTGTGCGTCCGCGATGGCAGCCCTCTCTTTGGGTTCAGCTGCAGAGGCGGAGAACTTGACGCTTGCAACCTTACGGCTAGTGTCGTTGTATGGTTGCGAAGCTACGCGGGGTGGAATAGATGGCGAAATACCCCTACTCTCTTTCTGATCTGTGGATATTTTATTCGAAGCTGCAGGAATAGGTACGGGAGGGGCTTTGGGGATAGAAGCAGCTGTTTCGTTGGGTTGAACAACAGAGCCGGGGGCTTTGACGCTCGCAAATGTAGGGCTTGTCTCGTTATATTTGTAGGGTTGCGGTCCTACTTGGGGTGGAAGAGATTGCGAAATACCCTTACTCTCCTTATGATCTGTGGATATTTTATTCGAAGCTGCAGGAATAGGTACGGGAGGGGCTTTGATGATAGAAGCAGTTGTTTCCTTGGGTTGAACAACAGAGCCGGGGGCTTTGACGCTCGCAAATGTAGGGCTTGTCTCGTTATATTTGTAGGGTTGCGGTCCTACTTGGGGTGGAAGAGATTGCGAAATACCCTTACTCTCCTTATGATCTGTGGATATTTTATTCGAAGCTGCAGGAATAGGTACGGGAGGGGCTTTGGGGATAGAAGCAGCTGTTTCGTTGGGTTGAACAACAGAGCCGGGGGCTTTGACGCTTGCAAATGTAGGGCTTGTCTCGTTATATTTGTAGGGTTGCGGTCCTACGTGGGGTGGGCGAGATGACGAAATACCCCTACTGTCTTTCTGATCTGTGGATATTTTATTCGAAGCTGCAGGAATAGGTGCGGGAGGGGCTTTGGGGATAGCAGTTGTTTCCTTGGGTTGAACTACAGAGCCGGGGGCTTTAACGCTTGTAACTGTAAGGCTTGGCTCGTTATGTTTGTAGGGTTGCGGTCCTACGTGGGGTGGGCGAGATGACGAAATACCCCTACTGTCTTTCTGATCTGTGGATATTTTATTCGAAGCTGCAGGAATAGGTGCGGGAGGGGCTTTGGGGATAGCAGTTGTTTCCTTGGGTTGAACTACAGAGCCGGGGGCTTTAACGCTTGTAACTGTAGGGCTTGTCTCGTTATGTTTGTAGGGTTGCGGTCCTACGTGGGGTGGGCGAGATGACGAAATACCCCTACTGTCTTTCTGATCTGTGGATATTTTATTCGAAGCTGCAGGAATAGGTGCGGGAGGGGCTTTGGGGATAGCAGTTGTTTCCTTGGGTTGAACAACAGAGCCGGGGGCTTTGACGCTCGCAAATGTAGGGCTTGTCTCGTTATATTTGTATGGTTGCGGTCCTACTTGGGGTTGAAGAGATTGCGAAATACCCCTACTGTCTTTATGATCTGCGGATATTTTAGTCGAAGCTGCAGGAATAGGTACGGGAGGGGCTTTGGGGATAGAAGCAGTTGTTTCCTTGGGTTGAACAACAGAGCCGGGGGCTTTGACGCTTGCAAATGTAGGGCTTGTCTCGTTATATTTGTAGGGTTGTGGAGTCACGTTGACTAGCGCGGTTGGCGGAATGCCCTTACTATCTTTTGTAGCTGTGGATCCTTTAGTCAGTGTTGCAGGGTTCGGATGGAGTGTGGGCAGATCACCGGCTGCCTGCGTGTATTCGAGCTTTAACGGAGCCCTGAATGGATTGTCGGAGGGAATCTCAGCAGACAACTGGAGCGGGGTCCCTGATAATTTCACAGAGCGTGTTGGTGACGATACGCTGCCGTTCTTCTGTGGAGTGGCATCAAAGCCTGTCACGAACGATGAAACACTTTATACTGAACAGGTTTGTTATTATGCTCATTAGCACGATACAGCAGCTGCGCTTATCGCAGCCAAACTAATCTGCTAAAACAGAGAGAACACGCGCTCCAGGTCACACTGTCACTAATGCATACTATGCAGTATGCACTACTGATGCATACTATGTAGTACGCATTAGTAACAAAGTACATACTATACAGTATGTATTAGTAACAATGTGTATACTAATGTATTCTATTTCTCTCTTCTGAAACGGGGTCATATGCAGTGACAGCAGACAAGCATAAAGTCGACAGCTCAAATGCGCAATCCCATCATTGACTGAAATTAGTTTATGTATAATAAGCTTATGCTGTGAAACTAGTTATAACAAGAAAACAGTAAAACAATGAAACGGTGGAGCCCGCTGAGGCTTGTGCTTCTGTAAAAATCGTTTCCAAATGTGATGATTGAGGGATTGCATCATTTATTCCTTTGATTTTGCCCGCTATCCTAATCCCTAGCTCCATGATGTAATAGAAATTAAGCAACAAGGTGAGGCACGGTTCAGACGGTCCCCACTCGATGGAGGAGGGTCAGATATTTAGAAGCACAGTTGATCAGGACAAGGTGAGGCACGGTTCAAATGGTCCCCACTCGATGGAGGAGGGTCAGATATTTAGAAGCACAGTTGATCAGGACAAGGTGAGGCACGGTTCAAATGGTCCCCACTCGATGGAGGAGGGTCAGATATTTAGAAGCACAGTTGATCAGGACAAGGTGAGGCACGGTTCAGATGGTCCCCACTCGATGGAGGAGGGTCAGATATTTAGAAGCACAGTTGATCAGGACAAGGTGAGGCACGGTTCAAATGGTCCCCACGCGATGGAGGAGGGTCAGATATTTAGAAGCACAGTTGATCAGGTGGTACCCACTCAATAGAGGAGGATCAGTTTTTAAAATCAGCTCTACAAAATCTCGAGTCGATTCTTCTTGTTTTAAATTTATGGCTAAGCGTTTGATAATTCTGCATGCAAGTGGCAACAGAAGCTAGAATGTAATTTCTTAAAGTAAACAACTAAAATTCCAGAATAGGGAGAAAACCTCGTTATATACTCCGTGCAACTATGCCCAACCCTCGGTCATGCCCAACCCATTCCTTGCCTTTCGATTACCTTCTTTGTTAGCTACGTTTTCCTCGGTATACAGGATCCGAAGAAAACTATAATTTACTGGATTCACTAAGTAATTTCATTTACATTACGCAAAACTAGTTTCAGACGCTGTGAAGATCCATTTCACTTATAAATACCTCACAACCAAAATGTTACGGTCCAGGGCCCGCGTGTATGGACCGGTCCTAACCTAGTCAGTCGTAAGCGGCTTAGTCCGGACCAGCTAGGCTCTGACTAGAGGCCGCCAGCAAGGGGTGTGCATGGGATTAGTTTTACACTGGCCTACCTAGTCGAAGACCAAAATGGGCGTGGTCAAACTGTGGTAAAACTGCTCATACACGCGGGCCCAGAAGTCTCTCGATAAAGATTCTAGACCCTTTGGCCTTTCGGCTTTAAATTCGAATCCTACGGCAGTATGCCTACTCAAGCCGTGTTAACTAGGCTATGATGAAGCCCGTCCTTTCATGGTTTTATAATTGTTGGGTGATAAGTGACAGGGGCGTAACTTTGGTCTAAAAAGTGGAGGGTACCAATTTCTTCTCCATTTTCGCTTTTCGCGTGGAGACCATAGTATTACCCTTTATTAAGTCAAACTGAAAAGTACGCAGTAAGATTACACGATATACTAGTAGTAACAGATGGTAACAAGTTTAGCAGGAGTCGAATTTAACTGCATACGGCATCTGTCTTACTGTTCATTTTACAGTCGCCCCATATAGGGAGTGGAAGGCTGAGTCAACCTTATGGGGCTAGAGGGTATCGAACTCGCTTCCCGTATGATCTTCGTGCCGGCGTGTAAGCATTGAATCCTCCCCGTCGTCGACTGCAAGACGCCTAGCTCAGTAAACAATGGTGTTGCAGAAGTTTTCAAGGAAGAAGAACTAAACAGATGATCTGCCTCCCGCTAAACAAGTGAGCTGGATCTTACCCGAAGGTACCTTTGCCATAGTCCCATAGGTTCAAAGCTCGCCATCAGTATCTTCTCTTCTGCAAAGCATCCAAAAGTCTCATTGTATGATCGATAGCAAAATATATAGCCTCCAAAATTCGATGACGCAACTCGTTTCTTTAAAAATTGCAAAATCACTTAGCGATTCTCCTAACGGATGACTGGCTGATTCCTATTTCTCGAGCTATTTGTCTCTGCGTACGATGCGTTTGCGGCATATCCTCCTGACTGAGCACCAGCGATTCAACCTATTCAACATTGTCGACCGTTCTGGCCGTTTGAGGGCGGTCACTACCTGGTTGAAGATGAAAAGACCCAGTTTCATCGATCTTTGAAAGGAGAGCTCTTAATCGACCACGAGTCCACTCTTAATCTGAACATTCTTTTAAAAAACGTTTCGCGCCGTAATTTTTATTCTTTCTTAAAAATGTTATGACATGTTTATCTTCTTCGGTAAAAACCACTGTGTCGGGGTTATCGTGACGTAATTATAGTTTAGGCTGGTCCAGCTTTTAAAAAAAATCTAGTAGCACTTGGCTAGACCATCAAGCGTCATTGCTATGAAATTTCATTAAAATTGATGGTTATCTGCATGAATTATGTTAACTTATGTAAGGACACGTTTTTTAATGACTCACCGTGTAGTTCTACATAAAACGAATTACTATTAAGGCTATGGGTAAGTCATACCGTATGCACCGAGCTTCACGAGTTTCGTAGGCAGCATTTAAGTTAGAACTAACTACATTTTGCGATAGAAATTGCAGATTTCACAAGAATTTACGACAACCTACCATAATTCCAAGTCGGAAGCCAAAGCCGGCCGCCTTGAACGAAACAGTTCAGCCTGCCTCTTACGAGACTGGCTTACATGTACGATTATGACGTCACTGTACGTGAGTCATCAAATTTCTTTAATTCACTTAAGGGTGCCACGAACCGGGACCGAGGAGACAGAAATGCATTAGTCCCCAAGGTATGATGGAGCACAGCCAACAAGGCAATTATAATTGCCGAATGTGAAATTTGCATTTTCACAACTCCTTGCCATCACGAAAATTTGTCATTGTACAAAATAGGAGTAATTGAAGTTGCATTAACATCAACGCGGTGGTCAAATAAGGCCAGGCCAATTAAATGCTCGGAAAATACCAGAGGTGTCTCCTCAAAGCTGTTTCGGCTGCATTTTCACGATATTAATACGGGTATAGACTTCCAATTCAATTTTAATAAAAATTTAATTTTTATGTAATTTTTATTTAATCTAAATTTACTATAATTTAATTTAATCTTAATTTTAATGTAACTTAATTTTAATTTTAATTTAATTCAGTTTAAATTTAATTTGAGTTCCACTTGACTTGTTCCGTAAATTTCTAATTACCGACAAATAGCAACACCTATATGTAGAGATACAAACACCATTCACGCTTGAGAAAGTGCGCAATCAAGATTTCTCATTCGAACTGGAATTCTGCTACAATAGTCGCTACGCGTGGTTGCCTCCAGTTGTAGAACGGGTTGGAAACTGACTTGTGTGGAATCGTCGCTCGGGGTCTTTTCTGCAGATGCTAAACAAACCTTCTTTTATCCGAATATTAAATTTCAGTAATCGATTAATACAAACTGAAACAGTTATCCAATCAGTTGATAGGTGGAATTAGTTCCTGATGCCTGCTTGACTTTATTCTGAAGGTGAATCGTTGAGTTATATAGACTCTTGAAAGTAATACCTACTTAGCGCGCATATATTGAAGGCTTACTATGTATACACGGACAGAAACTGTTTGAAGTCAAGGCGCAAACTATGTCGTCTGCTGACAAATAGTGTTGCTTAATTACCAGAGAGGTCACAATTACTTCGAGCTATAGGCTATGAAGGTCACAGTAATCAATCTCTCTCTCTGTCTGTCTCTGTCTCTCTCTGTCTGTCTCTGTCTCTGTCTCTGTCTCTGTCTCTGTCTCTGTCTCTGTCTCTGTCTCTGTCTCTGTCTCTGTCTCTGTCTCTGTCTCTGTCTCTGTCTCTGTCTCTGTCTCTGTCTCTGTCTCTGTCTCTGTCTCTGTCTCTGTCTCTGTCTCTGTCTCTGTCTCTGTCTCTGTCTCTGTCTCTGTCTCTGTCTCTGTCTCTGTCTCTGTCTCTGTCTCTGTCTCTGTCTCTGTCTCTGTCTCTGTCTCTGTCTCTGTCTCTGTCTCTGTCTCTGTCTCTGTCTCTGTCTCTGTCAGTCTGTCTGTCTGTCTGTCTGTCTGTCTGTCTGTCTGTCTGTCTGTCTGTCTGTCTGTCTCTCTCTCTCTCTCTCTCTCTCTCTCTCTCTCTCTCTCTCTCTCTCTCTCTCTCTCTCTCTCTCTCTCTCTATATATATATATATATACATATATATATACATATGTATATAACTATATATAATATATACATATATATACAGCCTATACAGGGCTTTTTATCAGCCGGAACGCGCCGGTACGGCGTTCCGGCACCTTTTTCAACTCCTAAAAAATGATTTATTTATTTTAATAATTAAAACAATAATTTAGTTATTTTAATTTAATTTAAGTGTTTTTGAACTGTTTTCAGTGTTTATTGAGACCCCTCCCAACTCCCAATCCCGTTTTTCTCGTGATTTTAGCCCGCCCATAATTGTTGCGTTCCGGCAGCTATTGTTCCGTTCCGGAACCTTTTTTTCTAGAAAAAAAGCACTGTATATATATATATATATATATAGACTACAAAGGTTATACAATAATGAATGTTACGTCTTAGTGAACTGATCTTCTGGATATTGAGTTGATTGTGTATTGGTTATGATGTGCCATCGTTTGATGCTTCGTGCATTTGGCTGGGAGCGCCGCAGAATAGTTTCCTGGAAGGGGCGCTATATAAATGCTCAGTTGATTGATTGATTGATTGCCTTATACACTGGCGCCACATAAGTTAATAATTCATAATTCATAATATCTTGCTGAAGACTATATAGGAAGGATGTGTTAGGGTGTAGGAGACAATTGGCTATCCAGACAGGGAGCCAATGATTTCGAAAGTGTCCTGCCTGTTATTAATAATACTAACTTATCCTTCTCAAAGAATTGCTAATTCACCATGTCACGGACTGCATGATCTTCTCGATAGGCTATTATCTTGATTACGGGTTTGTTTTGATGGGGAGTAGTTGATTCCTTTTCGCATTAAACACCCGTGCTATAAAATTTGCTAATTACAATTACAATTATTGTTAGTGTCTGAAAATAAACAAAAAGTCGTCTCCAATACCGTGGCAATACGCCATTTGCACTGAGAGTCACCGACAATCCCATATAGTTAGTATCATGTTCCCGTTTTTCTACAACGGCTCTATATTAATGAATAGCCTCATCCTTTATACATACGTACACACATCTCACGCAGCCAGCGCGGAGTGATACATCGACGCAATGAAAACATCCATTCATATAGCGCCACTCCGCTTCAAAGCCCTGCTCACCAGTGCATGTACGAACTAATGGCCGGGCGTTTGACTCCATCGTACCGCTTAGCGTCCAGGGACCGCTGCCTCCCAAGCCACGGCCGTCGAGATGAAGACGTTATTTATAGCCGCGGTTCCACGGATGCACAAAGCGGTCACGCTCGCCTGGTCAGCGTCGCGGGATATAGACAGCAGCCGGCCAGCCAACCGGAAAACGCTCAATCCATTCCGAACTAATTACCCGGCTGTTTGGCCATTGTACGTTGGGCGATCGCAGATGGCTGGACCGGGCGATTTATCCTCGCCTGCCAACGGGTGTTAACAAACAATTAAATCGACGCCCGTTTTAGATTTGCCGCCAAGCGAGCGGAACTGATGTCATTATAGGATCTGTCCACCACAGCAGACTGCTGCTGCAGCAAGCTTCTGAGATTCTCTGCATCCCTCCTTCCATCAGCCCATCCTTCAGAATTCCATGCTGCCGTATTTCCATCTTTCCATGATGCACGCCTCTTCTTCCACTACTCCATCATTCCATCCTTCAGAATTTCATGCTTTCATATTTCCATCATTCCAGCATTCCGTTTTTGGTGCACGCTTCTGGGATACTCTTCTTCCACTACTCCATTACTCCATCCTTCATAATTCCATGCTTCCGTATTTCCATCATTCCAGCATTCCGTTTCTGATGCACACCTCCTCTTCCAATACTCCATCACTCCATCCTTTAGAATTGCATGCTTCCATATTTCCATCTTTCCAACATTCCATTTTTGGTGCACACTTCTGGGATCCTCTTTTACCACTACTCCATCACCCATCCTTCTTAATTCCATGCTTCCGTATTTCCATCATTCCAATATTGAGTATACCCTCCATCGTTCGGTCTCTGTCTTTCCAACACCCTTGGTCCTTCCATCTGCTATCATCCAGTCTTTCCATCGTATTTTCCATCATTCCATTCCCCGTCCATACCACCTGTTCGTCCTTCCGTCATTTCACGCTTTCTAAATTCCAACATTCCGCTCCTTCGTTCTTCCATTATTGCGTCCGTCCTACCTTCCCTCAATCTGTCCATCTGTTCCGGTCAGTGTGACGTGTGACCACTGACCATTTCCGTTGTACGGCCTTCCGCCAATAGAGGGGAAGGGGCTAATGAACGTACGCCACAAGCTTTGCGTTTTTCCTAATCGTTTTCCTTAATACGCCTCAAACTACACCATTACTTCGCCCCTTCCTCCACCTTGAGAACCTGGACCCGCCTCTGATTTGGACCTCGCTCAGCCACTAACTGACCCTGACTCCATCTGCTTGCCTTATTTGGGAATAAGTTAACCATTTTCTTGATTAATTTATTGACTAATTTTAGTCAAATGCGCTGCGTCTTTCGAAGAATTAGGTATACGTGAAGAAATGTTGAAACTGTATGGAATGGAAAGCGCCTGTGAGCGATTCTCAAGAGCCCAATATATAAATTGCCAGATGCGTACAGGCGTAGTTATACTATAGTGTCTGTTCCACGAAATTCTAGACTGGCTGGCGCAAGTGCTTCTGTGAATTGCTCCAATATCAAATTTTATACATATATTTGATTCCACAAAATGCCATTTATCATTACCATCATCATCATCATCGCCGTCGTCATCAGCGTCGTCGTCGTCGTCGTCGTCATCATCATTATCATCAGTAGCAGAAGCAACAGTGATAACAACAAAGGAAACAAGAATATCAGCAACGACATTAACTACACCGTTATCATTATCGTCATCGTCGTCGTTGTTTATCGTTATCATCATCGTCACCATCATCAACAACAACAACAACAACATTATCAAAATTGGTTCCATGCATTAATTTTGTCGGCACGTGTTCGAATGACTGGATCTTGTGTTTAAAAGCTTTTCAGTAAGTCGAAATCTCTCCTCTTATATAATCCAACTCTTCTATTCAATGGAACGCAAACTATTTCCATCAGCATCTCGTTCTAAGGTTGTCTCCAATTACTAACGCTCCCAATCACACTCACCTCCCCTTCCTATTCTCCCTCACCTCTCATTCTCACCTTCCTCTCCCTCCCTGCGGTTCACAGTTAATTGGTCGAAATAACGGCATCCCCAAATCGGACACCTAATCATTATCAACCGGGCGACTCGATCTCAGTTTCGTTAAAGAAGATAACAGAGAATCGCCGGATTTTCAGCCAGCCTTTTATTGCACGCATGGCTGAACCGGACGCCGATTACGTTGTCGACGTATCTACAAGCTTAGAGGAAGGACACGACTGATGACGCGCCACCACCAGCAGCCTGCCGCGTCTAACAGGTGCCCGGTGCTATGTGTCAATCGATGCAACGTGGCTATTCATTGGCTGGCCTGATCGGCGTCGTCTTAGCTGCGCGCCGCCCGTTGCCGGTGGCGCACGCTGCCGCGGGAGTCGGTGCCCGAACGCTTGGTGCTGAACTCAAATGTATTTATTAAGGAGTCGCACTAAGCCGTGCAATCAGTTATCTGTGACAAACGGAAGCTGTCCAGAAAGAAGAAGAGGACGAGGAAGACGTAGCAGTCAAGTGTCGCGAAAAGAAGTTAGAGGGAAGAACTTAGAGATAGAGAGGAGTTGGAGAGAAGGAGGAGTTAGAGAGCAGGAAGGATTTAAAGGTAAGAACGGTTAGAGGGAAGAAGATTTAGAGTATGTAAGGACTTGGATGGAAGGACGACTTTGAAGGAATGAAGGCTGGGAGAGAAGGAATCAATGGGAACAGAACTGGGATGGAAATAGACGTCAGACGGTAAAAGTGTCGACGAGAAAGAAGATATATAAAGAAGATTCAAAGGGAGTTAAAAGGCAGGAGATTTTTTTAAGGAAATCCGTAAACAAATGAGGGTTAGAAGACTCTACACTGCAAATGAGGATGAATTAGACTCTTCAAATAAGTTGAAGATCGTCGTTGTAAACTGTTGAAAGCAGATATTCTAAAGATACACTGATTGGATTTTGATAACGTGAATACCTCGGAATTTCGTAACTGAATATAACGACTGCGGCATCTTCGTCAGAAAGGACTTACAGCGCCATCACAACTTAACCTCAGTTATTCGAAACCATCCGATGGCAACTGGTCGGAAAGGTCGACGGACTTAGGCAGCTGGACTTAGGCGTTGATAGTCGACTGATTGTGAACTGCTGTGAGCAAATGAAATGGATAAGAACAAGCACAAAGCATTCCCACCCTCCACTGCAACGACGGAGGTCGCGGGACCGGACGACGAGGCGACTGACCAATGTCCATCACTGATCACTGGACATCAGGACCCAGATGCGGCGAGGTACGCTAGAACAACGACGGAGGCACCGAAGAAGTACGTTGTGGCGGTACGGGAGGAGACTACGCCGTCCTCCTCCTCCTCCTCGTCCTCCTCGACAGCTGAATTCAGATTACTAGAAGGATCAGAGACGAAAGCTGAGAACTGGACTGCGACCGGAAGTAGGCGAATGGTGGAAGAGGATCGTGAACTGAAGAATCCGGTCTTGGAGAAGAACGGTCTTCCAGCCGTTTCCGGTGTTTGTTCCAACGCAGTTCCGGTCATCCGAGATCGATCTTCGGTAAAGGACGCTAACCGGGGTGGTCACCCGTCGAGATCTCCCGTCGTCCTCTGTTCCCAGAGACACCCGTCCACCGCTGCCGACGCCCGACACCAACCACCGCCTGTACCACCGTCCGCTCCCTCGTGCGAGCCGTCGAGGGCGCCGCCGCCTCCCGCTTCGACGTCGACCCAGCGAGGCATTGGGTTCTCTGTGGCTGACATCCTCGATCCTGCCAAGTTCAACGGGTCTTGTGGATCTGGTGAGAAGGATGCTGGTAGGGAACCGACCTCGGCTGCTGCAGCTGCTGCTGCTGCCGTTGCTGCTGCTGGTCATCTCGTGTCTTCTCCATCCGCAGCCGCTCTCCAGTCCGTCTGGAATCCGTGGCTGCAGCGTCTCGATCTGCATCTACGAAACAGTGCCAAACTCCAGAACTTCATCAACGGTAAGACACTTGCATCAGCAACAATTCATCCACACAAGGTTGTAATAGTTTAAGAGGAGCGAATATGCGCTATATAAAGAGGACCGAAGAGGCGCTATATAAACCCGAGGCTTTATATAGCGCCTATTCATTCTTCTAAAACTATTTTAAACACGATTGCCCAACAGATCTGAGTATATAATTATAGGCGCGTCTTGATATAACAAGAAAATGTTAATTGAGCTGAGTTAGAAAAATATTATTATTATTATTAATGCATTTAATTAATTAGTAACTTCTTTTGCTCCGGTGCCTAATGCACAAGGCATCAACCGATGGGGCACTAAAAGCAAGCCGTAATCAAGTCAATATCTTCAAAGTCCGTTGATCTATTTGTGCCAGCAACTATAGAACGAGTGATCGGGCCTTTCGGGTATATCCGGTCCACATGCCTGGAACAGTCTTCCAGGAGGCTAAAAGCATTTACAACTGTACTTGCTTTTACACACCGTTTTTAAGCGTGACATTCGCCATATAAGAGAGATAGCAGAAGAGAGATTCCGTAGTAAGTTAGTATTCATTAATGTTGAAGGCTGGTTATGCCCCATAGGAAGAGAAACTATTAGCATTTGAGCTGACAGGCAACGGTATAAAGCATCCGAGAAGTAGCTTGCTATACTGACAATGCTATAGAAATTATCGTAATTACAATTACAATATCAATCAATCAATTAATAGTTTGTATCGAAAAGGTCAGTCCGCTAAAGAGGCGGTCTGCAGTGGAGGATAAGCAACATGAAGAAGTGAAGTCTTTAGTTGAGAACGAAATGACATAAAGAAATGAGCAGAAGAAACAGATCCATGGAGAGAGTTCCAAAATCTGGAAATCGTGCGTCTTATCATAGGAGACTGCAGCTTCAAAGGGATTGACCGACGTAGGCATGGGCGGAGATCCCGGGGGGGGGGGGGGGCGAGGGGAACAAGACCCCACCTTTAACAGTGGGGGGACAGTGGGACACGCCACACATTGGCCCCTCTCCAAAATTTTGTTGAAGCACACCAGAAAAGGTCATCCAATTTTTTCGCGCTCAGGTTATTTTTTACCTCTTTTTTGATCAGATCAGTTCAAAAATGTCCCCCCCACCTGTCAAACAAGATCGCCGCCACTGGACGTAGGAAAGCGCATGCGCGGTTTTCTCTGCTGATGTGCAGAAGCGAGGGAACATGATCTCAATCGCTCATTCTTATGTGAAAGGCAATGTCTAAAGCCATCAGCCAATTTATGTACCAGTCAGAACGGTGTCAGATCTCAACTCTCTAGTAGCCAAATGAAATATATTCAATCGTTATGGCCAACATCTGATCAGAATAACAATGTCTGGAAATAGGACACGTGGCCAAACGTTGTTAGATATTATTATTATACATTTATTAAGCGCCACTATCCAATAACTAAACACCAATCGATGGCGGTCATGAGCAATTGTGAGTGAAGGACTTGCTCAAAGTCCCCTGTATACACAGTAACCGTCGCAGGGAAGGCTCGAACCCGTACTCTCCGCGTTACAAAGCAAGCGATCTAACCAGTCGGCTACCGTGTTCCACGTTAACCGATACCGTGGGACACGGTAGATACCGACTGTCTATACCCTGTCAGATATGGACTACCAGTTAGATATCGAATGTGTACCATGAAAGCACAACAGCTGCTGTAGCCTATTATATGATCACACAACATCTATATTGTGGCCTTTGGAGTAATTCAGCTACTCGCTCTATTGTATTCCAATTTCACTGCATTGTATTTCAATTTCGCTGCATTGTATTCCAATTTCACTGCATTGTATTTCAATTTCGCTGTATTGTATTTCAATTTCACTGTATTGTGTTTCAATTTGTATGATTTCACTGTATTGTATTTAAATTTCACTGTATTATATTCAAATTTCACTCTATTATATTTCAATTTCACTCTATTATTATCAATTTCTCTCTATTGTTTTTCAATTTCACTGTATTTGTGTTTCAATTTCACTTTATTGTATTTAAATTTCACTATATTGTATTTCAATTTCACTATATTGTATTTAAATTTTTTCATTGTATTATATTTAAATTTCACTGTATTGTATTTCAATTTCACTGTATTATATTTTAGTTTTTCTGTATTGTATTTCAGTTTCACTGTATTGTATTTAAATTTCACCGTATTATATTTCAATTTCACTCTATTGTTATCAATTTCTCTCTATTGTTTTTCAATTTCACTGTATTTGTGTTTCAATTTCACTTTATTGTATTTAAATTTCACTATATTGTATTTCAATTTCACTATATTGTATTTCAATTTTTTCATTGTATTATATTTAAATTTCACTGTATTGTATTTCAATTTCACTGTATTATATTTTAGTTTTTCTGTATTGTATTTCAGTTTCACTGTATTGTATTTAAATTTCACCGTATTATATTTCAATTTCACTCTATTGTTATCAATTTCTCTCTATTGTTTTTCAATTTCACTGTATTTGTGTTTCAATTTCACTTTATTGTATTTAAATTTCACTATATTGTATTTCAATATCACTATATTGTATTTAAATTTTTTCATTGTATTATATTTAAATTTCACTGTATTGTATTTCAATTTCACTGTATTATATTTTAGTTTTTCTGTATTGTATTTCAGTTTCACTGTATTGTATTTAAATTTCACCGTATTATATTTCAATTTCACTCTATTGTTATCAATTTCTCTCTATTGTTTTTCAATTTCACTGTATTTGTGTTTCAATTTCACTTTATTGTATTTAAATTTCACTATATTGTATTTCAATTTCACTGTATTGTATTTCAATTTTTTCACTGTATTATATTTAAATTTCACTGTATTGTATTTCAATTTCACTGTATTATATTTTAGTTTTTCTGTATTGTATTTCAGTTTCACTGTATTGCATTTAAATTTCACCGTATTATATTTCAATTTCACTCTATTGCATTTCAATTTCACAATACTGTATTTAAATTTCACTGTATTGCATTTCAATTTCACTGTCTTGTATTTTACTTTCACTGTATTGTCTTCTAATTTCACTGTATTGTATTTCTATTTTACTATATTGTATTTAAATTTCACTGTATTGTATCTAAATTTCACTGTATATATTGTATTTCAATTTCGTTCTATTTAATTTCAATTTCACTGTATTGAATATAAATTTTGCTGTATTTCATTTCAATTTCACCGTATTTCATTTCAATTTCACTATACTTTATTTCAATTTCATTGTGTCGAATTATGTTTAGTGTATATGTAACAAATATACATATATACTTGCCGTGGAAATATTCGTGTACCGCGCTTTCGCACTTCAACCCGGTCTGATCGTGCCTTTTCGTGTAGTGGACCATCTTCGTGGAACAGTCATCCATTGCATTTACGCTCTGTTGCACTTCACCCTGTGCAGTAAACATTCTCAAACTGTCTTAAAACGAACTTGCTTAAATCAGTCTGATAGCCATGTGTGCAGCGCTTTTGTGAGGTATTTAAAAGGCGCTATACTAAGTATATATATATATATATATACACACATATATATAATATATATGTATATATATATATACGGCCAGTGTACTCATTATAGCTCAGTGGCTAATTTCACAGACGAAGCAGAAGCATTTAAAAACGACGTATACACCCTGGCGGGGATTTGAACCTCCGACCTCTCGGTTGACAATCCAGTGCGTTAACCACTAGATGTTCCAACACCCCGTGTGGAGTGGATATGATACTGTCACCCTATATATGCCGACGATGTTCAGGTCTTTGTCCACGGTCCTTCTGCTAACCAACTTGTTCTTGCTCAATGTCTCTGTCTCTGTCTCTGTCTCTGTCTCTGTCTCTGTCTCTGTCTCTGTCTCTGTCTCTGTCTCTCTCTCTCTCTCTCTCTCTCTCTCTCTCTCTCTCTCTCTCTGTCTCTCTCTGTCTCTCTCTGTCTCTCTCTGTCTCTCTGTCTCTCTCTGTCTCTCTCTGTCTCTCTCTGTCTCTGTCTCTGTCTCTGTCTCTCTGTCTCTCTGTCTCTCTGTCTCTCTGTCTCTCTGTCTCTGTCTCTGTCTCTGTCTCTCTCTCTCTCTCTCTCTCTCTCTCTCTCTCTCTCTCTCTCTCTCTCTCTCTCTCTCTCTCTCTCTCTCTCTCTGTCTCTCTCTCTCTCTCTCTGTCTCTCTCTGTGTCTGTGTCTGTGTCTGTGTCTGTGTCTGTGTCTGTGTCTGTGTCTGTGTCTGTGTCTCTCTGTCTGTCTGTCTGTCTGTCTGCCTCCAATGTCTGTCTCTCTCTGTCTCTCTGTCTCTCTCTCTTCTGATCTTCACTCTCGGTCTCTAGGATGTCCTCGAATCGCCTTTCTCTAAATGAACTGGCTCGGCAACCGCCAACAACTCCTTGATCTTGACTCTGCTATTCTCTCTGACCGGTTTCCTCTCTTCACCTTCCTGGTCAGTGTCCATGATCAGGGCGCTCGCAGGCGGACGCACTAGACGCACGTGCGTCCACGCACCAAAACAAATCCACACAAGGAATAGGCATCACATCAATATTTTTGTTAAACGGCAATACGGCATATCATGGCATAAGATGGTATTAAAATTGAACTTTTTATGAGTCACTCTGAGTCGTTTTCAGTGCATGACTACAAGCGGCGGACAGGGGACGGGTGGTGAGTGGGTGTGCGTCCAATTTTTTGGGGGTGTGCGTCCAATTTTTTTAAGCCTTCGGGCGCCCCTGTCCGTGACTTGGGTATCACTCTTAACAGTACTCTCGTTTGCCGATCATATCTCTAACCTCTCTCGTACTAGCTTCTATCATCTGCGACGTCTCCGAGCCGTCAGGCATTCATTTTCCTCTTCTACCTTTTCCTCTATGGATCGTGCTTTCATTTGCTCACGCATTGATTACTGTAACTCACTACATATTGGTCTCCCGAAATCTCATTTGTCTCTATTTCAATCAGTGCTGCCCGCCTCGTCGCCCGCCTTCCGTGTTACTCGCCAATATTTCGACTTTCATGACTGAGCACTGTGAGCAGCTATACACTGGCCGACAAGACTTGTTTCTACCTCGGACCCAGCATCAAGCCTTTGCATCTGTTGGTCCTTTGCTCTGGTATGATCTTCCCTCTTTGACTCGATCTACTATTTTGTCCTGGAGCATTGCTGTTTCTGCTCGCTGTCTTGACTTTTCTTTTTACAGGGTTCTTCGCACTGCATGGGAGCGCCTCTGATTAGGCTGTACTGTGAGAGGCGCTTCATAAATCTGTAAATACAATACAATACAATACAATACAATATGATACAATACAATACAATCATGTAATTGCTATATTTTTGTCACAGAGAATCGCGCATGTTCGTATGGAGTGAAGATCTCACCGGAAGTCAACCTGTCCGACTGTTCGGGGGTCTCACACGCCGACCTCTCCAAGATGGCGGCGATGGACGTGGACGACGTGATGAGCTGTAGCGACGGTGACCTGGACAGCCTTCGAGGGGCGGACGGAGCCCAGGACGACGGCACCGATTCAGCCGATGACAAGAACGATCCAAGCAAGTCGGGCAAGCCGCGCCGCGCTCGAACAGCCTTCACCTACGAACAGCTCGTCGCCCTCGAGAACAAGTTCAAACAGACTCGGTACCTGTCCGTCTGCGAGCGGCTGAACCTCGCCCTGTCCCTCAACCTCACGGAGACGCAGGTCAAGATCTGGTTCCAGAATCGACGGACCAAGTGGAAGAAACAGAATCCCGGACAGGATATTAACAGCCCAACGATCAGTCCTTCCCCACCCGGGACCTTCTCCAGCTACGGGTCCTACTCGTCCGCTGCCGCCGCGGCCGGGATTCTCTACGGACAGTCGGGCCTGCACTCGTTCCTTAACGGATCGAGAACGCTGAACCCCAGCATGGGGCTGCTCTCTCACCCTCACGGATACTCGGCCGGACAGTATAATATCTATTTTCCCCACGCGCCGAACTCCCTCTAACGACCATCCGACAGAGGAACCCGTCAACAGATATAGGGCATCAGACAATGGCGAGGCAGTGAGATTGTTCTTGTTATGGGTTCGAAGTACGCTTCTTCCAGGAGTGGCACGTGATATCTACTTGGAGAGCTGCCTGTGGTGAACTGTCCAATGAGAGCTATGAATTATCTGGCGGTGTCCACAAGTTATCTGACGGTAACCACGATATATCTGACGGTAACTACGATATATCTGACGGTAACCACGATATATCTGACGGTAACCACGATACATCTGAAGGTAACCACGATACATCTGACAGTAACCATGATAAACCTGACGGTAACTATTCATTCATCAGATGGAATCCTTCGACTTCTACAGTTGGCCTCGCCTCCGAGGTAAAGCGACTCAACGATTGAGGCTGGTGGTCTTTAGACTGTGTATTCCTCCCGAGCCACGTGACCCGTCGAGCTTGAGTTCCTTATCAAGTTCCTTAACCGGAAGTGTTGATTTGGTCTGAATGCATCGTCAAAGACACGGGTCATTGGCGTATATATATATATATCAGACAATTGGGCCTATTAAAATGAAACCGCAAACCTGCATACATAAACGAAGGCGATTTGACAGATTAATTTTTGATTGTACGATTGATTTTTGATTGTACCTGGTTGATTACTTACCTGGATGATTGGTCACAGGACTGGCTGGTTGATTATACCTGCAGTGGACCTTCCTGTATTTGACCATGTGTAGCTACCTAAAACTCTCATCCTCGTAATCTCGAAATTTCTAAAGCGTTATACTTAACAGCTACAAGTGCAGGGCACCAACTTATTCATGGGCGCTGCGTCGCGTCGGAGTGGTTGTCAAGACATTCCAAGTGGAGTTCAAAGTCCAGGACTTCCACTGTGTGTACTGACCATTTCACTTAAACCTCATCTTCCCGAACAAGACAGGGAATACGGCTTTTCCTTTGCTTATACTTATATTTAGTGCGATATCTTGTGCATTGCATCTTTGCATGCGCTATATAAATTATTGACTAAGTCCTGCATGGTAATGAAAGAAGGATGAAGTAAGCGCTGGGGTTGTTGGATGATGGAACAACACCCCCCCATTCCTGTCACTTTGCCCTGAATCACAATGTGTCATTTATGAGTTGGAATACCAATTCATCACAGAGACAATTCGATGTCAATCAGGCCATGGTGTACAAGTGAGAGGTTGTTCGCGTATATGAGAATGACTTATGAGCGCTTAAGCCGAAAATCCTCCAACCTCAAGACAATGCCTCTGATGACTGCATATACCGTTGACAAGGCGTGTAATAAATTCACGATTGATTGTACCTCACCCGACCTTAAGTTAAATCATGGACTTTACCTTACATTCAAGCGAACCATTGACCTCTTGAAAGGCGCTATTTAAAGAGCTACGTAGATGTATACATACATGCATACGTATATACCTACATGCATGCATACATACATGCATGCATACATACATATGCATAGATGCATTCATACATACATAAATACATACATACATACAAGCATAAATACATGCGTGCACACATACATACGTACATAAATACATACATACATGCATACATACATACATACATACATACATACATACCTTAATACATATATATGTACATACATACTACATACATTCATTCATACATACATACACACATACCTACATGCAAACATACGTAAATAAATATATACATAAATACATACATACCTTAATACATATTATATGTACATACATAATACATACATTCATACATACACACACACATACAAACATACATACACATACATACATACATGCATACGTACGTACATACATACACATATACATACATACATACATACATACATACATACATACATACATACATACATACATACATACATACATACATACATACATACATACATACATACATACATACATACATACATACATACATACATAGTTACATACATACATACATACATACATACATACACACATATATACATACATACCTACATACATGCATACATGCATGCATGCATACATACATACATACATACATACATACATACATACATACATACATTCACAGTGATATTGCCCGATCAGTTCTCTGTCTGAAATCAAATATGTCTGCTTGTAAGACTGTATACGTGAGCATGATTTATTATATATAATATAGATTTTATAGACCTCTATGTAAAAATTTAGGAAATAATTGGTCTTGATGAACAAGTGTAAATATACAGTTCATACATTACAAGTGTCTTACGGAGTTTGTTGAAATCATCCAGCCATACACACTTGTATATCCACAACCCACTTGGCCATAGGCCACACCTTACCTTGAATTTACATTAAATTGCTCTAATTATACCTTCTAACTTCTGTCTTATACGCAACTTATACATATAAAGTGTCGGCATATTTCTCTAACATTGTGCCGAAATATAGAGACTATTTCGGGTTTCTAAATAACTGAATATATATATATATATAATATCATATATACATATATATATTGTCAGGTTATCATAACCTTGTATACGACCTTCTGGCCACCATGCACCATCGTCTATACTCAAATGCATCGAGGCTCGAGCCCAACGAAGGTGCCATGGAAACGACCCGACCTTATCGGAGAAGACGATACCAGATCGGATCAGACCAATCTAATCTAATCTAATCCCTCTTTGACTTATTTTTTACCTGTCCTTACCTAACTTACTCACATTTCTTTCTTAACTCCATTGCCTTGTTTCCTACCTTACCTACTTCAACTAACCTCACCTTATCTTATCTCAACTAATCCTATCTCATCTCATCTTATCTGAAATAATATTTTCTCATCTTATCTTATCTCATCTCATCTTATCATTTCTTGTCTTATCTTATCTCAACTAAAGGTATCTCATCTTCTCTTATCTCGTCTCATCTTATCTCATCTTATCCTATCTTATCTCATCATATCTTATTTCATCTCATCTCATCTCATCTCATCTTGTCTTGTCATACCTTATCTTATCTCATCTTATCTTATCTCAACTAATATTGTCTCATCTAATCTTATCTCATCTTATCTTATATCATCTTATCTTATCCTATCTCATCTCAACTAATATTATCTCAATTTCTCTTATCTCATCTCATCTTCTCTCGTCTCATATAATCCTATCTCATTTTATACCACGTGACTCTGTACTTAAAGTATAGACCGACATCGTCATTAATCATTTAAAGTCACGACGCTAATCATCGTCATTAATCATGTAAAGTCACAAGGCTAATCATTGTCATTAATCACTTAACGGACTCTAACAATACCACGCCTACTCGGTCTCTAGTTGAGAGGGTTTAAAGTTTTAACCCCCTCGAGTCCGTTCCAGGTCACAGGGGTCAAGCACTCTACCCCCTCAGTATCTACCTCCTTCTATCGCTCTTTCCGTATACGCCTTCTTCCCTCCTTTCTTCATTCCTTCATTCCTCCGTTTTCTTCCTTCTATCCTCCCTCCCTCCTTCCATCCCTCTCTCTTCCACTTTTTCCAAAGGAAATATCTCTGCTGACTGGACGGCAATCGTAATCGTAAAATCCAATCATTTCTACGCCTCACAAAAAGCATGAACTGGAGCAGTCCCTTAAGCGAGCCCTGGAGTAGCCATGGGTATGAAGTGTCGACGATTTCATTTTTCTTCGCTTCGGCCTATGAGGCCAGTCCTCTCCCTCGCCGTCTCACTGTCACACTGACAGTGTGCAGCAATGCACTCATTATAGCTGAGTTGCCTAGAGGGTGCAGGTGGAGCAGAAATCTCGACATAAATTTCTGCCGTAGTGGGGATTCGAACCCTCGACATCTCCATTGACAGTCCAGCACGCTGACCATTAGACAATCGTGCACTCCTATTTATTTAATATTTAATAAGAATTGAATAAGAATGCAAATATTTAATTATTATATACATACTATTATACGCTAGATTTTTACCCGTCCTAAGACGGTGAAAAAAATAGAAAATTTATTTTCCAATTCTACAGGCGGTATTTCTTATCGACGCTATATCTAACCAAATCGCTATTGACGTTTCGGGCCGCTGTTCAGTTGTCACTTTGTTATATTTCTGGCCCGTTTAAACCTGTTAAGCTCGTGCGTTTAGCCTGTTCGCCACCTAAGTAAATTAGTTTAAACCCGTTTGAAGATGTTAGTTTTAAAGCGCGAAGTAAGTATGAACCGATCATCCGTTGGAATGTCGCCATTTTGTAAATAGTGACGTCTTTGGTCATGAATATTCATTAGTTGTAAGCGGCCAATGAGAGGAGCGTAACACGCAAATGTTCACATGACTACGGGCATTTGTATTATATTATTAAATTTTATTAATGACATATATTCTACCAATTCTTTTAAGAGGGAAGGAGGAAGAAGGTTAGAAAAGTGAGGGGAGGAGGAATTAGGAAGACTGGAGAATAAGAGGAAGAAGAGTGGGAGAAAGAGGAGGAGTGTTAGGAAGAAGAGGAGTTGAAAAAGAGGTGGGTTTGAGGAATAGGAGAAGGAGGATGGTTAACAGAGACACATTCCTTGACACACCGCGCTTACCAGAAATTCTATAGAGCCATGACAGTTCCTTGTTCCTGTCCTCATCCTCCTCTCTTATATATTTATCCTCCTTCTTCCTCCTCCTCTTCCTCTTCCTCTTCTTCATCGTCCTACCAAAGTCCATCCTAGTCTTCCTCCTCTTCCTCTTAATCCTTCAGCTGCTCCTTGTTCATATGCGTATTTAAATATATAACTTACCTAATCGCAAATCACTATCTATAGTCCATCGATCGCTTCCTCTTCCTCCTCATTCTCTTCTCTTCGTCCTCTTCCTCTTCATCTTCTCTCATCCTCATCCATTCATTCTCCTTCTCTCTTGCATTTATCTTCATCGTACTCCTTCTCTTAACATCCTTCTTCCCTCCTCATCCTCGTCATCGTCCTCCTCTCCTCCTCCTCCTCCTCTTCCTGCTAATCGTCCTCCTCCTCCTTCTCTCTCGTCCTCCTCCTTCTTTTACGCTTCCTTCTTCTGGTCCACTTTCCCCACCTCCTTTTTCTCCTCCTCCTCCTCCTCCTCCTCCTCCTCTCTTCTGTCGCTTCCTTCTTCAAGTCCACTTTCCCCTCCTCCTTCTTCTCCTCGTCCTCCTCTTCCACCTCTTCCGCCTCCTTCTCCTCCTCCTCTTCCTCCTCCTTCTCCTCCTCCTCTTCCACCTCTTCCTCCTCCTTCTCCTCCTCCTCCTCCTCCTCCTCCTCCTCCTCCTCCTCCTCCTCCTCCTCCTCCTCCTCTTCCCTCTCTTCTGTCGCAGATGCCGCATCGGTTGATTCGCCTAACAAGGCGAAAGATCGTCTATACTCGTCGCCAGCATTAATTACCGGCGCTAATCCGGTCGTCAATGCAGTCCGCGCTGAATTCCCCCAGTCATCAAAGACCATTCAGCCGGAATCGCTCCGACAAATCGACTCGGCTCCTAATCCATGTTGATACCCTGCGGCCGCTCCAAGCGCCTTCAGCCTGATCCCTTAATGGCCCTGCGCCGACGATCTTAAGCCGGCGTTCCGTTTTACGCCTAAGAGCCGCTGTTTCACGCCGTAAACTCGGCGCGGCTCGGAGCTTGTCCGACACAATTAGGAGGCTGTTGCGCCGGTGGAATTATGCCGGTATTTTCGCCGGTATCATCCAGTTAGTCGTTCGATTATATATGATAATGGACTTATTGGGGGCCATCTGTTGGAATCGGACGCGGAACGAGGACGCGCGGACGCGGGTAAGCGTGCGAAGGACAATTCGCTTCTATTTGGGCGCGTGTTGGGCTTGGACGCAGTGAATGGTTCGTGCGGATCTTCTGCCGTAGTTTGGTTGATACGCGTCTGAAGACAAATAGAAATTAATGTTGGTAGATAAAAGAGTGATTTGGCGCAACGAGAGAACAAATTAATCTAACGCCCTGCGGCTTTTATAACTCGGCGGTGTATACACGTACGTATATAGTCGCCTGCAGCTGGGGATGTGTGCGCCTGTGTCTTGTGTTGCGTCGTCAACGTAGGCCGGAAAGTGGCTTTGCTGGCTTTACCTCGGCGCATATATCTTGTCCTCGAGCGCTGCGCCTTGACCCTTCGTCCCCGTCAGTGGAACTAGCGCGCATGCGCCACGAAATTCGGCCAAGTTTGGAAGTGCCACTCCGTGCGTCCTCTTCTCTTCCAAGATGACACGGTGATGTATTCGGTAACGCGCTTAATCTGTATTCCAACCATTGCGATCTCGAGCCTTTTGAAGGGACTCCATATACCGGCCCTGCATGGATAAGTTTGTCTCTATCAACATGCAGTAGAATTAAGTGCATGCCGGCAGGGCGAGAACTCTCGGTGGTTGCGGTTCAAATCCCCTCGTCTTTCTTAGGATCCCACTGATATGTCTTCATTGCACAGTGCACACCCCAGAGAGTCGTTTCTAGTGATGGGCAATAGTTCATTAAAAAGTTGCTAACTTTTAGCTTGACTAAACAAATTTTAGTTAAGGATGAAGTTTAACTAAAAAATAGTTTAGTTAAAATCATAGCTTAACTAAAAAAATTAGTTGCTAACTAAAAAGTTTAACTAAAAATTCAACAATTCGCAACTATTTTCCGCAATGAACATTGAACACTGTCAACGTTTCTAGTGATGGGCAATAGTTCATTAAAAGTTGCTAACTTTTAGCTTAACTAAACAAATTTTAGTTAAGGATGAAGTTTAACTAAAAAATAGTTTAGTTAAAATCATAGTTTAACTAAAAAAATTTAGTTGCTAACTAAAAAGTTTAACTAAAAATTCAACAATTCGCAACTATTTTCCGCAATGAACATTGAACACTGTCAACAACTCAACGCGATGTTTGCTTACTTAGTTACTTATTAACACTTGTTGCCTCTGCATAGAATACAGTTTTTAGTAAGGCGCAGATATTCTTTATAATATGTGAGTTGAGTCTGTAGGAAAGATTTGAATTAAAGACTACATCAGTAAAAATTAATAGTTCATTGGTAATTACTTGCTTCACTGTGGTAAAACTGAAAGAAGACAAAAGCAAGTGTAAGAACTCCACCGCAAAATGTCGATTTTGTGTGAATAAAAGGATCTCTGGAAATATTCAACACTCAACTTTTTGAACCATATCAAGGTAACATGTCATTCATTATTAATCATTACTAAATAGTCAATTAGTCCAGCGTTTTTAAAACTGTGATACGCGGACCAAGAGGAGTCCGCAAAGGATATGGAGGGGTCCGTGAGATCATTCTGAAAATAGTCATTCATACACTAGCCTACTTACAGTACGCCTGTAACTATATGCTAGAACAGTACACATAGCATAGTTTGAAGGTGAAATTGTCATTGACGCTCTGCATTATATTACAGTTCACTTTAACCCTGTTATAGCGTGAAACTGTTTGTCGTAAAAAGTTGGAAAAGTTGGAAAAAGTTTAACTTTTTTTATAGTTTAGTTAACCAATTTAAAAAAACAGTTGCCAACTTTAGTTGAACTATTTTTTAGTTGGAAAATAGTTTTAGTTTAACTAAAAAATAGTTTAGTGCCCATCACTGGTCGTTTCTAACACCTTAATTGTGTTAGCGTGCATGATTTCGTATTATTTGTCTCTGACAAAGTGAGGAAATTGCCACGGTGTATCATGTACGGTAATGGTTTATTGTGAGATTTGTGGCCATGTGAATTGTATACTAGCAAATTTGGTGGTGTCATCACTTTAACCCTCGAGTGCCCAAGCTATTTTTTGGTACACGAATGCCCAACGGTGGGTCCGACCGGACCCCAATGTTTTCATTGTGATATCTGGAGAACGGTTTGGAATATTTCAACGGGATTTGGCTTGTTACAATCCAAATTCAATTTGCAATCGACTGATGTATGTTATTTCACAATAGCGCCACCTGGTGAAACTTTATTTGAACTTTAATACTCGTTTGTAGTGTTTTGCAATTTCGGGATTTCTCGCAGGTATTAAATTGTACGCATATAGTTGTTGCCTGGTTGTGGGGTACAGGATTGGAATATTTTAACGGGATTTGGCTTGTTACAATCCAAATTCAATTTGCATTCGACTGACTTATGGCATTTCACAATAACATGCGGTAAAATTTATTTCTTGGCTGGTAAACCATATGCCAGTATGACCATGCATCAGCCGCATATCTTGGGGTGTCCTTGGTATATGCTATGGTGGTGGGGTACAGGAATGGAATATTTTAACGGAATTTGGCTTGTTATAATCCAAATTCAATTTGCAATAGACTGATATATGGTATTTCACAATAACATGCGTTAACAAATTTATTTCTGGGCTGGTAAACCATGTGCCAGTATGACCATCAGCCGCATATCTTGGGGGTGTCCTTGGTATATGCTATGGTTGTGGGCTACAGGGTGGTAGAATAATCACGCAAAATATATCATACGAAGCCCAATTGAAGGCTTTAGGATGTCCTCAAACCATTTTTACAATTTCGCTGCCGTTCTAAAGTTATCCGTGGAAAAGCGGGTCTGGGGCATTCGAGGGTTAAGGAGTTTAAGCTTTCCATTGCATCTTTGAATTTCTGTTTGTAAAACACGGATAAAATATTCAACTCCACAGGGATCAAACTCATAAAAGTCGCCACACCGTATTTTTTCTACAAATAATTCCAGCCTCAATATACATGCACTGTGTCCGGGGAAAAGGATCCATTACGGTAATATGAAAAATAACTAGTAAATATTCATCGATTTTCAAATTCCAAAACCGTGTTCATAAAAATATAAAAGTTCCTATCGTCCAATAATGACGTCATAATGATTAATGACGTCATTTGCATCAAATTCAAGTGTTAAGGATGGCTCCAAATACTATCATAAAAATGTCAATATTTTTAATGTTTTTTAGCAATTATAAATTTTAATTTAATTATATTTTTATATTTAAATAGTATTAGACTACAAGGTGTGTTCAAAGGTTTTGGAATTTTATAATTATTTGCCTTCTTGGCTGAACGCGTTTTTAAATTTGTAATATATTATGACGTAATTTTTTTAGCAGGTCCTAAGTTTGTTGATAATTATTATGTCAGGATGAAAACGGTTTTGGAATTTTAAAAATCGATGAACATTTAGTAGTTATTTTTCATATTACTGGAAGGGATCCTTTATTCTCGGACACAGTGTACGCTCATTGACACATTCAAGACAGGACTTAAGACACATTACTTAAACACTGCTTATCCTGACTAGTCGCTATAGGTTGTTAAGCGCCCTCGAAACGGCTTCTCCTGTGCTATGGCGCTGTAGAAATTGTCGTACTTATCATCATCACCATCATCATTATCATCGACATCATCATCATCATCATCATCATCATCATCATCATCATCATCATCATCATCATCATCATCATCATCATCATCATCATCATCATCATCATCATCATCATTCGTTCGTTCATTCATTCATTCATTCATTCATTCATTCGTTCATTCGTTCATTCGAGTATTTATATAGCACCTCTTAAAGGGGCTACTCATAGGTACTCCAGACTCCAGCACGGCCAAATAGAACAGTTTTCAGTCTAGTGTAGAACGCATCAGAGGGAGTTCTGGGTAGCAGGCGCAGCTCCCTTTCGTTTTCCCCTTCTTCCCCAACTCCTCCTCCACATCCTCTTATTCCTCCTATTCCTCGATCTCTTCATTCTCCTCTTCTTCGTCGTCCTTATCCCTTCAATAATGTTCCTCTCCCTCTTTCCTCCTCCTTCCTCCTCGGCCTCATTCCCTTCACCTCATAGCTCCATACGTTCATCGAACTTTGCTATAAGCGGAAAGTTGAGTCCGGCTGTGCAGGTCAAAGGTTCCGATCGCAGCTGATCCCGCGATCCATGCAATCCTGCGCTAAACCACCTGATTGATGCCGACGGTGTGACACCGGGTCGCAGTCCTTCAATCAGATCGGATCTTCGTTTAGATAACGAACCCTTTTTTACCCGTCCAACGAGGCCGTCGAACAAATCGATTATGAGTCAACGAGCTTCGATTGACTGGTTCCGAGGCCGGCGCTGGCTTCCCAGCGGGTCGCCGGGTCCCTCGACTTATCGTAACGAATTCTGATTTCATTATGACGCAGCCTGGCGCTCGGAACATCGACGCGTTTGACCCCCACCTGACCTCATCACGGAACGGCGCGTCGGAAGGGCCTCTTAAGGCGAGATTGCCATCGACTTTTGGCAGCTTACCCACGCCGTTGGGCGGTTCCCGGCGTCGATATCAGTTTATAGACCTGCGAAGGTCTTCGATCGGGTTAATTCAGACGACGACCCAAACGACCAATGGAAACAATGATATTATCGGTGTAATTGTGCGGCATCATTGGAAGATGCGCCGGTTGCGATAAGAGAACCAATTGAACGGGGCTCGTTCCCCGCTGCAGATGCTGTGACCCTCCGATGCCAGGGCGTGAGGGTTGGCGGCGGCGGAGGAGGAGGAGAGGAGAATACGAGAGGAAGAGGGCGCGGAGGAGATGGAGGGGTGGGGCAACAGTAGGGGAGAGGGAGAGGGTTAGAGAGAGAGGGGGAAGGAGGGAAGAGAGAATGAAATGAGAAGACGTTTGAAAATGCAAGGATGCACGAGAGAGAAATGAAAAGAAGGAGACAGGCAGGCAAGGAGAAGGAGGTAGAGGGGCGGAGAGACAGGGACGGACGAACGAAGGGCTGGAGGCCGGGAGGAACGGATGGGCGGATGGAGCGACGGAAGGAGGCAGCGGCAGATTTAAAACACGAGTAAACAGTTAGAAAACATGGGTATCTTTTGTATTTTTTTCCTTTTGCATCGAAGCAAATCAACAGAGATTCAAATTAACAAAGCAGGCTATTTATAAGGGACAACGACACAGGCAGACAGACAGACGCACAGACGAATAGGCAGACAGACCGACGGACGAACAGATGGACGAACAGCCAGACGGACAGACAGGCAGAGAAACAGATAGAGAGACATACAGACGGACAGGCAGAGACAGACAGACACACAAGCGCTGGTTGTTGGCGTAGTCGGCATACTGTCCCGTGAGGGTTCGGATGAAGTGGTTAGTTTAATAGTCGCCTGTCTCGATTCCTTCGCCTGGGAACAAATCAATCATAACGAGGAGCCACATCAGGGAAAGACAGGCAGAGAGGCAGAGAGCAAGACAGAGAAGTAGAGAGCGCGGGAAAGAATGAGCGAATGGAGGCAGGGAGACCGTGAAGTAAAAGGAGTGAGGGAGAATGAGAGGGAGAGAATGAGAGAGCGAAAAAGAGAGAGAGAGAGAGATAGAGAGAGAGAGAGAGAGAGAGAGCGTGTGGGAGAGAGAGTGTGTGTGCGTGTGTGCGAGACAGAGTAAGAGAGAGAGAGAGAGAGAGAGAGAGAGAGAGAGAGAGAGAGAGAGAGAAAGAAAGAAAGAAAGCGTGTGTGTGAGAGAGTGTGTGTTTGTGTATTTGTGTGTGTGTGTGTGTGTGTGTGAGAGAGAGAGAGAGAGAGAGAGAGAGAGAGAGAGAGAGAGAGAGAGAGAGAGAGAGAGAGAGAGAGAGAGAGAGAGAGAGAGAGAGAGAGAGAGTGAGAGAGAGAGAGAGAGAGAGAGAGAGAGAGAGAGAGAGAGAGAGAGAGAGAGAGAGAGAGAGAGAGAGAGAGAGAGAGAGAGAGAGAGAGAGAGAGAGAGAGAGAGAGAGAGAGAGAGAGAAGGAAGGAGTAAGAAGTGGGAAAGAGAGATGGGAAGGGAGACAGAGATGGGGGTCGTCCGAACAAAGCCGATCGACTGCAGAGGAGGACTAAGCTCTTGTACGGCGACTGTTCGTGCCATTGGGGTGCAGTCTGCTTTTCCCCATCAGCAACAGCAGCATCAGCAGAAGGTGGAAGGCCAATTGTGATGAATGATCCTTTACTACAATGAATCAGAGCTCAACAGTCCTATAGGTGTCGCCACAATCCAATACACTCAGACGCGTTTAGGTGTCGCCACACACAATGTCCATCGTAATTCACACTCTAATTCTAAAAATAAAAATAGTATAATAATAGTAATAACAATAATAATTTAATTCAAAAGGCTGATCGTTTTCACAATTAATACAGTTACCCGATTTTGTAATTATGTCTCTGTTATGATGATGCTCATGGTGACAACGGCGACGATGATGATGATGAAGATCATTAGGATAATTACTTTTTCGGTTGCTGTTGTTGTTGTCATACATACAAACATACTTAATTACATACATACATGCATACCTACATACATAAATACATTCATACATAAATGCACTCATACATTCATACATGCACATCATCGTACATACATATATATATATACATACATACTTATTACATACATTACATACATACGTACATACATACATACAAACATATTACATACGTACATGCGTACATACATACATTCATACATACTTACATAAATACATACATACATACATACATACTTACATAAATACATACATACATACATACATACATACATACATAAATACATACATACATACATACATACATACATTTTAATTCAATTCAATAATTTTTTATTGCAGCCGGTAACAACTCACAAGGATACATAAATGACAATCAATAACAGCAACGCAATTATGAGTAGAAAAAAAAGAGACTAGAGATTCTTAATGCAAGTAATGAAAGAAACGTTTTCAACGGCAATGACACTAGATAGTCATATTGCAAGTGGTGGTGTATGAGTTATTAGCGGAAGCAATGGGTGGCTCCTAAGGGATTGGCATCCCGCTAGGTGGAGACACCCAACTGAGTCAAGTATCATGGGTGCAATGAATGGCACAGGAAGCTATGCTTTTTCGAAGTGGCTAAATGCTAGTGGGAGTAGCCTAAACAATAAACAGGTTATAGAGGAGTACGCAATAAGGAGGCACAAATTAGTACAGTTAGATAGCTTAACTAAACTTATCTAATATGTCTTAACTAAATGGCTCGAGGACCAGTGCGTCGTGCAACCAGGCATAAGTTGATGTACTTAGATCATAAATGAGGCAATTTATTACTTTTAATTTTTTATTTTAAGCTGGGAATTGTTATGCTCAAAGGAGAAAGGTGCGTAGCTTTTTTTTAAATTCATGTCGGGTTTTGGATAGTCGAATTTCCAGTGGAATGGCGTTCCAGAGTAATGGTCCGGCAGTTCTAATACTGAATTCTCTAGTGTTAGTTCTCGCTTTCGCTGGGCGGTACGATGTGGCGCTCCTAGTGAAATGATCATGAATCTGGGAACCAAGGGTGAAGTACCCCGCAAATGAGGCTGGTAACAGATTGTGTTCGTATCGATAAATGAATTCACCTGTTTGCAAAATTCTTATTTGTTTTAGGTTTAGCAATTCCAAGTTCCTGAAAATGGGGGAGGTATGGGCGTCTCTGCTAACTCCCTCAATTATCCTAATGGCCTTCTTTTGGAGGATTATTAATTTATGGAGTCGGGATTCATAGTTCGAGGACCAAATTAGGTTACAATAGTTTAGAAATGGGAAAATTAGAGAGTAGTATAAGTTTAGCCTAATCGATTTTGGAAGCAGATACGAGATTCTTGAGATTATTCCTATGTTTTTAGCTATTTTTAGAGAAATGTAGTTAATGTGAGTTTTCCACGTCAAATGTTGGTCGAGAAACACTCCCAGGAACTTGGTCGAGTCAACTTGGGAGATGGGTTTTCCTTCCAGATTTAAGGCCCAGTTAACTGGTTTAATTTTTCTATGTGATCTAAAGTTTATAAAATTGGTTTTTTCTACATTTAATGTAAGTCTATTGGCTAGAAACCAGTTACTGATTAGGTTTAGTTCACGGTTGACAATTTCTGTAAGGGAGGTGTGGGAGCGGTTGGAGTAGAAAATATTAGTGTCGTCCGCGAATAGAATAAGGTGCAGAGTCGTTGAGACATTGGCTAGGTCGTTTATATACAGTAGAAATAGGAGTGGTCCGAGATTCGAGCCCTGAGGGACTCCGTATGTTATGTGGCCTAAGGCCGATAATGACCCATTACATGAGACTCTTTGTGTGCGATTTGAAAAGTAGCTTTGGAACCATTTCTGTTGTAGGCCTCTAATACCATAATTTGACATTTTTTTTAGGAGGATGGAGTGGTCGACCGTGTCGAAGGCTTTCGCTAAGTCTATAAAGATTCCAATAGAATATTCGTTCTTATCAATAGCTTTTGAGATTTTATCCTCCATATCAAGTAAGGCCATGAATGTGGAGTGACCAGGCTGAAATCCGTATTGAGACGGGTGTATTATATTAGCTTTATTAATGTAGGAACTAAGCCTATCATACATTATTTTTTCTAGGAATTTTGCAAAATAAGGCAAGATGGAGATCGGCCGATAGTTGACAAGGGATTCTTTTTCTCCTTTTTTAAATATTGGGACCACTTTTGCAATTTTGAGTTGATCGGGGACAGTTCCATGTATTAGAGAGCAATTAATGATTTCTGTTAGGGGTTGGATTACACGAGAGAGATTAGCAGTTGCTATATAGGGGTCAATGTCGTCAATGCCTCTAGTATGAGTTTTCTTTAAGTTCCTCCCTATGTTCAAGAGTTCCTCTGGTGAGGAAAGGGTTAGTCCCATTGAGTTCAAGTTAGAGGGGGGCAAATAGTCTTCAAATGGGCAAAGTGGGGTTTGGAGCTTATTAGCTAGGTCATTGGCTATGTTAATAAAATAATTATTAAAACTGTTAGCTATTAGATCAGCATTTTTAATTTCTGTTCCATTAATTAACAAATGTTCTACTTTTGGGCGCTTATTGTCTAGGTGCATTGCAGAGCGAATTAATTTCCAGGTCATCTTTAGGTCATTATGGTGTTTACAGAATTCTTTCGCATAGTAATTTCGTTCAGCATTAATTCTAATCGACTTAAATTTATTTCTATAAGTATTAAATTTTATTTTATTATCAGCGGTCGGGTTTTTTAGGTATTTAACATATAGTTTGTTTTTTTTTCGGCAGGATTTAAGCAGTGCAGGCGACATCCAAGGTTGGGTATAGTTAGCCTTTGGTTTTCTAGAAGCTAGTTTTAAAGGGAATGCACAATTATACGCCCCGGTATATTTGGCAATAAAGCAGTCATATGCTTCATTAACTTGACCCGTCGCACAGTGAGCTACGACCAAATCCCAGTTCATATCTGCAAGTGCCTTTTCAAATTGCTTCATACCTCTGTCAGTTATAGGTCTGGTTTCATCGTTATGGAATTCTTGCTTAGTCGAGGCTTCGAGTGAAAATTGCGCGTAGATAGGTAGGTGGTCAGATAGATCCGAGATTATGATGGACGCAGACAGCAACTTGGACCACGCAGTGCAAAAGATATTGTCAATTAATGTTTTGGTGTTAGGAGTGATTCTGGTTGGTTTAGTAATAACCGGGAGGTACTGGTGGGAGATTAAGCTATTATAAAAGATATTAGTTTCTTTATGCTCATTAACCTTCAATAAATCGACGTTGAAGTCTCCAAGAAGTATAATCTCCGTAGAGTTTTTTTTAAGGCGTGATAATAATTCCTCAACGTCTCCATTAAAATCATTTAATCCTTGTCCTGGAGGTCTATAAATTATACCGACAATTGGTGTTGATTTTTTTAGATTTACTCTAATAAATTGACTCTCAAAAGTTTTCGGTTCGTTTATTCCTTCAAACGGATTATATGTTTGGAATCTGAGATTGTCTTTGATTAGCAGACCAACTCCGCCTCCCCCTCCCCCGGACCTGGCTCTACCAATGAAGTCATATCCCGGGAGACTAACAGTTTCAGCAGAGTCATTGTTGAGCCAGGTCTCTGAGAGAGCCAGGATGGAAATCTGTAATTTTTCAATTAGTTCTCTAATTTCCGTTATCTTGGGAGAGACACTCCTACAGTTTATATGTAGGACTGAGAAATTCCTGTCACCAGAGGGTTCTTCGTTTTGTATCTTTTTTTCAATTGCCGCTGGGGAAATGTAATCACTAGACCAATTATTACGTCTAAAGTAATTTTGATCCGGGTCTAAATTTGGGTCATTAAGGATAGATTCGGACTCTAAATCATCAGGGAAAACCTCTAGTTCAATTTCTTGCATTGGATCATTGATATCGTCGCTGTTCCTAGCAGGTAGTGAGGCTTCAGCCCCAAGGTCCCCATCATCATCAGTTGAAGAGGAGAAATTGTTATAGCAGGTAGCGCAGTACCCGGGAGCGGAATCGTTTATATTATCGTTTAAATTAGTTGCACACTGCCTATGAATTGTTCTATTACATGAGAAGCACCGTGTTATTTCATCATTTGCCTGACTAGGTAGAAAGCACCTGTTGCATCGCGCATCTGGCCCCCGAGTAGGCGCCGAAAGAATGGATAGATAGTTTCCGCCGCCGCTCCTTTTTCCTAAGACAGGAGTAATTAACTCTGATCGAATTGATACCTTATATATATATATATATATATATACATATATATATATACACATACATATGCATACACACATAAAGACGGGCGTAAAGAGTAATTGAAGAATGGAACGGGGTTAAACCTAAGATGGGTTCAAATATAAAGAACGTGCCCTGTGCTAAAGTATGGCGATGAACTTGGAGGGCTGGAACCAAAAATAGGTCTACCTACTCATTAGTATGAGTGCTGGGATATATGACCAAGAAGAGAAGTGTCACATTATAGAAGAGAGGGAGGGGCAGAAGGGAGGTGAGGTTGTAGCAGGGTAACTTCCTAGTAACAATATTTTCTAAATATAGGAGTAACATCCTACTTACAATCTATATAAGGACTGTTCAAAATTCACCAAAGAATCTGTTCAAAAGTAAGCCAAGGGAAGAAAACAAATTGCATAACAGTTGGGGTAAAAGGCGAGAGAGGGGGTAGAGCAGGGATAGGAAGAGAGGAGAAGAGGAGATTGGGTGATAGGAAGGTAAGAACCTAGGAGCAGACAATTCAAAAATGGTAAACAAGCAGACTAAATTCGGCAGGAAGCCCCTGCAGAAAGAACGTGATAACATATTGATTCTTAACTATGTAACGCAATAACAAATTAATTCTTAACTAAGTAAAGTCAATTATTCGAGAACAAGCCAAGATATCAAGCCGAGTCCAAGCTGATGATACCTCAGTACGAACATGATATCATATAACTTCTTAACTAAGCAGAGTCGCATTGTCCACAAGCCTGAAGGCGACTAGTTATCGAGACAAGTTAGGGAAACTACAAACTCAGTCTGACACCCAAGTATGGAATTCCCCTTGCTGACATTTAAATGAATTATGTACACTAGATTAATAGTTCATAATGTCAGATCGCGTCATCAAGGTATCAATTATATAATTGGTTCGTATACTAAATCGATATCATACTGAGTTCGAGGCAATAGTGGAACGGTATTTCCCCTAATGATAACCTAAATGAAGAAATGTACAGGTAAGTGAATTTACTTGTGTGACGCAGTCCGTGCAGTGAAAATTCAATCCAAAGATATTCCAATATGATGTCAGCGATCAAAGGTAAGAACGTCTACGAGAGTAAGAACTCACGCTGTTAGGTGCAGCCCTTAACGACGTGGTGAGATTGTAGACAACGCGGCAACGCCGAGAATGTATGAGGGAGCTTGTTCTGGACGGTTATCGATCTCAGGCCTTCTCCTTGGTGATCGGGGGGCCAGGGAGAGGTTGATCATAGGTGGGTATCAGTGTCTGGAGTTCCCTCAGGCTTAGGATCCGGTTTGGTTTAGTTCCTTGATCGGATGAGAGTTTGAGATACGTCAGGCCGCTCGCCGTCCAGGTGGAGGCAGCTCTGCCTTCTCTAACGAAGCCTCTGGCCTTAGCGTAGATCTGTGCATTCCGAGCCGTCAGATATTCATTAATGTTTATTGGGGTTTTCCGGAGTTGTAGACGGGCTTTGTAGATTAGATTTCTTTTCCCCCTAGTCTCGAATTTCACTAGCACCGGTCGTTGTTTTTCTTTGCCCTTCTTTGGCAGCCTATATGCATAAGCGATGTCAGCTTCTGAGATTGACAGCCCGAGTGTAGCATTACACAGGTCCAGCGTTGCTAATGTCGCTTCTCTTTCGGGAGGGTCCTTTGAGTCGAGGGATTTATTCATCTCAGCAAGTACATACATACATAAATACATACATACATACATGCATACATACATACATACATACATACATACATACATGCATACATACATACATACATACATACATAAATACATACATACATACATACATACATAAATACATACATACATACATGCATACATACATACATACATACATACATACATACATTAATAGTATACATACATACATACATACATACATACATACATACATACATACATACATACAATGTCATACATACATACATACATACATGTATAGTGATAGAGAAATCGCAATCCTTCGTAAAAGCATCGTCTATATCTGCATTAAGTCATTAACGAGCTTACATCTTCTCGTCAGATGCAAAGATGACAATTTATATAGCGCCTTAAGTAGTGCAGCCATTTCAGATAAAGAAGCAGACAGACAGAGGCAGACAGAGGCAGACAGAGAGACGGAGAGAGCGAGGGATAATGCGATTGTCGAATGCGCGCGTTTAAGACACTTACAATAAATAAATGAGATTGCATTTCGAATTTCTTCCATTAGCCAACCGCATGTGATGGCAATTCGAATGATGAGAATTGCCACTGATTGCCGAGTCCATATCAATAATGCACACACATATATATATATATATATATATATATATATATATATATTTATATGTACACATGTATATATATATATACACACATAGCCAATGATTGACTAAAAAGCTTATACCAATATAAATACATACATATGCATGCATAAAATAAATATATAAAGATGCATGCATATATACTTATAATATATATATAAACATACATAGATATATATATACACATATATACAGTATTTTTATGTATATGTTATTGTGAAGCTCTTAATCATATACATGTACCGTATACAGAGTCATTTATATAGCGCTCCTTTTCCGCCTTTATCCCATTTAAGACACATGCGCCGTCGACGACTTAAACTGTTAGGACGTTTCGCCGACGCCGTTCGGTGCATTAGACACATGCGCCGTTCGCCGCCGACGGCGCTTTCGTCGGTCGGCGCCGGTCGGCGTTTGTCGTAATGGCGGGAGAGTTTTTCGGCTGAATTAGGAAGCGATGAATAATTCAGGTGAGCGTCACTTGCTTAACTGAAAGGCGTTCGTCTTCTAATGACGACTGTGGGGAGGAGGGTAGGAGGGGTTGAGAAGCACCCAACATCATGTAAGGAACACAGTCACTTATAGGTATATAGAGTATATATAACGATTCTGTTCACGCATAATTCATATATATATATATGTAACATATATATATGTGTGTGTGTGTGTGTGTGTGTGTGTGTGTGTGTGTGTGTGTGTGTGTGTGTGTGTGTGTGTGTGTGTGTGTGTGTGTGTGTGTGTGTGTGTGTGTGTGTGTGTGTGTGTGTGTGTGTGTGTGTGTGTGTGTGTGTGTGTGTGTGTGTGTGTGTGTGTGTGTGTGTGTGTGTGTGTGTGTGTGTGTGTGTGTGTGTGTGTGTGTGTGTGTGTGTGTGTGTGTGTGTGTGTGTGTGTGTGTGTGTGTGTGTGTGTGTGTGTGTGTGTGTGTGTGTGTGTGTGTGTGTGTGTGTGTGTGTGTGTGATTCACATACATTTATATAAATGAATCATGTATACTTACTCATTCACTCACTCACTCCTGTATATATATATATATGTGTGTATGTCTAGGTGTGTGTGTATGTGCGTGCGTGCGTGTGTGTGTGTGTGTGTGTGTGTGTGTGTGTGTGTGTGTGTGTGTGTGTGTGTGTGTGTGTGTGTGTGTGTGTGTGTGTGTGTGTGTGTGTGTGTGTGTGTGTGTGTGTGTGTGTGTGTGTGTGTGTGTGTGTGTGTGTGTGTGTGTGTGTGTGTGTGTGTGTGTGTGTGTGTGTGTAAAACATAACATGGCCTATTGTCACGGAAGCCATGAAACGGCCGTAAACCTGTTGTGTCGAGCACACACAAATACACGCACGCACCCACAAACATGAAAACAAAAAACACACAAGCATGAAACATGTATACATATATATATGGGTCATTATCCGAAAAGTGCAGAATTGATGTTCCATAAGGTTTTTTTTAGTTTTTTCGATAATTTCTTCAAATTGTATGCCTATCCTTCAAAGAATGAGCAGATTAACATTTCCCATAATTGTTGTAGCTTCTAGATTTAGGAAATTCAGAAAGAATTACTAAATGTATACAAAATGTCATTACCATCCACTGTCCGAGACGGTGGACAATGCATTAAATTAAGCTTTTACGCAAATTTATTCCATTAAAACCTGTAACAAAGGTATATTATTTTGATTAATTAGTAGCTAGCATATGCAATAATTAAACATTTAGACTCATTTTCGTAATATTTCTTTCTTTTGGGGCCTAATTATACTTGTCCATAGAAATAAGCATCATAGCCATCTCAATTTTTGAGAAGCCTATAACTTTTACAGAACGTGCTTAGTTACTAAAAGAAAAACATCCGGAACAAGATATTGTCAACTAATAATGGAATCACACAGATTTGTGTTGAAATTCATAATGTTTTATTTTTAATTTAAGTTTGTGTGTTCCAAATTACAAGAAAAGTAAATTTCTGTTTCATTACCATCTAGTGTTGTATTTCCTGATTCAGGTAGATTACAACATTGATAACTTATTTTATCTGCCGCTTTTATTGAACTGATTGAAATTACTTATCTGATATATTATTCACGTGAAAATTCAGGTGAAATGTTTGACGGCTTTTATAAATTTCATCATTATGTCATTACCATCCGCGGTTGTTTTTCATCATTACCATCCGTATACATCAGATTTTTGCTATTTTCTCATGACAGTCCTATCTTGTCACGGATGGTAATGACGCATTGCTAAGAGTGAATTACATGTATTTTTTGTGAATTATTTGATATAAAAAAACTGAAAGTAATTAAAATTTACTAGCAACTCTTAAAATGTTGTTCGTCTTGTATCTGATGCATATAACATACAGTTATAGCTAATGCTGCACAGATTTTTTCTGTAGCTGAAAATAATATTTCTTTTTTTAAATTATTTGAAAAATGTCTTAGTTTCTTGACACCAGACTAATATATTATGTGAAGGAAAGACTTGTTGTATTCCTACTTAATGCTGATATAATGTACTTTTAAGAAATTGCCATTTTATAAGCATCAGAGGAATATTTCAGGTCCCTGTGATTAAATATGATTACACAAAAATGGCGGACTGTAATAAAAATGAAGGAGTTTTGACTTTATAACTTCTGAAAAAAAAACTTAGGATTTAAAAAATTGTGGATTTCTTTCAAAATAGTTAAATTTAACTGTGTACATCATTACTAAAGAAAACACTTGCAACCAATTTTGGGGAAAATTTTTTTTTTCGGAGACGAAATTTGGAACATTTCGGATAGTGACCCATATACTGAACAATGTACCTATAATTCCTATTCTAGCCTTAGCCCTACCACAGATAATACTATATTGCCTACAGACAAAATTTCCTAACTACTTATGTACTATTACTTTGATAATTAGTCGCAATCTGTTACAAGCTGTGATTTTGTGAACTTGAGTTTTTAGAATAAACGAAATTGATTGATTGATTGAAACTGGAACACAGAGCTCCCCGATGTATGCCGGGGCAGAGCCAACGACGGAGGCACGTGCCAGAAAGATTATCTTAAAAGAAATCATAGAAGTAAGCCACGGCTGTATTCTATTTAAGAATTCTAAGGGCATATATAGTCGGACATAATAACATTACAAGTAATGACATCGCGTGTTGATAAACGGTATATATATATATA
This sequence comes from Allolobophora icterica, assembly GCA_963556255.1. Taxonomy (NCBI): domain Eukaryota; kingdom Metazoa; phylum Annelida; class Clitellata; order Crassiclitellata; family Lumbricidae; genus Allolobophora; species Allolobophora icterica. The sequence continues at coordinate 26,844,541 of OY744617.1, forward strand.
TTATGTATATATATATATATATCGTCAATGAAAATCGATCGAAATCGATTAACAACCATTTGTCCAACGTCCATTTAGATCGATAGACATGGATCGATTCAACGATTGATCTAATTGCATCAACAAAAGATTGGTCTGAGCAACAAATGCCTATTAATTTGCACCATGATGTAGTCGAGTATATATATATATATATATATATATATATATATATATATATATATATATATATGTATATATATATATATATACACACACACATATATATATATCAGTACAACTTATTATTGTCTTATTATTACGCACTTATTAAGCCAATGGCCAAGCATCAATCGATGGCGCTGAACAACTTGTAACTGTCTCAGAGGAGGAGGCTGGAACCGGTATACTCCACATATCAAACCAATACGTTTGTTACAAGTGTACGATAATGTATTTGTATACTATATGACTTTGTATGCGTGTGTGCGCGCAGGGATGTCTATATGTGTGATGTGCTGCCGACGGTGCGAGGTCGGCCGTGCACATGCAGCGCTGCTGCAGTTGATCGCCTAAGAGGAATGAATGGGTGGATAGATGGATGGATGGAGGTGGGATTAGGAAGAGGGGAGAGTCCGATATACTTCAGTAGATGAGGATCATTCACATGAAGCACTGCTGCTTGAACGGAAGTGGAATCGTTCCTCTGGGCGGAAATCAACAGCGCCCCTGGGACCGGTCGGCATCGGACAGAACGAGCGTCCAGTTTATCATAAGAAATCTTCCACAATCAACTAGTGCTCGGCGCGCCGCATAAATGGCACTAAACGGCCGTCGTATTAAGTTATTGTTTAAACATTTTGCCTAAGGCTCACGTCGACTGCACCCGAGGGGGTCGTAGTCGGACAGCCACGCGACAGGGTCTCGGCGACCGAGCGGGCGCTTAAGGGCAACCGCAGCGCCAACGCAACCCATGAAACATTGATGATATCGCTTTTATCGTTGCTTCGGCCATCGACGCTCTGAGGAGAGACATCACTCGATCGCAGGGATCAGCCGCCGCCACCGCCGCCGCTACAGTCCGCCACCCCCACCACCCCTCCTCCTTTTCTTCTTCTTCTTCTTCCTCCTCCTTCTCCTCATTCTTCTTCTTCTTCCTCGTCTTCTTCTTCTTCTTCTTCTTCTTCTTCTTCTTCTTCTTTTTCATCGTTTTGCTCTTCTTCTTCTTTTTCATCGTCTTGGTCTTCTTCTTCTTCTTTCTTCTTCTTCTTCTTTCTTCTTCTTCTTCTTCTTCTTCTTCTTCTTCTTTTTCTTCTTCTTTTCTTCTTGTTCTTCTTCTTCTTCTTTTTCATCGTCTTGGTCTTCTTCTTCTTCTCTCTTCTTCTTCTCTCTTCTTCTTCTTCTTCTTCTTTTTCTTTTTCTTCTTCTTCTTCTTCTTCTTTTTCTTTTTCTTCTTCTTCTTCTCTCTTCTTCTTCTTCTTCTTCTTCTTCTTCTTCTTCTTCTTCTTCTTCTTCTTCTTCTTCTTCTTCTTCTTCTTCTTCTCCTACTCGTCCTCCTCCTTCTCCTCGTCCTCCTTTTCCTCCTCCACTCCATTGTTCTTCTCTGTCTTCTTGTTCTAACCACCATCCTCCTGCTACTCCTCTCACTCCTTCCTCCTCCTTCTCCCACTCCTCCTGCCTCTGCTCTTCCTCTTCTTCCTGCTCTAGTCCTCGGTGGATTGCGCTCAAGTACGGTCGGGGGAATCGGACGAGAAATTGCGACTCTATCTATGAATAAATGAACAAGTTCTCCTTTTAAAGGATTTCGCCCGACGCATCGCCTACCCCACCCTCACCCCTCACCCTCTTCCATCGACCGCATTTCCCTTGACCCCACCCCTTTCCCATCCATCCCCCGCGTCCTCTTCCTCTGCCTCTTCCCTCCATCCATCCGGGTCCCATCGGCGCTGACTCCAGGTTCCGCTCGGATGAAGAGCAGAAGATGCGTCGACGGCATCACCCAGCTACAGCAGCAGAAACAACAACCATAACAACAACAATAGTAACACTATCGCCTTCATCTCATTCATTCATTCATTCATTAATTCGTTCATTCATTCACTCATTCATTCACTCGATCAATCACTGACTTACTCACTCACTCGCACAATTGCTCACTTACCTCACTCACTTATTCATTTATTTATTTATTCAGTCAATAAGTCAGTCACTCCTCTCATTCATTCACTCACTATTGCTTACTCACTCGCAAACTCACTTACTCGCTCACTCCCTCACTTACTCATTCGCGCGATAGCTCGCTCACCTCACTCAGTTACTCACTCATTCATTTAGTTATTCATTCATTCAGTCAGTCAGTCACTCATCAACTGCACATCTAGAATCTCCCCTCGTAAAAATGTATACACACTTACTCACTCACATATATTACATTTAATAATATGTTATTATGTTATTTAATATTTCCTAATCTATGATAATATATAAAAAAACTAGATGATTGCCCGTACTAAGACGGTGCTAAGACCGTAAGACGGTTTAAAAAATCTGAAAATGTGTTTAATATCCAATGTGCCAGAAATTTGTTATTGCCTGTCGTATAAAGGCTCAGAGTGATTAGGCTATAAAGCATTTTTCGTACGTGCGTGTAGAATTTTCCATCTTGTATCGCGTTGGCCGACGCCGTAGTAAATTAGCTAAAGCACGTTAAAACCCGTTAAGCCTGTTAATTTAAGCTCTTTAGTTTAAAGTGAAGCCAGTTCTTTTAATGCCGTTAGTTTAAAAACGGGGAATATAGTTTAGACTTGTTTTATTTAAGTTTTACGCGTCGAAACGGACATGGGCACATAAATAATAAGCGCTGTGCGTTTGCTAGCGTTTAATAAAGAATATACTTACTTACTTACTTGTTTATTTTATCCGCCATGGGGAAAGAAAAGAGGTCAGAAGAGTGACGTCATTGGTCCTGAATATTGATTTGTTGGAGCGGCCAATGAAAGTGCGCAACTGGCGTAACATGCAAATTTCACGCCATGACGATAGGGTTTTATATCATTAATATTACCTACTGTAATGCTAATGTAATGATGACATTTTCTGTAACATCTTCAGTCACGTTATTGTTGTTGTTATTATAATTATTATAGTAATAATTGAAGTCCCCGAGGGATCCTTGCACTTGGGGGCAAAACAAAACAAAAATTAATAACAATTGACGCGCTCGCCAAACCTGAGCCAATGATGCTGGTCTTTTAATATTAATATTTAATTATTTCATACAATCCAACGCAAACTTCTGGAGGCGTTGGATTTCTGCTTAAATTCTGCGGAAATTGTTGTTCTCCTCTGTTGCTGTGTCCACGTTCCTGCAATTCATATTAAATGGATCTTTTCCATGGGCCATGGGCATTGGGCACCCAAAAGACATGGGCACATAAAGCACTGCTCCAAAGACATGGCCCATAGTCAGCGACCAAAGGCATGGCCCATAGTCAGCGCCCATAAAACAGGGCAGGGGCCCTACGTGGACGGTGGTCTTCGAGTAGCATATTCAGCTCCGTAGAATGTTTAAAAAGAACGTGCTGTTACAGAGACTCCGCAGTTGCATTGGTTACCCATCGATATACCGGGGATATTGGTCAAGCACTGCGCCTCCTCCGTCACACAGACTGTTATGGGACAATGTCGTTCAAGACAACGACAGTCGAATCTGATAATGATAACGACGACAAACAGAGGAGAACAACGACAATTACGTCAATTAGATAAGAATGGTCGTTTTAATCAGAGACTATGACCCGCGATTGACCCCAATTGTCTCCCCTCCCCCGTTCCGCGCTGCCACGTCATTTCCGTCTGCCGTTCCGAACATAGCTCACGACGTCCACTAACTAATCTCCTACCCCAATTCCCCACCCCCTTATCCACCCTCTGACTCCATTTCCCTCTCAGTCCGATAGATGGCAGCTCCAAGATTGAGCGACAAAACCAGTCATTATATATATATATATATATATATATATATAATATTGTTTCACATATAGTTTCTTATATAAATACACGGCATTGTTTCTCATATATATATATATATATATATATATATATATATATATATATATATATATATATATATATATATATATATATATATACATATAAATTATATATAGTCAGCATACTTCCTCATATAAACCGCCTATATATCTGTATATATATATATTCAACCAGAAACTATACGGCGTAAATTCGGTTGGTTGGTTGCGTCGGCCATCTGGCCGGGCATTGCCGTCGATCGCTAGATGGCCGAGCAAATGGGAGGGCGCCGGCGGTCGGGCGAGACCAATTTAACCCATGATTACCTCTTCATATTGTTTGTCGTAAGATCTTATCGCTTGCATCGACCGGAAACCAATTCATTTGATTCTCTTCCCAGATAACAACACCCAATTACCGCCAGATTCTTCGACCACGAGCGCCAGACCGCTACCATGCCCCTCCAACTACAGGGTCGTGCGATCGGCCGCGCTAAGATCCCGCAATAACTTAATCGCATCGCGTCAAGTAAGAATGATTGCCTGTTTCTAATTTGATCTGTAAACTTTCGCGTCAAGTAAAGCGCAGTCATGAATTAATCCAGGCTTCAAATTTCTACAGTTCCGTTTATTGTAATGATAATTGTAATTACACAATGACTGCTTTGATTTTGCCATTGTATGCTTGGTCGTCTGGTATTTATCGGTCAGAAGAACCTATGAGGAGCTTTCTCTTGAAGAGGCGCTACATAAATGCGTAATTTCGATTACCATTACGATTACGGATGCTCAAGGATATAGGAGCTCTAAAACATATCGTTGAGCACTGTAGCCGATTGGTCAGAGCGCTTGCCTTGTAAAGCAAAGACTACGGGTTCGAGCCTCGTATAAGATGGTTATTACTATAGTTGGTACCTTGAGAAAGTCCTTCACTCGCAACTGCTTTGCTCAGCCCGCGGGTTGATTTTAAATGGCCCGCCCAAGCTGAACACCAACCGCAAATAGAAAATTGCAAACATAATAAACCAAATAAACTTATCTCACTAAAACGTGCTTGTACGTCCTTTGATTTATAAACTTTTTGGCGCTTTTGCCATAATAAATTTTAGTGCAATTAATAATGTTCAATAAATTTTAGTGCTTTTGAGTTTACTGGTGCGGCCCTCGGTTTCAAGAATAATTTTTTCGATGGCCCGCGAGTTGAAAAAGTATGCTAAAGGCAATGACTTTGTGAGGTGCCTAAAGACCGAGTGTCTTACTTCCTAATTACTTTACAAGACATCAAACGGTCGACTATTCTAAGCTTCTCTCTGGATCTTGCTGACGTCACATCCGACTGCTGTTAAGTTTAGAAGCTCCGAAGATATAATATTATGTTCTTTGTTGAGACTTTAATTGTATGTTCGCAGATATCTTTTTTTGCCTGCGTTTACTTCTGCTGTGCTTATCGAGTGACCATAGTTCTATAAAAATTATCTTTCTTATATTACGTAATAGTCTGTTGCATTACATTACAGAAGAAGAAAAGAAGAAAAATGAGGAGGAAAAATGTAGTAGGAGGAGGTACGGAACGGGAGGTAGAGGAGGAGAAAGGGGAAGAAGAGGGAGAGAAATAGGAGACGAGGAAGAGAAGCTTGAGAAGGACAAGGACGCAGACAATGAGACTGAGGATGAAGAGGACTAAGAGTAGAAGAAAGAAAAGCAGGCAAGACGCCTTGCTTTCGTATCCCCTTACTCGACTGGGTGCGACTGTCTCTTTACCAGGTCAGGTCTTCGCTCTACGTCGCTCGCTAATCGGAGGTCAGGCGTTGCTTCGGCGAGCGACGGAGGAGTTACCGATTTATTTCCGGCGTCTCAGGGAGTGCCATTAACTGGATTGCGATCTAATGAGGATCCAACGCCAATTGATCGGCTCAGGCCACTCGTATTGTTCCAAACACGCACTCCTCATTCGCTTGTAGCTCTCAAAATTAACGTCCAACAAAGAGATTTTAGCATCGCAAGAACGCCACTCAATGCAAAATGCCTGGTTATGAAAGTACACTCGCCGTTTCTATTGTTTTGATGTATTTATCATAATAATCATGTAGTATATATACAGTGTTTAATCTAGCCCCCCTATTCTGGGAGGGGAAACAAGGTATCTGGGGGGGGCCTAACGATTTTTTTAGTAATTTCATCTATCTTGAAAGAGTTTCAGAATTTTCATCCAGACTTTTTCAACTTTCATCTTTCACTTGAAGTTGAAGACCTTTTTTAGGAGTTCGTCTCTCAAAAAGTATATTACTCAACTCTCGGGGGAAAAACCGTGTATCCTGGG
>OY744617.1:26855870-26880094 GCA_963556255.1 Allolobophora icterica
ATAATGGCCAATGACTTAGTTAAATAATTATGTGATTTTTCATTGAAAATCGTGTTGTAACTGTTGTAATAATCATAATTATCAAAAGATTTTATTTCGTAAAATATTTGCAAAATCCAGGGGGCAAATGCCCCTCTTTCCCCCATCTCCGGACGCCCATGCCAATTCATTCCATTCCAATCCATTCAACAATAGTCCATTCTTTTCCATTCCATTTCACTCCAATCCATTCCAATTCATTCCAATTCATTCCATTCAATTCCAAAGATCTAATCTAATCTAATCTAATTACTTCTGTAGCCCATTATCTTAAAGCACAATGCATAAATCGACGATTGCTTCCTGGTCAGAGAGGACGTTGGAGAAATTCGGTCGAAAAAAATTCTCTAGCGCAATGATAGATGGAGCCATCGCTGTGGCGTGTAATGTCTAGAAACAGAGTCGGTTGTAACGAAATTAAAACGGTGGAAACGTTGAGACAACACACGCGTGTGTTGACTACATACGACCAGACGGAATTCTCGCTCAGCTTAACGACACTGTGTGATGACAAAGATCATTAGCGTCGCCCTCCTCCTCCTTCATCCAGGCTTGGGACTGGCACTGCCTGGCATTAAGGGCCCGGACGTGTAGTGGCGGAGTTACAAGACTGAAGCAAATGAACGCAGTTTAAATCAGAATGAATATGGGGCACGGTAACGATTGTTAGAGCGCTCGGTAACGCAGAGAGTACGTGTTCGAGGTTCCTCCTTTGAGGCGGTAACTGCGTATGGACCTTGAGCAATTCCTTCACTCACAATTGCTCAGCGCCATCGATCAATACTTGGTCACTAGATTGTGGCGCTGAATGACCTTGTAGGAAGGGCAAAATCAAATGCAGTCGCATTGCATTGAATTGTATATCTTCAGTCGGCAAAATCAGTGCCTGCATGGCTCCATGGTTCAGTGATTCTCGCTCAGCAACCGGCAAAATCAGTGCATCGCTCCATGGTTCAGTGATTCTCGCTCTGCAACCGGCAAAATCAGTGCATCGCTCCATGGTTCAGTGATTCTCGCTCAGCAACCGGCAATATCAGTGCATCGCTCCATGGTTCAGTGATTCTCGCTCAGCAACCGGCAAAATCAGTGCATCGCTCCATGGTTCAGTGATTCTCGCTCAGCAACCGGCAAAATCTGTGCCTTGCTCCATGGTTCAGTGATTCTCTGATTCTTTAAGGAAAGTACTCGTTCATATTTTCGAAATCTCAGAATGCTGTCGTTGCCAGACATAAACAATTTGCAGTCCGGTCTATTTATGTTTGGATTCAAACATATTAAGCTATTGCAAAAATGTTCGCCAGTTACTTCCATTGAAACTCGGAGTTGTATTGTTGCTACTTAGTTGATATAGCGACCGCGTTCAGCCGGCCCTTTCGTGTTACGCTGATAAATTTTTTAGATTCGCATTTGCATTCTGTAATTGCTCGTGATCCTTGATTCTATCTGAAACGCCATGATTTTGCTCGAATTCTGCTCAGAAAGAGATGCTGAAAGCGGCCGTTAAAACACGTCGTAAAAATCAACGACAGGTAGTGAGATGTTATCGAGTCGAGAAAGAAGTAGCTTCGACAATCTTCAGATGTGCTGCCAGCAGAATACCCATAATTCATATCGACGTCAACTAGCCAGACGTCTTCCAATCTGTCATCTTCCGGTTGTCTTATGCAGCGTCACAATTCAGCGGACGCTGGTCACGTGCCGACGATCTGTCGCCATATTTGTCGGAGGACTCATCTTTCTGCACGGCCATTTTCAGAGAAAATCGCAACCCACACGCAGCGCATGTTGCATTTCATTAGGGCAAACGAGACGCGGCCCGCGGAGAGCGGCCTTTCGGGGATTTAGGCGCGGCCATTTTGTCAATTTGAGCGATAATACGGGCTTCCGACGGAACATCTGGGCTCCCCTCGTTAATGTCATTTCCGCCCTAAATATTACTTTAGCGTTTCATTAGCGCGCGCGACCAAGTCGTAAAACCGTATTAATAATTAATGGCGAAATTTGTGATTGGGTTGAGACGAGTCTAACAGTTCAGGGATCGAGGGCCGAAGGGAAAAGCTGCGCCGGGGTCGAGAGTGTCAGAGCTAATGATCGCTCGGAAGATGGCGCTCTTCGAGTGAGCGGGAAATTGCCAGACAGGGAACCAGCGCAGCCGTCGGCTCTTGTATACGTCGGAGTGGCGTTCATAAAAGTACTTAACGATAAGAACTGTCATCGTCGATTACTCTTTAACGCGGCTTCTTATTTAGCAAAAGAGTCGTCTTTGTCGTTGTCGGCTGATGATGATGATAGCATGCTTCAATCATCATCGTCATCACTTTAGTCGTTGAATCGTCACTCTGATGAAGATGTTCTTAAACCTCGCGTGTAAAGATGAATAACTCTGCTACTATAGGCCTACTACTACTGTTGCTGCTACTACCACCACCACTACCACCACCACACCACCATTACTACTAATATATAACTGCTACCACTACTACCACCACCACCACTACTACCACCACTACTATTACTACCACCACGCCCACTATATACTACTACTATTACTACTACCACTACCGTAACTGCTGATGCTACTATATACTACTACTACTACTACTACTACTACTACTACTACTACTACTACTACTACTACTACTACTACTACTACTACTACTACTACTACTACTACTACTACTACTACCAGTACCACGACCACCACCACCACGACCACCACCACCACCACCACCACCACCACCACCACCACCACCACCACCACCACCACCACCACGCTACATATTACATATTACCCCGGGGTAGCCTGAACCTGATTTCATATTATCCACGCACTGTTCACATTACCCCCTCTCTGATTTAGATAAAATTATAAATTTTTATGCTTATATTAACTCATGATTCGTTTATTGAATAACACACGAAACACACAAGACTGGAAGCTAGTCTCAATATCTGAAGAAAAAATGTCACACAAATGTTAATTACATTAAAACCACTCATAGTACAGGACATATCACGTATACAAACATTAAGATATACAAAGATTCAACCTAATTGGAGAAATCTAAAAGAAAAAATTATAACTTATAGTACATCATGCACTAGGCGGGTTATGACGGTTTAATGATAAAATATATATTTGCAATTGTTTTTATATGAGATAGTCGTTAGACTAACGAAAATGTGCCCCATTATTTGAGGTGGTAATCTGAAATCGCAGAGGATAGGATGAAATCGCCTTCAAACTACCCTCAGTGGTGCCTTGAAATCGATTTCATCCTATCTTCCGGTATTCTCAACGCGATTTAAAGTTACCGTGGGGTAAGGTGAAGTAGGGGTACAGTATCAAATTGCTATACCGGTTACAAGCAGTGATATTTTACTTCTAAAAATAATTCCTAATTCAGTTCTAATTCAGTTCTGAGCTCTTGAATTTTACTTCTAATTCTAATTTTACTTCTCAAATAATTTTACTTCTAATTCCTATTTTAGTTCTGAAATAATTTTACTTCTAATTTTACTTTTCCAAAAAATTATTAATTTCCATGCTGTAAAAGTACATATGCAACGCTTGCAGAGAGAATTAGGCTAAGCACACCAAACCTGTCTCGAGAAAGAAAAAACTGTTTGATGTAAAACAAGGGGTGAAGCTTTAGTCTTACAATGCTGGTAATTTGAATTTTGAGTCGTGTGGTTTTCATTAATACTAAACGAAGAATTATCTAGTATCAGCGAAACCGGGTAGGCCCTACTGTGTGGACAACCATATCCAGGCCCGGCTCAAGACATTTGGCGGCCCTGGGCAAATCGGCAAATCGGCGGCCCTAAGCACACAAAAAAATTGATGACCTTTTTTTTTTTTTAGTCATTCACCTCTTTTAGCACGTAATAATAGGAAATTTTGTTCGAAAATCCGCACATCAGCGGCCCTAAGCAGAAAAAAAAGTTGATGACCTTTTTTTTTTTTAGTCATTCACCTCTTTTAGCTTATAAAAATTTTTTGGGAAAATTGGAAAATTGGCGGCCCCTAAAAATCGGCGGCCCTGGGCGGTTGCCCACTTGCCCATATGGACGAACCGGGCCTGACCATATCCAAAACGATATGCAGTCGCTGATGGAATTCATTCGAGTCAGTCGGCAAGATCTGATGCTCTTAGGCTATGCCAGCGTGTTACCACTCATCTATCCCCCTTCCAAGACTTATATTGCTTGTATTTCTCCAGCTAGTGCTGTTCCACAAATTCCATCATTTTCCCCGTTTAGTACTTGGCATGTAGAATTATTGTAGATCTGCCTGCACATGTAGTTTCGTCGAAATGATAAACCCAAAATTGGGCTATCTCGCTTCCTTCCGGTCAACATTCTCGATAAACTCGTAATTTTACAATTTAACGATCAAACCCGAAATAAAATGGCGTTTGAAACTGAGGTCGTTGGTACGCAATTAAGTGGGGACAGTTATTAGACAACGAAGACCAAAGATAATAGAAATGGTATGCGCAGCGTCTTCATCTCAACCGAAGTTTTCCAATGGATTTTGTTTGGAGCGCGAGCAATTTCACCGGTACTCGCCTTCGTCTCAACTTAAGCGCCACAAGAAGTAAAATGATTTTACTTCTGAAAATAATTCCTAATTTCGTTCATAATTTTAGTTCGGCAAATAATTCCTAATTCAATTCTTAATTTCGTTCTTTCTGCTGAAATAATTCCTACTTTTACTTCTAGTTTTCGTTAACGAAATCATTTATTTTTACTTCTAATTTTAGTTTTCGTTAACGAAAATATCACTGGTTACAAGACGTAGTAACAACCAGTTGGTTGCGCCCTGAAGAACCACAGCCATCTCACAGTTCAATGCCCCATTCGCTAGGTGGCCGATTCTAATCGCGACGAAGGCGATGGTTACCGCCACCTATCTAGTAACTTAGAACTTTTATAACCGGAATTCAGTAACCAACAATACTGTTTGACACGGGTGTGCTTTGGCCGCCTTTCCAACCAGAAAACTTGAGGGCAGAATTTTTCCAATGTTCGTTCAAATCATAATTTTTAAGGTTACCAACAATTGGATCCGTTAGTGCTATAGCTTACTCAGCGTGGGCAAAAAGAAGGGATAGTCCGGATAGAGTCAGAAGTCATGCAACACAATAGTGGCTTTATTTGCAAAGAAAGAACTAAAAAAGTGATTTTTAAATAGAACAGTTTGCATTACAGAACATAAAATCAAGTGTATTATAAGCACAGAACTACGATCTAACTTAGATGGCTCGACCATCAGCGTCGTTGTCGTCATTATCATCATCTAATACTCATTATCATCAGCAAATAATCTGCCACTGTACTAATCTTCAAGGCATTAAGCAATATCACAAAATTCAAGGCCTGTCCAATCAAAATCCATGATGAATAAAAACTTCCCTTTGGTTGATCACCTCATATTCGACTTGTTTCCAAATTCGTGCTTTTTATTTAAAATTGAATGCAATTCAATGAAGCAGTTGCAAAAGAATAACACATCTTTTACCCAAAATTTGATCAATACATCGTAAATAAACTTCTAATAATAATAATAATAATAATAATAATAATAATAATAATAATAATAATAATAATAATAATAATAATAATAATAACAATAAAAATAATAATAATAATATGAAGATTTGTATAGCGCCGTAGCACAGCCAAGGCCAAAGAAAAGGGTACAAAAACAGATAAATTGCATATAAAAAGACCACCGGAAAAAGTGCCATTACTAACTGCAGAAATTTATACAGTGTGAGTCGTCGTTAGCTTTTATCATTAGTACGTAAGCAAGTTCATTCGTTAAGTACGTATGTAGGTATGTATGAGTATTGTATGTATATGCATATTTGTATGCAGATAACTAGGTAAGTATGTAAGCACCTGGACCTTTTAACATTCCATTTACCAGTGTCACTATAAAGATGTTTTGTAGATTTCTTAGACCCGATCTCCACTCCAGGTCTATGACCGTGGTGGCGGAAACTCTGGTCGTGCGTGTGGGTGATGAGGATATGCTGGTGGTAGATCAGATCGAGGTCTTCGAGGAGGAGCATCAGCAGGTGGTGGAGGAACTAAGGCCAGAGCTTCATCTTTTGAAGCAATTACCTGTAAATGAAGAAAACAAGATATTACAACAATTCTTCAATTACACAATGTAAGCATTATTACAGTGTTACGGTATACACACCTTTAAACTTATTTTTGACAACTTGTACAGTATCTATGATGATCTCTGAAGACGCACTGAAACTCGACTATGTGACAGACCTAAATAAAATGGTATTCTCCTTAAGATAGGCTGAAAAATCTTCACACTGCATATTATTACACAGTATGAAATTCATATAAATGGCACTCTTTGAATTGTTGTTATAACTATGCATTTATTAAGCGCCACTATCTAATGACCAAGCATCAATTGATGATGGTGAGCAATTGCTAATGAAAGACTTGCTCAAAGTCCCTACACAGTAACCGTCTCAGGGGAGGAGGCTCGCACTCGTCATTTTCCCCGTGTCACGGGGAGTGCTCTAACAATCGGCTATTGTGTCCCATTAGGAATGGGGGTACTGCAACTCCCACTTTTTTATACCATGAATAAACAATATATTTAGCCATTAAGTAGTTCAGCATAGGCCTGGCATTTTCTAATGAATTTTAAGAGGATAAGTCAAACAAAAATTATTAAGCAAAGAGGGAAACAGAGGAAGACACTAACCTACTTAATAAAACCCTAAAGTTATGCCCTTGATATATGTGTGTGTGTGTGTGTGTGTGTGTGTGTGTGTGTGTGTGTGTGTGTGTGTGTGTGTGTGTGTGTGTGTGTGTGTGTGTGTGTGTGTGTGTGTGTGTGTGTGTGTGTGTGTGTGTGTGTGTGTGTGTGTGTGTGTGTGTGTGTGTGTGTGTGTGTGTGTGTGTGTGTGTGTGTGTGAGTGTGCGTGTATGCATATATTGGCAAGTTGCAACGTATAATCACGTTACCTTAGACTTTCCTAGAAAATCAATAGGCTTTTCGGAGAGATTCTTGGGTGGTCTGAAGAGAGGAGACACGTCGGACAGTGGAATTAATGTTGCAGTCACATCAGCCTAGAAAAAACACAACAGAAACAATAACTATTGGGGGAGGAGGACTCGGTGAATATGCTTACTTCCATTTCCTCTGTCACGAGCCACGTGAGGTTCTGTTAATCAGTTTCTATGCATGTGCAAATGAAAGTTCTGTCCACTCAGGCAGCTTGCATTTAACAATGAATGAGGGTCAGCATTCTTCAAACTTTAGCAGAGGTTCTTTGAAGCCACTATGCAACTGCGCCGACACATGACCAGTACATACACTGAAACCTCCTTTTAACATGTTTTGTTAAAACACAAATTCTGATTTATATAAAGGATAAGATATTTGGACAGCTTTAAAACAATCTTAACACAACATGACAAGTGGTACGTGACGTGGCTTCCACTTGAAATGTGGTATCCTCAATTACTAGATCCATGTTAAGCACAACATGTATGTAAATATGTGTATTAGTAAAGTGGCATAATTATTTATTATTATTAAGCATTAAGGCGATATGTGATACAGAAGTTCCAGTGTACAAAGGCAGAAAGAGTTCCCCGATACAAAACAATGAACAAGGCACTCCATGAGTTTCAAAACTTCTACTGCAGCAAAAATTCATGTTGCTTAATGAGCCTTTTAAACAAGTTTCACAGTGCTTCAAAGGGTCTCTGTATGTGCTCGAATGGTCTACAAGATTGTCTTACTGTGAATTGCTCGAGTTGACCAAGAATCCTTTCAATAACTGAACTGTTTCTTCCACTTGAATCTTTCTGAGCCAACCGTAGAAGTTCAACGCCTTTCACCAGGTTACCATTCAACAAGTAACAAACTCCGGAATTAAGATTAACCTACAAAATAGAAAGAAATAACAATGAAAATTATTATTATTATCATTAAGCATTAATTAAGCGCCACACTCTAACGACCAAGCATATATTGATGGTGCTTAACCATTTTGAGTGAAGAACTAGCTCAAAGTCCCCACACACAAACCATTTCAGCGGAGGAGGCTCGAACCCGCACTCTCCACATTTCAGGATGAGCACACTGAGCGCTCTAGCCATTCGGACGACATTACCCACAAATCATTCAGAGCTATATCTTCTAATAACAGACAACGTTAAAGCAGTGGCGTCACGAAGGGGGTGTGGGGGTGCGGAACGCACCGGGTGACACCCTCAGAGGGGGGTGACACCCAACATGAAATGATGAAATTTTTGGAAATGAGGAATTCCTAAAAAAAGTCATCACTTTTTTGGGACACGAATTCCTAAAAAAGGTCATCACTTTTTTTTAGGGTGACACCATGACTTACCGCACCGGGTGACACCAGCCCTAGTGACGCCACTGCATTAAAGTAAATAATGTTGTTTCATTTCAAACATTTACATTGATTGGTGATTGGTTCAGAACAAGAAAAGTAATTCAAACCATGCATATTTGAGAAATACCTTAGGGACCATTTGAACAGACAACCACCTGGCTACTTAAGAGGTAGCTGGCAAGTGCTCTGAACTGGCAATTGGTCAGTGTCCCTAAGACTAAGAGGCAGCTGGTCAGTCAATGTTCTTAACAAGCAGTTGTTAGGCATCAAAAACATTGACCAACTGCCTTAAACAGGTCTTCTTCTCCAGCAACTGGTCAGTCCTTACTTGGCAGTTGGTCAGAGTCCTTCATTGGCAATTGGTCAGTGTCTTAACTGGTAATAGGTCACTGTTCTGGCAATTGGTCAATGTCTTAACTGTTAATAGGTCACTGTTCTTAACTGGCAATCGCTCAGTGTTCTTAACTGGCAATTGTTTCAGCATTATTAACCCATACCTCATCAAGGCAATAAGACAATTGTTATAAATCTGTCATTCAATTAAAGTTAATTGGTCCATTAAGCATATTTGATAGCAGCTGCCTTGTCTTATCTCTTATCTGTTTGTTTTATCTTATCTGTTTTTGGCCTGATAAGGAGAAGCAACTAACATCAGACAAGAACAGCTTCAAGGCCAGACCCATCTGCGTGTAGTTGATGTGATTCGATTTGATCAGGCGTCCACAGCTTTCGAAATCCTCAATTGCTTCCTTGTATCTGAACGTAAAACATCAATTAAAAGTTATATAATGTAGTCAAAAATCTGTACATATATTAGAAATGAGGCAGCCATGGGTATGAAGTGTTAGCGACTTAATTTTATTATTTTATTAACCTCAGCATACGAGGGCTGGTGGCCAGTCCTCTCCTTTGCTGTCTCGTTTTCCTACCAACAGTGTATTCATTATAGCTGAGCTCACTAGAGGGTGCAGATGGACCAGAACTCTCAAAAAAATTTCTGCCCAGGCAGGGATTTGAACCCCCAACCTCTCAATTGACAGTCCACCACGCTAACCATTAGACTATCATATACCCCCATATGACAAGTAAACATGAAGTAAAAAGCAACTAACGATTTGAAAGCAAAATGCATAAAAGTACAACTTGTGTTAAAGGTACCATCTAATACATCTAATACATCTATCTAATACAGTAATATTGTATAAATAGTCCAGTAAATATTGCATAAAATGTACGGCAAACATCGTAAAAAAAGTACCACAAATATCGGGCATTGTACAAAAGTTCTGCACACATTGTATAAAAAGTTCCGTAACCAAATGGTTACAGTGTTGTATGTAAGTACCAAAACATTGTATAAAAAGTACCGTTTCCAAACATCATGTATCAAGACACTTAATTAGCGCATGTTCAAGTACTTCACAAAAGCGCTGAACATTGTATATTGTTTAAACTGCTAAACAAAATATATGCACCATAGCAAGATAAGCACCAGTCTGACCTCTTTTGCAAAAAGTAGGCAGAGCCTCGGCGGAAGAAGGCAACAGCCAGGTAGACATTCTTTTCTAAGGCTTCTGTCAGTTTCTGAAAGAACATAAAACATCTAATTAGCATCACAACACTCAAGTATTACATGACACTAAACTTCTTTTTTCTGCAGACACAACTGGGTTTACGATTTGCATGTCACTGCACGTGGACATGCACACTTAAGAGGATTTGTCTAGTAACAGTAGACATTAATGTGGCATGTAATTTGTAATTGTAATTGCAAATTTACCTAGCACCACTTCAAATGACACTCATTTGAGGCTTATTGTAACACTTACTGCTAAAGACTGGTAAAAACTAGACATGAGCTAGTCAGCCTATCGCCCCCTCTGTTCTGCAAACACTTGAAGTCTACTTCACTTGAATGAGTGTTCTCCTTGTTGGGTCAAGAGCGCTACTCATGAGTTTTCCTTGAAGCTGCACTTTAGAAGTTCTCATATATGTCATTCTATGATGTCATAATTAAGTGTTAGCATTGGCCTATCAAAAAACACCAGGCACGAAGCCACGACTTGAATTTATTTAGTCAATAATAGTGACATCTGGGGGTATGGCCTCGTACATTGCCACATAGATGCTCCTCTGTGTTCAGTCATTCTTCCTGTAATTATAATAGGTTGCCAGGCAATCAACTACATCAGTTACTTTAATTTTCTTTGACTCAGGACTTTCCAAAAGCTGTTTGAGCATCGTTTTATGCTGCCAGGTCGGAAGCATCCCTGGAGAGTTCATCTGGAGAGGTGATGTAACAATTTGCAATTACAATTACAAAGGGGAACTTTGTGGATGTGACAAAAGGGTATGAACCCCTCCCCACTCCCCATGGTTTGACATCGTTATATGTTGGCGACATTTTGTCAGCTTTTGCAAATGCTCTCAATCCCCCAGTTATCACAATAGAGACAAATGCATATGTTGTGTCCAACTGGCTATCCTCCTGTGCTTCATGAGGTGGACAACTGGTTTTAACACTCTCTGACCTTCCTCCGAGGCAAAGACAACACCTAGTGCCAGTTTAAAACTTACACTAAGTGTCGTCAGTATATATAGGAGATGAAAGCCACAGAAACCAAACCGGTTCACAGTCCCATATTACATTAATAAAGCAATTCACAAGTCTACTTTGCTTCGGGTGTACCTCCAATGCGTCTTAGAATCCACCCTCAGAACTGAACTCTATATGCACCCTGTCTATGATGCAGTCTTGTTGTCAAGACCTTAAACCTCAAGACCAAGACCAAGACCAAGACCTTGAACCTCAAGACCAAGACCAAGACCTTGAACCTCAAGACCAAGACCAAGACCAAGACCTTGAACCTCAAGACCAAGACCGAGACCAAGACCCAAAAAAATCACAGTCGTATCCAGACTTCTATTCCTTACTAAAAATTGTCCAGTCGGACTACTCGTTATTTTAATGAAATTTATAATGAAAACATGAGTTTCTTTCTTTTATTCAAGCAAAACAACTCTAAATGGAGACTGCAGAGAATTCTGAATTCGTATTCACAAAAGTCCTTCATGCGAAATGTTATTCCAAATGCCTGTTGACTTTTATAAAAACCAATTTGCTCAGATTTTTCTGACCAAGATGATGTTATATTAATAACTGTGGGGCCTCATAAAAATTCTGCCATGTGAAAAAACACGGTCTACAAGTGCTGAAATCGCTAGCACACAAAGCAGCTTTTCAAGAACCGGATGTAAATGTACAAATTAATCATGAGTCTGTTTTGAAATCATTCCATGGTAAATAACCGGAAGTCAAAATAATTGTCCAAAACAACAGTGAAGCCTCATTCACACCGTGTAAATACTAAAGCAATAACTGTAGGCCTATGAGTAATTATTGGATAATTTTTTTAAATTCTTGCCGTTTGTTAAAATTAATGACTGTTCATATTGACAAAAGTCTTGGTCTTGGTCTTGGAAAACCAAGACCAAGACTTTGAACTTCAAGACCAAGACCAAGACCAAGACCTTGAACCTCAAGATCAAGACCAATACCAAGACCTTTGGTCTCAAGACCAAGACCAAGACCAAGACATTTAAAAACGAACTCGAGTGCACTCGAGACCAAGACCTTGGTCTCGAGGACAACAAGACTGCTATGATGTCGAATTTGAAGGAGGCCCCTGTACCTGAACTGCCTCCTCATGCCGCCCGAGCTGACCAAGGACAACGGCCGAGTTGTAGAGAATCTGGCCCGTTGGCGTGGTCATCGCCTGGAATAACTTCACACACTTTTCCAGGTCTTTCTCATCGAAAGCCTTGACGGCCTCATTCCACAGTCGTAGAGTTTCCGCGTTCATCGTTGTGTTCAGCACCACGGATATTCAGACTCTACGACGATCCATCTCGCCGAAGAGCTTTATCTCTTATATCGGAAGAACACAAGATCGGCTTTCAGGGAACTTTACGCGGACTTTCAAGTTGCTTATTTTAACACACGTGTTACGAATCACGTAGGCTACTGCGTCTTTTAATAAAAGCCTTTGCACTTCAATCAATGCGCCACAGGTAAGCAAATCACGAATTGTAAATTCCCACCAGGAAGTCGCTAGGGCGCGCCACACAATATCCAAAACAATCACAAATTCGTAGGCTACTTCGCATAAGACTTGTGTGATCCACTCAAAACCGTCAGCCTGTATAGATATGAGGAATATTAATTACAATGCTGAACGCCTCCGCGAAGCCGATCCATTGTTATCGAGAATATTAATATCTTAGATGCCTCGCGCGAACGCATGTAGGCCATGTACAGCAACAAGCGTGGGTATCCCAGCATCTGATTGGCTGAATTCCTAAAGGTGCAAAGCCCAACGATCTGATTGGCTGTAGACGAGGACATTTAATTTATCAGTCAACACAAACATTATCCAGTATTTAGCGACATCTTAACGACAAATTGTTAAAAACGAGGTGTTGCCAAGGACAGTTTTACGGGTAACGATAATTAATTAGAATAATTAATTAGAATAATGACGCGAAATGATTTTTAATCCGTAGAAAAATCAGGACTTTTCCGCCCAAAATCGACTTTATATTTTGCCAAGTAAAGAATGGTTAAATAACCTAGTTCTTGAGGACACGTTTGATATAAACCACACTTAGGCTGGTCTACCTGAGGCGACTTTTGTGAGGCTCTGAGAAATTTCGGAGGCATGCATTTACACTTAACATACGCTTTAATTCATCTGCAGTCCAATGAGTAGACTATAAACTGTACCAGGAGGGGTGGGGAAACTAATGGCAAACGCTCAGGGGCGTAACTTTGGTCTGAAAAGTGGGGGGTACCAATGTCCTACATACACGAAGCAAGGCTGAGACTGCAATCTCTGGGAAGGCACAATAATAAAAAAAATTGATTGGCATTGCTCAAAAAGTGGGGGTTACGGTACAGAGTGGGGGTACGCGTACCCTCGTACCCCCACAAATTACGCCTAAGCAAACGCTTGCTTTTTTAAAGAACGCCATGTTTCTTTCGATTGTGGGTCATTTCTCAGCACTCATATACATGTAGATCTATTAATTGATATCCTTTTAGCCGTCGACTGTCTGAGTCCCAGTGCCAAGCCTACATGTTGTAGCGTAGGACCTATGTATTGCAATGACCTTAATCGTAGTCGTAAACACCTTAGAATGACCTTAGAATGTCCTCTAGACTAAGATCTCTTAATGTAGGGCTTGGCATTTAAGTCTACACGTCTGCACTCGAGTCCAAACACGTCTCATATAGTCAGTAGGCCTACTTGTAGGCTTATAATCGACAGCCAAGCCCACCTATAATTGCCGTCTGTTTTTCCTCTCTTCTGTTTGCTGAATTCTGTCGCAATGCAGCGTGCCACAACAGTACTATAGCTGTAGGATTCTAGAAGTGATGGTCTACGGACACTGGCGTAAACTTGTCCAAAATATTGGGGTGGGGAATTTGGTTATTCATTCTACACTTGTTGCATTGGGTGTACAGTCTATGTTAATTATTGGGGGGGGGGGAACGTGCCCCGCAGGCCCGCCGACAGAAATTCCGGGCCCCTAGGCAGAGCAGTCACGGGCCCCTAGGCAGGGCAGTCACGGGCCCCTAGGCAGAGCAGTCACGGGCCTCTAAACTATCTTTAGATTTTAAGAGAAAAATTTCAATTGAAATAATAAAAGTGCATGTACGACCGTACATAATGATATTTGTATATACGACTATGATTTGATATAGTTCTTAATTTTAAATTTATGCTAATCAAAAAGCAACTTTTCTGGATTTAGCTGCAGCAAAATCGTAAATAAAGTTGATTGCGGACCTGGCCCGGGCCCCTAAAAATCGCCGGGCCCCTGGGCATTTGCCCCCTTGCCCCTCCCTCTCGGCGGGCCTGGTGCCCCGGCTGCCCTAGAGCCTACGCCTATGTCTGAGGACAGCACCGCTCCGCGAAGTTCTGGTCACCGATCCGCTTAACTGTCTGTACAAATTAGGCTCTAATAGTTTTCGGCTTATTCGCCAAATTTGGTCTATTATTTAATGTGCAAGGCTGTTCAGTGAAGTTTGGCAGCAAATAACCGTGAATTCGCCATACTTCATCTGTGGAACTTTAAACTGACGATTCCTCGCTTCCACTGAACTAAAGTAGGCCTAACTGAGTCTGCCGGTCGCTAGCCTTGAAAAAAGTTTGAGAAGTTGTAATAGTTTCAGTTTAATGACACTGTTTGATAACAAAGATAATTAGCGTCGCCATCCTCCTTTATTCAGGCTTGGGACTGGCACCGCCGTAGTACGAGCAGTGGCGGAGTTGACTAAGTTTGAGAACCGATTTTTCATACTGTATAATAGTTCGCCGAATTGTCGTAGTTCCAATTCAGTCGCCAGGGAACCCCCACAAGCAATGCCTCGAGGGTCTGACACGTGTGCAAGGTAAGGTTCCGTTTCAGTCGGCAGAGGGTGCCCGCTCGCTGAACTGTATGTATTTGTAAATTTGTTTATAAAACGATAAAAATATAAATGTCGCTAAATATGTTTGTTTCAGGCATGTGAAATTAAATATTAAAAAAATACATGTTTCTACACACTACATTTTGATGCAAAACCCTACACTGTGAGTGGAAACGAAAACAAACTTAAACACCTTTCTTTTGAGTAGCATTAAAAATACAAGTTCAGCAAGTCTAGTTGGAAAATCATACTTACCTGGCACAGGGGATACTGTGATCAAGCAGGCAGTGCCCCCAGGGCGAGGCCCTTTCATTGCACTTCGATAGGGTTGACCCCTGCGATCACCCCAAATGTGGGTGAGTCGAGTGCACAATTTTTGTTAGTGGGGACTGCGTTCGCGCTGTCCCTAAGAATGTAATAAATAATAATCAAAAAGATCTGTAAAGAAATATCATAGCTGTATTTATTGATGCAGAACACTACACTGTGACTGGAAATGAAAATAAACGTAAACACCTTTCTTTGGAATACAAATATGAAATATATTCCTCGAGAATGTGCTTGAAATTATGTCTCGCTGGTCTGATCACAAAGTGTAACCAATGAACATAGATTTCCAATTTACCTCTTTCTTGCCAATTCTTATC
Source organism: Allolobophora icterica (assembly GCA_963556255.1). Taxonomy (NCBI): domain Eukaryota; kingdom Metazoa; phylum Annelida; class Clitellata; order Crassiclitellata; family Lumbricidae; genus Allolobophora; species Allolobophora icterica. Next base: position 26,871,440 of record OY744617.1, read on the forward strand.
CTAAACGTTCCTCAGTCGTATTAGCACGATCTGGAGTATCTTAGGTTGTCTCTTCCTGCCATTGACCGCGGCTGCAGTACTTGGTACTAGTACGAGAGTAGTATTCAAGTACCGTTACTTCTTCTGCCTAAACAGAATATCAATATTTGTAATCGCAAGTTGTTCATCGAAATTGGAGTCTGAGTGAAGCTCTTGTAAGATGGGGTCGTATACATTGTAAGACATGATAGCGATGACCTGGGCACTTATGCAGAGTGGTTGTCGGTTTTCAGTGCTGTTTGGTACAAGTCACTGACAATTGAAAAGTCGCTCCAGCTCTAGGTGTAGCAATGTGAGGTATTCTTGGGATGATTTACGTAAGCCTATGCACAGAACCATCTAATATTGGAATCTTTGTGTGATCTTCAGGCTATTGTTGACATGTACTCTTTTGATTTAGAAAATATGGACATTAAACTAAACGATCTCAAGTTACCAACAGGGGCGTCTATCCCCTCTAAGTTATTGGAGCAACGTCCCTTTTCCCCTCTTCTTCCCCCTCCCCGTTCCTTCCCCCCTAAAATGGTGGCACACACACTGACAGATCTTCCCCCTTATTTCTTGGATGGAGCATTTGCTCCAAGGTTTCTATGGTGTAGACGCCCCTGGTTACCGATTACAAAGATTTACATCGATGACATCGGCGATGAAAGATCTCTTTCAGACAGTGACTTCGCCACCCAACGAGAGACGTCAGCGTGTCCAGATGCCAACTGACATCTCACATACGGTTCACACCGTTTCCGTAACGGGAGATTCAAGACACATTCTGACAGACAGACAGACAGACAGACAGACAGACAGACAGACAGACAGACAGACAGACAGACAGACAGACAGACAGACAGACAGACAGACAGACAGACAGACAGACAGACAGACAGACAGACAGACAGACAGACAGACAGACAGACAGACAGACAGACGATGAAAGACAGACAGACGGACAGACAGACACTATAGGAAAACAGACAGACAGACACTACAGGAAGACAGACAGACAGACAGACAGACAGACAGACAGACAGACAGACAGACAGATAGACAGACAGACAGACAGACAGACAGACAGACAGACAGACACTACAGGAAGACAGACAGACACTACAGGAAGACAGGCAGAGACTATAGGAAGACAGACAAACACTATAGGCAGACAGACAGTCAGACAGACAGACAGACATACAATATAGGCGGACAGACTTGACAGACACCATCAACAGTATAGGCAGACAAACAGACAAACAGATTGACAGACAGCCAGACAGACACGACACACAGACAGTCAGACAGACAGAAAAAGCGAAGAGACTGCAGGCGATAACACGACCTTCAGCCCTTTGTAGTTCTTCACTTTGCCGCCTTTTAACCTGCCAACTCCGCCCGGAACGAAGTACACGACCCAAGCGATTGCGGCGTAGGGAAAAGGTATCAGCAGACACGGGGGCGGTCGAGGAGCACCCGCCCTCCGCCGCCTACTTATCGCATGATTCATGAACGTAGCATCGCCTCCTCTCGCTCCTCAAATGACGTCGCTGACGGAGGGAACTCTATAAATCAACGCTTATCAGGGGCCTCGTCCGGGCAAGTGGAAGGTTCGTTGCGGGCAGACGGCTGGCAAGGGGAGACCCGGCCACAGTCGCCAGGAACGCTGGCGCCGGTCTCAGCAGACGGAAGATCCGAGTGGAGAAATTTATATAGCGCTAAAGTACCTGCAAAATACAGGTACGTCGATCGGATCCTTCGTTCCGACTACGCGGTCGAGGCGGAGAACAAAGGAGAGAAGCGACTGATTTACGTTTTCTGAAGTCGATAGACGGCGCTACAGGTTTCTTACATTAGGGACCCTCGTAGACCACGGCGGGCCAGCGGTACAGACAAGCAAGGTCAAATGTCGGTGTCTGTCTGTCTGTCTGTCTGTCTGTTTGTCTGTATGTTTGTGTTTCTGACGAGACAAGTATGGTGGCATACCATTTAGCGATTAATTACTCTTTCTAGCATGTTGATGGCATCATGGAATATTGCAGCGTAAAACTGGAGAAGGTAAATCTCCCGATCCGTATACATAGTGAGATTTAACCACAGGCTGCCAAGTCTATTATGTTCTGTAACGAATACAATGCCGTGCGATATCTACACCAATTTGAAAGAGATTCAGAAATTGACACAGAGAACGATTCCACATTTTTTAACTACGAGGATCATTCATAATAATTATATACCCGTGTTGCCATTAGACTCAGTCATCGGCATCATCATCATAATCATCATCATTCTCATTATCACCACTCCCACAATCACCATAACCATCACCATCACCCTCTTCCAGTGGCGGTTTTACTGGGGGCACGGGGCTGTAGCCCCTATAGCTGGAAAATTAACCCCTCATTTTTCTTAGCCCCCTATACACATTTAAGCCCACCAGTTTAACGTCTAATTAGCCATACATTGCCTACAGCTAACCGGGGTCAGAAGTATGAACATGTACTTTTATGGGGAGTGGATGCCACTGGATGGGCTAAAGCAATGTTTTGTTCCCCAAGTTCAAAAACTCTAAAACCGCCACTGCCCTACTCATTTACATCATCATCATCATCATCATCATCATCGTCATCGTCATCGTCATCGTCATCGTCATCGTCATCGTCATCGTCATCGTCATCGTCATCGTCATCGTCATCGTCATCGTCATCGTCATCGTCATCGTCATCATCATCAACATCATCATCATCATCATCATCATCATCATCATCATCATCATCATCATCATCATCATCATCATCATCATCATCAGCAGCAGCAGCAGCAGCAGCAGCAGCAGCAGCAACATCATTGTCATAATCATCATTATCACAATCATAATCATCGTCATCATCATCATCATCATCATCATCATCATCATCATCATCATCATCATCATCATCATCATCATCATCATCATCATCATCATCATCATCATCATCATCATCATCATCATCATCATCATCATCATCATCCTCATCATCATCATCATCAACAACATCATCATAAACAACAACAACAACTTCCCGCATTTTATAAATCTTGTAATCTTCTTCTCCTTCTCTGCATCACATTGCATTTTTGTATTCCACTTTGTATACGTGGCTTCCATACTGTCTCATTCACTGATCTTAGAGTTAGAGCGGAGACTTAACGCCGGACTGATTGCGTCCTCTAGCGAATAAATTTAAAGCATATGCCATACTCAGCGCAGCGATTTGCTCTTTCCGCCGTCTGTTGAGCAAGTTAACATTGCCGCCCTCTATCAATTGGTTTAGTGAACGTTTTACCCATCTTCTAGCAACTACAGTTTAATTACATAAAGAACATACGTTGAACATGACTTAACTCGCTACTGTATGCTGTTTAACCGTGTGTCAGGATGGCCGAGCGGTCTAAGGCGCCAGACTCAAGGCTAAGCCTTGCTCTGTTAAAGGGTTGAGTGTTCTGGTCCACTCATGTGGGCGTGGGTTCAAATCCCACTTCTGACATAAGTTTTTTGTTCCGATTTTGCAGTATTTGCCGCTTTACAATAACCTGCAAATAACTTTTTCGCCATGTATAAAAGAGTATTAAATATGGCAGCCTTATCCAACGCGAATAGCAGTGTGTAGGCCTAACATGCTAAACGGCTTATAAAATTCCGGTTATTAGGCCTACAATCCCATTTCTGACATGTTTTGTTCCATTTCTGTAGCATTTGCCTCTTTACAAGAAATCAATTATATCAACTGGTTTTGTAACGTTTTAACCATCTTCTAACAACTACAATTTGATTATATAAAGAAAAAACGTTGAACATGACTTAACTCGCTACTGTATGGTATTCAAACCAAGTGTCAGGATGGCCGAGCGGTCTAAGGCGCCAGACTCAAGGCTAAGCCTTGCTCTGTTAAAGGGTTGAGTGTTCTGGTCCACTCATGTGGGCGTGGGTTCAAATCCCACTTCTGACATATGTTTTTTTCCATTTCTGTAGTATTTGCCGCTTTACATTGTTTCAAATAATATCAAATGGTTTTGTGAACGTTTTGCCCATCTTCTAGCAACTACAGTTTAATTACATACAGAACAAACGTTGAATAAGAATTAACTCGCTACTGTATGCTGTTCAAACCATGTGTCAGGATGGCCGAGCGGTCTAAGGCGCCAGACTCAAGGCTAAGCCTTGCTCTGTTAAAGGGTTGAGTGTTCTGGTCCACTCATGTGGGCGTGGGTTCAAATCCCACTTCTGACAAATTTTTTTGTTCCATTTCTGCAGTATTTGCCGCTTTACAAGAATCTGAAAAAATAACTCTATCACCATGTATTAAAGAGTAATAAATACCCCAGCCTTATCCAACGCGGGTAGCAGCGTGTAACATGCTAAACGGCTTATAAAATTCCGGTTAATAAGCCTACAATCCCATTTCTGACATGTTTTTTGTTCCATTTCTGTAGTATTTGCCTCTTTACAAGAAATCAATTATATCAATTGGTTTTGTGAACGTTTTAAACATCTTCTAGCAGCTAAAATTTAATTACATAAAAACAGACGTTGAACAAGAATTAACTCGCTACTGTATGCTGTCAAAACCATGTGTCAGGATGGCCGAGCGGTCTAAGGCGCCAGACTCAAGGCTAAGCCTTGCTCTGTTAAAGGGTTGAGTGTTCTGGTCCACTCATGTGGGCGTGGGTTCAAATCCCACTTCTGACATATGTTTTTTTGGATCCATTTCTGTACTACTTGCGCCTTACAATAATCTGCAAATAACTCTATCGTCATGTATAAAAGAATAATAAACACCGCAGCCTTATCCAAAGCGGATAGCAGCGTGTAACATGTTAAACGGCTTATAAAATTCCGGTTAATTGGCCTACAGTTGAACTGTACTTGCTAACCACTTATCTTTCTTACTTTCATTTTGTCGATTTAATAGAAGAGTCGATATAAGGTAGAATGTGTCTTCGCTTTGCTGAATGGTATCAGCGCCTGAAATACTCACGTTGGTTGCTTCAAATGAAATTTAAAAAATCATTATCCACTGGAGAGGGTATAGATAGAATCCTGATAGAACAGAAAAACCAAAAGCATGCGACGGTGCGTCTGTTGATATGCAAGTTCAAAGGGATGATTTATGCTGCTGTCAATACAATTTAAAAAAATATAAATTGAATAGGCCCCCTACTTCACTCCAATTAAGTTCGAAATATATTTTATATACATTTTTTCTATAAAAATAATATTTACGGGATCTATGCAATGATAAATATTTATAAATGGTAAATATTCGTCAGTCTGCCGCGAAGTTTATGCGAACACATTATGCAGTTTTGTTACAAAAGTAACCAAAGAATAAATAATGCGCTAAGCGATGTTGAGAGATGCGAAAAGCACGAATTCCGCCACTGCTCGTACGCTGGTAGTGCCAGTCCGAAGCCTGGATAAAGGAGGAGGGCGACGCCAATCATCTTTGTTATGACACAGCATCGTTAAACAGTAACTAAACGGGGATAGCACGCACCTGCTCATGGACGAGGCAAGTGCCTCGCTGGGTAGTTTGGTGAAGTGAGCGAGTGAGTGAGTGAGGGAATGAGTGATAGATAATATATTGAGGCCTATTGACCTTTCCCTCAGTGATGTGCGCTGGGATGTTGACGTTCGGAGACGCGCAGGTGATTGTGGGCGGCGCTGCTCTTTGAGACTCTCCGTTCTTCTGCCAATTGAGTGGAATTGATTATCGTCTTCGATGTAGGTCGGTTAAATGAGGAGGAAGACGAAGAGGAGAAGGAAGAAGAGAAGGCGGAAGAAGAGGAAAAGGAGGAAGAAAGGAAGGAAGAAGAAGGAGAGGAGAAGGAGGAGGAGGAACACGAGGACGAAGAAGAGGAGAGGATGAGTGGCAGAAACAGCAGGAAAAGGAGAAGGAAAAGGAAAAAGTGTATAATGAGGAGGACGACGACGACGACGAAGAGGAGGAGGACAAGCAGGAGGACGAAGAACAGGAGGAGAAGGAAGAACAGGAGGATGTGAAAGACAGCAAGGACGAGTTGAAGGAGGAAAGGAAATAGGACGAGGAGAAGGTAGACGAGAAGTTGGAACAAGGCAGAAGAAGGTGCAGGAGTATAGGAGCCGAGAGAGGAAGCGCAAAAGGAGCAGATGATGGAGAAAAGGAAGTGATGAGAAGTTGGAGGAACTGAAGAAGACGGACGAAGCGTGATGGGAGGCTCAAGAGGATAAGCTGTCAGGGTAGGAGTGGAGGCGGTATTGAAGAGTGGAACTGTGGAAGGGACGGAATAGGAGAGCCAAAGAAGCGAGAGACGGCGAAAGAGTAGTGCAGAATGAGTAGAAGTTCCGTGAAGACGTATCCAAGAGGATAAGGGAGGGGAAGAAAATTCGACGCAGAAGTTCCATTGTTTAACGACATCTATATGGTCACAGCCGTTGACGTCGCCCTTCTCCACTATCCAGGCTTGAGACTGGTACTACCAGAGTACGGGGAGTGGCGGATCTAAGATTCTGTGTATGCGTTAGTTGCTGTTTAACGACGCTGTGGCATAACAAAGATGATTAGCGTCTCCCTCCTCCCTTCTCCAGCCTTGGGACTGAGACTACCAGAGTACGGGCAGTGCCGGAGTTTAGACTCGATGTAAAACGCGATTTAAGATTAAAAGGCGGAGGAGAGGGGCGCAGGAAGCACCTGCTGGGCACGTGTGTGTCTTTCGGCAACATCAAAAGATTGGTCATCACTCGGTCGGCGATAGAGCTGGACGGTCGGGGGGTGTCGGAATGAAAATCGATAAATCAGGCGGAATAGGACCCCGGGGTCACCAGCTTCACCCCTCGATGGAGGAGGACGCGTCAGACTATCAGCCACAACTGACTCCAGACTCTTTGAAGTGGCGCCCATCGTCGGCCTCGGTCGACTCTTCCTTTGGTCTTAGTGTCGTCTGAAGGTCACGTTCATCCAATCGGACCCTTCGGTTGACACGACGATGGAACACAGATGGCTCTGACAGCCTTCCAAGGAGTCCCAAGGACCGTCCAGTTCTGGATAACATTCCACGGACTCATGGAAGCATTGACACACGGACGAAGGCACTGTACGGAACAGACGGAAGGCCACCCGTGACCGACATTTAGGGCGATATGCAACAGACCTTGGGCCAGCGATATCATGAGCTGTATGATGCCGTATGCGAAGTTACGAACGGCGAGAACTATTCACAATAATTTTTGCCGTCTTCAACGGCCTTTGTTGCCGTAAGATGTCGCTAAACTGTGGCTCTTTGAACCAGATGTGTACGTAAGCCAGGAGCAAATGTAGACATACTGGCCGATCCAACAGTTGAGAAAGCTACCTCTGTGGCTTAGCTCAAGACACTCCTCGTCTTCTTTTTCGGGTGTTCTGATGGTGGAACATTCCTGTACTTTAGGCCGATTTTCCTTCGTAAAAATTTCCAGATGATTATTTTTTGTCATCCGCTTTACTTTTTGGGCACGTTTTCCCACTTGCGTTTAAGTTATCGCTCTTGTTGCCTTTGATTTTTTACTTTTCCCGGCCGTTATCTGACTTATCTAGCTTCTGCACATTCCTCGCTGCACATCGTTAATGTCCGAGAATTCTATCTACCACGGACCAATACGGTGATACTCGAGGAGGTGTTTGATTGGACGCAAAAAAGAAATAGAATCATGGAGCGTGTACGGAGCAGTGGGTTCCAAAACAAATGAAATAATTTCTGAACCACTTTAAACTCACATTATTTTACAGTGGTGCATGAAACACTTTATCTCGCGGCCACTGTATACATAATCAAACCGTCGACACGACTTCGTATCCAACTCGTTCGCACATGTTCCTTATAGGGCTCCGTAATTTCTCTTATTTCACTAACAGACGGCTACATGCGAAAAAACTGAATGAGGTTTTCGTTGACTAAAGCACCGTGGGAAGCTGCAATCATCTTGATTCATGAATCGACAACACTAGACAGTGTACACCGAATACAAAGTTCCTATCTATTTATAAAGATGGATCTATCTGCTTGGTGTATATTTAGCGGGGCTTGTGGCTATACCTCCCCGGTCAAAAGTGGTAACTCCGGAAGGACTTTTCGTCGTTAATCAGCGGTATTATACCATACCCAATATTATCTCAGCTGGAGGGCATCATCTGAGACCGGCAGATGGCGGTTGTGCCCCCCTACAGATAGGATCAGACCGGGAGAGAGATGATTGGCTGACGTATATACGACCCTTGTGTAATCTCGTCAGACTGGTGATGTGTTGTAACTGACTGTGGGTGTCATTTTGTCTGGTCTGCAGCCTGTGTGGTTGTCTTCAGTGTTTACACGATACTCTGGTTACGCACCGTGAGTGTTTGTGTGTGTGTGTGTGTGTGTGTGTGTGTGTGTGTGTGTGTGTGTGTGTGTGTGTGTGTGTATGCGTGTGAATGTGTGCATGCGTGCGTAGGTGTGTGTAGGTGTGTATGCGCATGTGTATTTGCGTGTATGCGTGTGTGTGTATGCGTGTATGTGTATGCGTGTGTGTATGTGCGTGTATGTGTGCATATGTGTGTATATTTGTGTGTACGTCTGCATGTGTGTGGTGTGTGTATG
>OY744617.1:26880294-27005294 GCA_963556255.1 Allolobophora icterica
ATAATTTATCATGAGCTGTATTATGCCGTTAACATACGAACGTCGAGAACTGTTCAGAATAATATCTGCTGTCGTCAACGGCCTTTGCTACCGTTATAAGATGTCGTAAAACTGTGGCTCCTTGAGCCAGTTGTGTACGTACCAGGAGCAACTGTGCTGAGAGCGCCTCTGAATAGTTATTCTGCGAGAGGCGCTTTATAAATTTCTAGATACAATGCAATACAATACAATACAATCTGTAGGCATACTGGCCGATCCAACAGTAGAGAAATTTGAGTCTCAAAGTCGAGGTCTTTGTAGTCCAGTGACTAGCGCGATGGACTGTCGATCGGGAGGTCGAGGGTCCAAACCCCCGTCAGGATCTCGCTTCTGCACATTCCTCGTTCAAATCCACCGACATTTGTTTCGAAATTTAAACTCCACTCGCGCCATGTGAGAACTGTGCAAAAACACTGGGGGGGGGGAGGTCAGACTTTGATGAGTTTGGTCCATGTGCAGTTCAACATTTTATACAGATAAAATGCAAACTGAGAAAATTCAAAAATGCAATAGAAAGCTTAGACTCCTTAAAGTGCTGACATCGCCAAATTTATTAGTTTACAATTCACATGGTCACAAATCTAATAATAAACCAGAGCATTATACTTTAGTAGTAACCCAGAAAGTGAATTGTGATAGAAATTTCATAATGTCTGCACAATATGATCACATTAGTACAACTGAGGGGTTGAAAACGACCCCTGGGGCGTGCAATTAGTTTTAACTGGGGGGGTCCTAAGAAAGACTGGCGGTTGAACCCCAAATCCCCGACAATTCTCACCCTAACTCGCGCCCTCTAGCAAACTTTGTATTAATGAGTACATTGACTGTACAATATCAGTGGGAAGATCGAGCATCGGAGGAGGGGCTGCGTGGCCACGAGGCGAAGAAATCTGAACTACGTTGAATAGCTAACACTTCGTATACACATGGATGGGTACCTCTGTGGCTTAGCTCAAGACACTCCTCGTCTTCGTTTTCGGGTATTCTGATGGTATACAGAACATTCCTGTGCTTTAGGCCGATTTTCACTTCGTAAAAATTTCCAGATGACTATTTTTTGTCATCCACTTTCCTTTTTGGGCACGTTTTCCCACTTGCGTTTAAGTTATCGCTCTTGTTGCCTTTGATTTTTTACTTTTCCCGGCCGTTATCTGACTTATCTCGCTTCTGCAGATTCCTCGCTGTACATCGTTAATACCCGAGATTTCTATCTACCACGGACCAATAAGGTGATACTTGAGGAAGTGTTTGAGTAGACGCAAAAGAAATTGAGTCATGCAGCGTGTACAGAGCAGTGGTTCCAAAACAAATGAAATAATTTCTGTACCACTTAAAACTCACGTTATTTTTACAGCAGTGCATGAAACAGTTGATCTCGCGGCCACTGTATAAATAATCAATTCGTCGACACGACTTCGTATCAAACTCGTTCGCACATCTTCCCTTATAGGGCTCCGTAATTTCTCTTATTTCACTAGGAGACGGCTACATGCGAGAACAAACTGAATGAGGTTTTCGTTGACTAAAGCACCGTGAGAAGCTGCAATCATTTTGATTCACGAATAGACATCGTCCACCGAATACAAAGTTCCTATCTATTTATAAAGATGGATCTATCTGCTTAGTATATATTTAGCCGGGCTTGTGGCTATACCTCCCCGGTCTAGTGGTAACTCCGGAAGGATTTTCCGTCGTTAATCAGCGGTATTATACCATACCCAATATTATCTCAGCTGGTGGGCATCATCTGAGACCGGCAGATGGCGGTTATGCCCCCTGCAGACGGGGATCAGACCGGGAGAGAGATGATTGGCTGACGTATACGTCCATTGTGTAATCTCGTCAGACTGGTGATGTGTTGTAACTGACTGTGGGTGTCATTTTGTCTGGTCTGCAGCCTGTGTGGTTGTCTTCAGTGTTTACACCGATACTCCGATTACGCACCGTGAGTGAGCGTGTGTGTGTGTGTGTGTGTGTGTGTGTGTGTGGCGTGTGCATGTGTGTATGCGTGTGTACGTGTGTGTGCGTGTGTACGTGTGTATGCGTGTGTATGCGTGTATGCGCGTGTATGTGTGTATGTATGCGTGTGTGTATATGTGTGTATGCGTGTGTATGTGTGTATGCGTGTGTGTATGCGTGTGTAAGTTTATGCGTATGTATGTGCGTGTATGTGTGTATATGTGTGCATATGTGTGTATATTTGTGTGTACGTCTGCATGTGTGTCGTGAGTGTATGTGCGTGCTTGCGTGTGTATGAGTGTGTGTATGTGTGTGTATAAGTGTGCGTGTAGGGGGTGCATGTGTGTGTGTGGCTGCGTGTGTGTGATGTTTGTGAGTGAGGGAGAGTCGGAATTGTGGGTGGGGGGTTGGTCGGATGTTCGATGCAATGGAGGAGGAGACGGAGGAGGAGGAAGTGGAGATGTTGATGAACTGTTGATTGAGAAAACTTTGCCTGGTCGCCTTTGTTGTGACCGCTAAGGAGGTTGGATAATTGGTCTCGCTTTGTTCTCCGGGGGTCTGTTCAGTCTCAGGTAGACGAACGAGGCCCCGACCGATAGATGATAATCCTCCTCCCAGGGGAGGGCCACGCGGGGCTTCTACTGCGAGTACCTTTGCTCCATGCACTTGGCCAGGGCTCGTCTTCACCGACGCGCATGCGGATACACCGACGCACGAGAGAAGAAGGATAAGGAAAAGTTAGTGTACAAGAGGAGGAAGAGTACGAGGAGGAGGAGGAGGAGGAGGAGGAGGAGGAGGAGGAGGAGGAAGAGGAAGAGGAAGAGGAGGAAGAGGAGAAAGAGGAATAGGAGGAGAGGAGAAGGAAGAGGAGGAGTAAAGAAGAAGAGGAGGAAGAGGAAGAGCAGGAGAATGAGGAGGACGAGGAGAAGGAGAAGGAGGAGGAGTAGGAGGAGGAGAGAAGGAGGAGGAGGAGAAGGAAGAGGAGGAGGAGGAAGAAGAGGAAGAAGAGGAAGAAGAGGAGAACGAGGATGAAGAGGAGGAGTAGGAGGTGCAGGTCGTATACGAAGGAACTACATAAAGAGGGGGCTTTAAAACAGCCAAAGGAACTTCGCTACCGGTTGTCGTTGTCACGAAATGCGAGCTTACGTAAATACAACAGTTTTAGTCCAGCATTGAAGCGGTTGTTGGAAAGAGCTGGCAATGTAATATGGAGTTCAGAGGTTATGTATGGCACGATTATTGCTCAGGACCGCCTCCAGGTGGCAGAGTGGGGGTAACTGCCCTTTCTATTTGAGTTAAGAGAGACACGGCCAATGAGTTCCTGGAGAAGGGTTTCGGCCAAGACCAGAAGAAGAAGAAGGAGAAGAAGAAGGAAGAGGAAGAAGAGGAGGAGAAATAGGAGGAGGAATAGGAGGAGGAGGAATAGGAGGAGGAGGAATAGGAGGAGGAGGAATAGGAGGAGGAGGACGAGGAGGAGGAGTATAGGTTGCCAACGGAACTGTTAACTTGTTAACACTGATAACTGCTGTAGCTTTGCCCTTGCATCTAACACAGCCGAGATATGTCTAGTTTCCTAAGCCTCTGGCCAACAACACAACCCATGATCTATATCTAGAAAAATCGTAACAGGCGTCTTGATCAATAGCATGCCGCTGTAGACAACAGACCAGATGTATCAGCCACGGCTAATAGAAATTCACAAACTCACACATACTGCCCTACAAACTTCAACAGCACTCGGGTAACTAGAATCGATTTGTAGAAATCGATAATAAAAGATTTGTTCAGTCCATCGTAAAATACGGAACGACTTGCGTCTGGACTGCGTTACGGATCTGGACTTCACGACTCCGTCCAATAAACTGTGATTTGAGATTTCAATTTTCAGTGCTTTTTTCTAGAAAAAAGGTTCCGGAACTGAACAATAGGTTCCTGAACTGAACAGTTATGGAAGGGCTAAAATCCCGAGAAAAACGGAATTGCGGTTGAGAGGGGTCTCAATAAACACTGAAAACAGTTCACAACACTGAAATTAAATTTTTTAAAAATTATTGTTTTTATTATTAAAATACAGAAATTATATTTTAGTAGCTGAAAAAAGGTGCCGGAATGCCGTTCCGGCTCGTTCCGGCTGAAAAAACCACTAACAATTTTCATGAGAACTGACCATTGATGACCATTACGATGATGATACAATGGAAACGCTTTGATCTGTTTAGATATATGCCGCCTTTCACAGATCGTCCCATTGCGAGCGGGGAAGTTTCTAGCGCAGTGTAGGGGGAGGGTATGGCGATGCTGGAAGGCTGCATCCGTCGTACGTTTACCAGAATCAATAGGATGGTTCAGCACCGACTGGTCAGTTAGTATCTGGTCAGTCCGCTGGTCAGCGGCGTTGAGATGGGGAGGAGGGGAGTCGTCACAAGGAACACCAGATGACTCAGCCGTCAGACTCCAGTTGCTGACCCGCCCTGCCCGGGTGATGACCCAGACATGTAGTCATTGCCCGTGTCACGGATAATGTGCGACTGGGGAGGGAAAATAGGGGAGGGAGGAGTGAAGATGGGTGGAACCGACTTTCGTATTTCCCCCAACGCTGGACGGACGGCTGGATGATGAACGCTGGGCAAATCATGTCTTGACCGTGACGTGGGAGGCCTGGCCAGCCGACCGCCTTACCGATGGTGATAAGCTTGACCCCAGCTGACCCACACCAATCAACCTTGAGCTGTTTTAATTGCCGACAATCTCGTCCAACAAAAAACAGACACGTGGACTGGAAAGACCCGACAGTTTCAGTGCAAGACTTCCAGACTGTGGAATGGTTTATATATATTTATATATATATATATATATATATATATATAGATAAACCATATATATATATATATAGATAAACCATGCGTATATATATATAAACCATATACATACACTAACTATATATATATATATATATATATATATATATATATATATATATATATATATATATATACAACTCCGTATCACGTGACACAACCGTATCCCTTATGATGAAATTAGAAGGCTTCTTATGCAATATGTCTTCCCTAGCTTGTTACTATAGTAACTATACTCCACCTGCATCAACCCGCAGCTGAACTGCTGCAGTAACAACACTCCGCTCTCATCAGTCAGCAGATGCGGATACGATTGCCATAGGTTATACTCTCAATATTTTCTTTGAGTTTCTGATTCATTGCACGGGTGTATCACCTGTACCTGCTACTCAGCTTTGCGCAGGATACCTTCTGTCTTGTACACTGTCTATGCCAGTAGGTTTATTTGTCTTGTTCACTTGTCTGTGTAACTGTGTTCATTTGTCTTTTATTTGTAAACAGATTCAAATGAAGAGAGTTCTCTGTAAATATCTAAATCCTGAAAGCATATCAAAAATGCGAAGAAGAATGTGATGAAGAAGAATGCGAAGAAAAAGAAGAACGTGAAGATGAAGAAGAGGAAGAAGAAGAAGAAGAAGAAGATGTAGAAGAAGAAGTAGAAGAAGAAGAAGTAATAGTAGCAGTAGCAGTAGAAGAGGAAGAAGAACAAGAGGAAGAAGAACAAGAACAAGAACAAGAAGAACAAGAACAAGAACAAGAAGGAAGAAGAAGAGGAAGAGGAAGAATTAGAGGAAGAGTTAGAGGAAGAGGAAGAAGAAGATGATGATGATGATGATGAAGAAGAAGAAGTAGAAGAGTCCCTTAAGCTAGCCTTAAGGAGCCATGGCTATGAAGTGTTATAGCAACTTGATATTTCTTAACCTCGGCATATGAGGGCAGGGGGCAATATTCACCGGTGGCAATCTCACCGAAGTTTCCATGCTCAATTTTCCTCCACGAAGGAATAAACACGGTAAGATTAGCTCCACATTATACGAGGTCCCAAATGTTAAGCAGCTCTTTCTTGGAATAAGTTCGGGCATAATGCCTACGCTGTCAGTGATAACGTCGGTCCCGTTAGCCTTGTGTGACCATGCACTCAGCATTGGAGGGGTGGTTCTTCTAATTTCTGTGCCATTTCCAAACCCAAGCTATTGGTATCAGGGACCGCACAGCCTTACCACACCTACAGATTCCAAGGAGCGGACAGTAAATCTGTTTCTGTTATACATCTCCTTTGGCTCATTAACAGTTGGCAGTGGACGATCGCTTCCTGCAAACTCCACATGGGCTGATGAGCAGCGGAATTCAGCTGCAGCGGGACTCTAATTGTAACTTAACTACACACAGTCGCTTCGTCGGTAAACACCCGTCCAATAACTCCACTGCAGTGATTCAGTCACTTTAGCGACCTCCTTGAGTCATTTACGACCGTCCGTCGACTAGGACTGTTTCGCCGCTTTGTAGCGAGGTTCTCCGAGTGCCCTCCCGCGGGCGGTCCCTGCCTTTGCGCTGGACCGCCTCTAGCGACAACTCGGACATAACTCTGTCGGAAAGAAGTGAAAGATTGTCGTAGTACAGCGGGTGGAAAAAATCATCGCCAGACGCTATAAAAATCGGGGACGGATTTATAGAGGAATTGCGCAGCGGCCGACCGCCGACCGAACTCCGGCTGAGGCACACCTTGAAGACTGCCGACGAGGCCGCCGACGCCTTTTTAATGCGCTTAGAAACCGCGAAAAGAGGGACGGTAAGTGCTAACACACGTCACTTGTGGCACGTTCATAATAGAAGATCTCTCGACTCTGCAGCACAGACATCAAGTTCTTTAAGGCAACTGGGCTCAAGTCCTTCCGTTGATTTAAGCCCCTGGCTGGCCTTGGGATAAGGCACCCCAATAATTTATCAGTTAACCTCGTAAATAAGGTTGGTATCACGTAATAGCTGTTCACTTCGTTATGGCGACTATAGACCCAACCTCTTCCGTTAATTTATGCTTCTATAGCTTGAGTTGGGTTATGTCATCTCGGTATTTTCCAGTTTTGTTGTCGAGACCTTAAACCTCAAGACCAAGACCAAGGCCAAGACTTTGAATCTCAAGACCAAGACCAAGACTTTTAAGAATGAACTCGAGTGCACTCGAGACCAAGACCTTGGTCTCGAGGACAACAAGACTGGTTACCCCATAATTATTAGATTCAACTTGTACAGTGATCTCTAAAAGTTTACTGCTAGAGAGGAGAAAGATGGATTATGAAAAGTTTCGTAATCGTAAAGTCCAAATTTCTAAAGCGCCACTCTAAAGATAAGCGCAAAGCACCAGCTTATTGACGAGCGCTGCGTCGTATCAGAGGGGTTGTCCAGATATCGATGTCCATTGGAGGTCCGAGTTCGGTGCCAGAGAGTATTGGGATTTAGTAAGTATAACTGGGTCATCCTCATATTTCTTAGTCCCAAAGTAAAATCAAGTCACTAGTACCCATGGCTACCTTTCGGGTTAATTTAAGGAACTGATCATCTTAGTTATGAATGTCTTTTTAACATAATATCATATGCTTCTACTTGTGTCACAATTTCTTCTGGTACTTTTGCTATGACCTCTTTATGCCGTGCTCAAAGAGGTCATATCAAATATGCAACACATAGGCACTTGATAGATGAAAATAAACGCTGCTCACTCATGAGTTACCAACTTGCAATTTTGTCAAATTGCTCAAACGACTACTTACTACCTTACTACCTAGGCCGATTGGTTAGAGCGCTCGGGCCGAATCGTGAAGAGTATACGGGTTCGAACCTCGCCCGAGGCAGTTACTGTGTAGAGACCTTGAGCTAGTCCTTCGCTCACAATTGTTCTGCGCCATCGATGTTCTGTCGTATGGTCGTGTGCACTTCAGAAATCTGGAAGGGCAGTATCAAATGCAGTTGTATTTTATTGTATTTAATTGTATACTTCAAGACTCTAGAGGCATCGTTGCTTATACATAGTCACAGAGCACATGTAATAATATAAACTTTCTTGTTACTGTTAACGTTTTCCTTCCCTACCAGACAAGCAGTGTGAGCGCTCTGGGATAAAACGAATGCAAAGCCAAGTAGAGTATGTGTGCGTGTGACTTCATGAGTGCGCGTGCGAGAGAGAGAGAGAGAGAGAGAGATAGAGAGAGAGAGAGAGAGAGAGAGAGAGAGAGAGAGAGAGAGAGAGAGAGAGAGAGAGAGAGAGAGAGAGAGAGAGAGAGAGAGAGAGACAGACAGACAGACAGACAGACAGACAGACAGACAGACAGACAGACAGACAGACAGACAGACAGACAGACAGACAGACAGACAGACAGACAGACAGACAAAGACAGAGACAGAGACAGATACAGATAGACAGAGACTTTGTTGGTGGATTACTGTCGGAAATGTGGTCGCCTGCACATGTCCGGCACATTCTCTAATGGTTTCTTCTTCCAGTGGGATCTGGGAATAATCCTCAGTCCAGCTGGATGGGAAGGTCGGATACAGACAGTCAGTTGGACTAATAAGACCCAGTCACATTTTTACAGTAGACCCTTACATATAATTACATCATGCGTGTATGCATGCATGTATGTATGCAAACTGTATACATGCATTACATATATATATATATATATATACAATGCATTTTTGCTCTTGAGACATTCATATCAACGTGTGTGCAATGTATACATACTTCATGCATGTACGGCCGCAGTGTCGGGACAGCATTGGATAAGTTACTGTGCTCACTCGAATGTAAGCCTTCAGACATTCGCAACCGCCGCCAGAATCATTTGAATAGGACATCTATTACCAGTTCAGACTTCTTTTTAGCTTTTCCTGCTGTATAAAGCCGTGTAAATGCATATGCATAGGGTGGAGCGGCATTTTGTCTACCTGAAGGCCAGCAGCAGCGCTATAGACTAAACAAGTTAATGGTTCGATAGCGACGATTATAGGACGATGGGGCACGGTCTAGAATTCTGACAACTGTTTATTTAATCTCGTACAAGTCTTCTCAGGTAATGAATACAATTTCTTTGACCTATTCTTAATTCCTACTATCGTCCGCTATTATAGTTCCCGGAAATAAACGCAGACAGAGACGCAGGATTCGTGCTTCTGTGAAAAGACAGGAGCGAGTCTGGGGAAAGTTGTCGGTGATATATATCTGGAATCCAAGGGAATTGCAGAAAAAAGACTGGAGGTGGGTGGGTGGGTTGAACATTTTATCCGTATTTCGCAAACTGATGTCAACGAAATTTGAAAGCAGCTGATTTAAACGCTAGCAGTTTTGCAAGTCAGACTCGAATCAAAATCAACTCCTTTGTTGAGAAAATTCAAAAATGCATACATGATACACCATGCATGGAAATGTCTTCTCTTAGACTTAGTCAGAGACTCAGAGTGAAATAATTCTAAATCGCACCAGCACAACTGAGGGGATTAGAAACGATCCCCTGGGGTGTGTAATGAAGACTTAAAAGGGGTCCTAAGAAAGACTAGGGGGTTGAACCCCCAACCCCCGACAATTCCTACCCTGTGGAATCCTTAGTACATTATTCGAAGTAATGCTCGGATATGCATTGGTTCCGATAAGTTTAGCCTCTTTTGGGTAAATTGTAGCTAAGTTTTTCATCAAACTCAATTCCATATTACGTTTATCGAGTGACAATCTGTCACGGACTACACTGTAATATGGAATTGGGTTTGATGAAAAATTTAGCTACAATAAAAGTAAGTAAGCTCACAAAAGTAATATAGCTGCGAGTATTATACTGTAGCTGCATGCATACTGTTAAACTTAAAATTATACGATATACTGATGAAGCCTATATAATTTATTCCTAATTAATATGCTGGGAAATGACTTCAGTTCTGATGGTGAGAGGCAAAACCATTTATGGCTTGAAATTGATAAGCCATAAATTGATTCACGGTGAAACAATTTCTTTGAACATAGGTCCTAACTTATAGCAACTCAACTATAATGAGTACACTGACAGTACAGTGTCGGTGGGAAGATGAGACTGTGAGGGAAACGACTGGCCACCCGCCCTCATATGCCGAGGCTAAGAAAATGAAGTCGCTAGCACTTCTTCTTCTCCTCGTCCTCCTCCTCTGCTTCTTCTTCTTCTTCTTCTTCTTCTTCTTCTTCTTCTTCTTCTTCTTCTTCTTCTTATTCTTCTTCTTCTTCTTCTTCTCGTTCTTCTTCTTCTTCTTCTTCTTCTTCTTCTTCTTCTTCTTCTTCTTCTTCTTCTTCTTCTTCTTCTTCTTCTTCTTCTTCTTCTTCTCCTCCTCCTGCTCCTGCTCCTGCTCCTCCTTCTCTTCTTCTTCATCATCATCATCTTCTTCTTCTTTTTCTTCTTCTTCTTCTTCGTAACTTATAAAAAGTTAACTTGGAAGACACATGATGCACGATGAAACAACCGGACTGAACTCTGAACATGACTTAGAGTATGAGAAATTGCTACACACGTTAAAGGCCTAGCACACTCTTGATCTATGTGCGCTCAAATCTGTCTGCAAAGCAGAGCAATGGCAGACAGGAAAAATGATAGGAGAACTGCAAGGACCAGCAAGATGAACGAGAGTAGACGTGATAAGCAGAGGAACATTAAACAGGCCGCAGAGATAGCAAAGTTGATCAGGTGGAGGTACCAGATAAGACTTCTTGTTCCCTGGGTGTCTTAAGTCTGAGCAGGACCGAGGCCTTCAATCATATGGGTGCCACTGGGTGGCATACGACAGTTTTGATAGGTTAATGCCTTCTGGGCATTTTGAATAGATTACAAGACCTAGACTGGACAAAAAGGCAGCTTTATGATGACTTTGGAACACAGTTAAGTGATGACTACTGTTAAAAGCAAAATTAAAAATGTATGATTAATAAGTCGACGAAAGTACAAAAATATAGAAAACAAATTGAGCAAACACCTATTATAATAGAATATGAGTAACAAATCTATAATTCATTGTAATATAAAAAGGGTTTTCATTTTCAAGAAATTAAAGCAAACAGACTCTATTTTAATGCAGCTATATACAGTCAGAATAAAAATCTGCATTCCAGATTTGAAATTCGATTTGATAGATTTGAAATCCATAACGCGGGCACTCCGATGTCTAGCTCGTCTCCCAAGCAAGACAGACAAAAACGTTTAATGGCCGGGAAGACAGTGCAGATGGCCCGACGCTGTAGCAGTAAAAATGCCTTGCACCAGAAAACAACACCCATACACCGCACAATGACCAAATAACAAGCACTGGAATGCCAGACATAAAAACCCTTTCTAAAACAATCTCTGCTAACATCAGACACTAACGTGGCTCATGAAGTACATTGTCTGGTGTCAAATAAATTCAATGTAGCCAACAACCAGATGATTGTCTAGTTACGACAAACTGCTATGTCACAGCATGTAGTTATTAGACATGTAGTGACTGTTGTCCTCAGTTATCAGACAATTAATGTGTCTCAACGAGCGTTCTGGTTACAGTTAGTGACAGCTGATTCCAGACATGACTGCTAAATGTGTAAGAGAACACGATGCACCAAGACACCAGAGGAACCTAACGAGAACAAAAGCAACACTAAACAGTTATGATAACTGAGTATGATTCATGGAGTGATATAGAGGTGACAAAAGACAGATAGGCGCCCATACAGGAACGAACAGAGTCGCACACAGCAAACGGCATCGTCAGCAGAAACGCGAGTCCTTCCTAGAACACAAACAAAAGTCAATACCAATATATCACCGTGCAATTAAATTGTATATATCGCTGTAACCTTCATATAACGCTGTCTTTGCCATCCGTTTTGGAAGCCCTGTTATCATGAAAACCGTGTTATTATGAGGCCATCTACAGAATAGGCTGGGTTAGTTAAATTTGCACTACAGTGACTAAATGAGGAAGAAGGCGAAGAGCAGTCCCTTGAGCTTGCCTGGCAGTCAGCCATGTGTATGAAGTGCGAACGATTTCATTTTCTTAGCCTCGGCACACGAGAGCGGGTGGCCAGTCCTCTCCCTCACCGTCTCATCTTCCCACTGACGGTGTACGATCAGTGTATTCGCTATAGCTGAGTTGCCTAGGGGCGCAGATGGAGCAGAAATCTCGAACCAAATTTCTGCCCTGGTGGGGATTTGAACCCCAGACCTCTTGGTTGACAGTCCAGCACACTAAAAACTATCGCGCACCCCACAGTATATGATGCAACGATACTATAGCACTAGTATAAGAGTAGCCAAGGCCGGATTAATCCGGGGGGAGGGTGCTATGCAAACTCTACACTGGATCTCAGTGTAGTACAACGAGTGGGACGATATATGATGCGTTAAAAGACATGTACACACGTGTATGATGATGGAACATTGCTGCTACGTATGCCTAGTATACAATGTGCTGATCGAGTCAAGTCAACGAACTTTTCAAGTGTATACAAATCCCACTCTAGTCGGGGTCCTCTGTCAGTCAAATACGATTGCAAATTTTGCATACTGTTAATGCGACAATGACAGTAGTAATGGTTTGAAGGATATCTTTGGCGATGTTGCAAATGCCGTATACAAGTGTTTTGCAATGGGTGTGCTTCCTACGTGGACCGGAGGATGGCAAATGGCCTCTAAATTAGCCCAGTCCAGGCCACCCCTACTGCTGTCGAAGAGTGGAACCGTAGTAGACTCGTAGCGTAAATCAGACGGACTGATAATCGTTATCTAACCCAGGTAACCGTCCCTGTGCTGTGGAAAGCAGAACCGACTTCAGTCCGTCAGGCCTGTAAGTGCCAACAGCCACGAACGTAAATGTACGGGATGTCTAGCCACTTAGGATTAAGGTCACGTAGTTCTACGGAACTGCCGTTGCTATAAACGGCAAACTATGAGAATTGAAGCTAAATTACTCGAATTAAAAGGGGAAAGGGCGATGAACTTTGCATGTAAAAAACGGGGCGTCTAGAACCGGATGCGACGACTATAGCCAGCTTACGTCTAGTGCAGATCGGTGTAATTTAATTATGTAATTTAATTCTTGGTGTTTAGCAGGACATAACTGTGCCTTATGTAGAGTCTTTTCTTAAATGTAAGTACAATAATAAGTCCTATGCATTATGTGATGCTTAGCTCTATAAGTAAGGCAATATAGATGCAGTCGGAACTACATGGGTCACTAATTAGTGTATGTTTAAAATGTTACTAATTACTTTTATTAATTAATTGCCTTAGAGGGGGCTTACTTAACGAAGCAATAGACGCAAATGAAGCTGCATGTGTATGTAATTGGGTTTCAAATTAAGAACGCATGTCTGATGTGTTTATATATGGGTTTCAAATTCTGCTTCCATGGCAGCTGGAGCCATAAACAAGCTTACGCAACTGCTAGTTTCACAGTTCTATTTAAGCCATAACCTAACCGGGTGTGTGCAATTTGTTTGGCAAAAGGGAACCTCCCCCTCCTCATTGGCTCAGACCAGATAGGAGGACTTCAGTTTCTTCCTTGGGGTCTGATCTATTGCCATCTGTCCATTCTTCCTATTCCCTTCAGGATCTTCATTCCTTCATTCCCTCCTCCTTCTACCCGTTTATCCTTACCACCAACCTTCCATTCTTGTTTTCCATCCTCCTTCCATGCATATATGCTCACCTAACTAACCACCTTCCTTCTTTCCTTTGTTCTCTCCCTCCTACTTTGATTCAATCTGTCCCTTCTTTCTTCCTTCAAGCCCTTCCTCTCTTAGCCTACTAGACCAGGGTAGCTGTTGGCATGAACCTCTTCCCGCTTTAGTAGAGCTGAGAACAGCTGGATGCAGAGGGCTGATTTGAAGCTGGTTCTCCATCTCTTTCCCACTTATAATTGAAAGCAGTGCCGCCACTTGCCAACATAGCCTAACTAATGACGCCCATCACAAGATAACACTGAGGGAGAGGAGGAGGGTATGCTCACAGAGACCAAAAGAGCTATCTTTATTATTCCTTGATAAGGACCCCGAAACGACTGTTAATGACGGGGTTTTGGCACCCAATGAAGAATCATTTCCACCGCCTCGACAGTTCCCCCTCCCCACCACGTCAGCATACACACGGCCAGCGTCCCTGGGACCGCGCAGGTAGAGAGAGAGATGCAGAGTAAACAGTTTAATGCCTCCGCGGAGAGAGACCGCGGGGAATCCATTCTTGAGGAACAGAATCCGGCACGCCGATAGAAGGACCACATGCGCCGCTGCTCCGCGGGACTGGGTGGTGGCTTTTTACTGGTATACCAGACTTCAGATTAAGTGATATATACACATCACAAACGTACGAGCCGCCGGTTAAATCAGTCTGGATATACAATTCCTTCCCGGCCGCCGATAGCGCTCCGTATCTTTGGCTGCGCATGCGTTGAACTCTCAGACGAGTGATTGCGTTTTCTCGACTCATATATACGAAATGCGATATTATTTACACAACTATTACATTACTTCCAGCGGTAAAGCCCTTTGCTGACCAGTACACAGTCTGATCTGTCCGGATTAAGACCTCTCCGTTCGTCAGTTCCAGCCCGCGCTGCCAGTTCCCGTGTCGTCTGCAAGCAGCCGCGAAAACCGTCTCGTCACACCGCCACCTCCGTTTGTCCATCCGTCCATCGGTGGGTGTTTCCAGCGTCTGGAGCCGGATCAAGGAGTCGTCGCCCGCCGCAGTCCTGAATTATGATTCCCCCGGCCGTGCCGCGACACCCGGGCGACGCCTGACGCTCCCTCCCAACCCGATTAGTCATCGGACTCTGCTCTCCTGTCGGACGGGTGGGTCGGTCAGTCGGTCTGTCGACGAAAACGCTAAATGCGATATCGGCGAATCCTCTCTCCCCGTCGTCTCTGTCTCTCGCAGCCGAAAAACCAATCTGTACAGTTTAAGCCACGACAGGACAGTGCCGACAGACACATCACGGACCAATTATTTCGTCGACAACCCCTGCAGGAGCAGACGCGAGCAGCAGCAGCAGTATCCGTGTTTGTCGCAGTCGTCTGCGGGGATGAGAAGTGAGGCTTAGTTGCTGCGGGGATCAGTTGCATGTAACAGCGTCTCCTCAAAGTGGATTACGAAAGTGACTCAGCCAACTTTAGCGGCCACTTAATGCTAAGCAGACAACGCGGTTCGCGGCACGAAATCATGACAGAATGTAGATGAATCTTCGAGGACCGAGCAAGGTAAGCCAGTCGTCAGTTACACCTGTCACTTTTAACGCTTTAACGGCGAGCCGCACTGGTTTCCCAGTCGCTTTTAGTATACTCTAGTCGTTAAAGCGTTAAGACATGAGACATTTCTGTGAATGTTTTAGTTTAGTTACTTTGACTTGTTTTGGTCGTTAGTTTTCTTAAAATCAGTCGTATTAACTGTGGTTAGATTTCAGAAGTCTGGTAAAGTTGAGCAATCTAATAAAGTTCCTCCTCCACCTCCTCCTCCCATCTCCTCCTCAACCTCCCCTCCACCTTTTCCAACTCCTCCAACTCCACTTCCTCCTTCACCTCCTCCTCCCACCTCCTCCTCAACCTCCCCTCCACCTTCTCCACTACACCCAGCTCCTTCACCGGAAATTTTTTAGCACTGTTACTGATACTGTTACTGATACTGTAACTGATACTGTTACTGATACTGTTACTGATACTGTTACTTATACTGATACTGTTACCGATGCTACTACTGATACTGTTACTGGTACCACTACTGATACTACTACTGATACTGTTACTGATACTGTTACTGATACTGTTACTTATACTGATACTGTTACCGATGCTACTACTGATACTGTTACTGGTACCACTACTGATACTACTACTGATACTTTTACTGATACTTTTACTGATTCTGTTACTTATACTGATACTGTTACCGATGCTACTACTGATACTGTTACTGGTACCACTACTGATACTACTACTGATACTTTTACTGATACTTTTACTGATTCTGTTACTGTACGGTACAAGGCATCAATTATTGATTGTCGCTTCCGAGCAAAAGTGCATTCCAAAAACACAAGAGTTTTAGTTACCTTGTTACCTGAAGTAATTACCAATATCTATATCAATATCGCAAACAATGAACTACATGCAATATTCAAAGGAAAAAGAAACAAAGGCAGACCAAGACTACGTTAAATGGGGCAATGGACATGACAAATGACCGAGGACAATGGAGATCATTTATTTGTACCCATCGCCGATAAAATTGCTGACGTCAGGAACTGATAATGATGATTTATTCTAGGGTTGGTTTTAAGCAACCTGGAGAAAAACATAAAGAAATTTCTGATTGTTTTATAACCTAGTTACTCGTTGACCTGTTTTAAATCACTATCAGCATTTAAATCATCTTGTAGTAGATATTCCGAAGAGCCGCTGCACAAATTACGCATTTTATACGTTAAATCAATTGGCATTAATAAGCATTTTTATAGCGCCAGCTCATAAAATGTATACAAGTGCTGATAGCCTCATCTTACACACAAAAATAGGAAAACCTTGCCGAATACTGTAATGATAGATTAACGGATGTGACGTAGACCTATCAAGTATACGTACAGTGAAGCGCAACTTATAACACATAGATAAGCATGTGCAAGTAATAAAAATATGTATAATGTTTATGCCAATTCAATCAGTTACTTTAATCTTAGTAAATATTAATCTGGAACAAAGCCTAGTTGCAACTAGGCTTTGTAAGTGATTGTGTGATGCAGAATAGACCCAACTTGTCACCCAAGATAAGTAAAAAAATTTGCCTGTAATTGAAACCCAAATATTTTGTAGCACTATAGTTCCCCGACGCACACAAACAACATCCAAGAGAGCATAAAACCATCTGTCAGAAATGGTTTTGTGTTCAGTTGATAAATCTGTCACATCTTTGCAAGTTGTACCATGAATAAGGTATTAATCATTTTTATAAAAGAATGTAAATAAACGTATTTGTGTGGGGAAGGGGTTGTGTGATTCAGAGAATGCGCTCTGCATGCTGAAGTGTTGAAACGTACAGTAAACTATATTTCCATGTGCACACTTCTTCTCGTCTAACCTCATGTCTGCCGAAGCCCTAAGGGAATGCATTACTAATTAAAGTAGGCGTTGAGTTCTGACAAAGTGAAATTGCTAGCGCCTCATACAATGGCCACTCCTTACAGGAACTCGTATCGGTGTTTTTGTTATTCTTTTTGTTCAGCTTTAACAAAGCAGATGTTTCAAATCTGGATTTGCGATTGCTCAATTTTCCATTAAAGTTTGGTAAAAGAATGACATTAATATATAATATATTCGTGTTTATTCACAAGGAGGAAACAGTAAGTTACCGTACATTGGAACATTGAAACACGGCGGTACAGTTATCAAGATCTTACGTCTTGGCAGCGTGTTATTCGCCCGCTCATTTTACTATTTAATACCATTTAATTATCAAATGGGTAACTAAAGTCTAGAGATGTACTCTTATGTTCAAAGGAGAAACATTCATTTCGTCAAGTGGTACAAAGCAAACCTTAGGGAGAAATCGTTTAGGGCAGTAAGTACAGTTATGCTAAAGCTGCCAAAGTTTAGCTGAACTGCATAATCATAATGAACTGAAACCAACTCAGTACACGGGTAGATTCAAAACACGAAAAGGATTACAACGTTCAAATGATAACACATTTCCCAGCAGATAAAGAAATTCCTTTTAGAAGCAGGCGTCCGTTTAGCCGTAAAACAATCTGGCATCACATATCGCTGTTTACTCCCCCTGAAATCCATTTCGATTAAAGTCAAATTGATTACTTTCTTCATCGCATAGATTAACGTCTTTTGTTATCCATAGAATTTTCACGAACCTATAGGCAAGTTCAGAGCTTTTACTACCGTTCAACGTTGGCCCACGTTCCTCAGCTACAGCTCTCTGTACATTAATTTTGGTCCTAAACGTTCTCGTTCGGCTGTGGCAATGTCTGAAGTATTGGCAAAGACATTGGCACTCGGACGCAGAGGCAAGGAAAGGCGTTGGCCCCACTTGGAATTCCCATTGCAGTTACCACTTGTACATTTCTGGCCCACATCAAGCCCGGACAATTTATTGTAATAGAACAGAACACGATATGTTGCAATACACCTGACCGTCATTATAGCAGGAATTCTGATGCAACAGCAGTCAGGCATATGGCTGACAGATAAATAGTTAGCTTTAAAAATCTCCTTATGCCACAACCTTGCTACATGTATAGGATGGTTCTTGATACGGCACCAAAAACATTGTTGTAGGGAGGTTCCGGTGTATCATGCACAGGGGCGGATCCAGGGGGGGGCCAATCCGGCCATGGCCCCCCCATTTGAAATTTTTATTTATTTTTGACATGTGTTTTATGGGCGTTTTATGATCTTTACACAGGCGTGGCCCCCCTGTAGGCGTGGATGAGTAAAATGTACAGAGAACGTAGATGCACACTGAAGACATTAAAAAGGTTAATAACTAAAAAAAAAGAAAGGTCATCAACTTTTTTGGGGAGATGACTACAAAATTTTTGGCCCCCCTGATAGACCTTCTGGATCCGCCCCTGATCATGCAATACAAACCTGTTAGTCACTTAGTGCAGTCTTTGGGTTAGGTAGCAAAGATCAAGGTTGTGTTGATGCCATTGGCCAAATAAAGTAATTCAGTTGATCACCCTACTATAGTTAGAAAATTATTCACGTATAAGCAATACTCTCAGAATTTATTTCCTTGCATTCAGTTAGCACCAGCGATACTGTACACGGTGTTGAACACTTTGCTAAAGGTCCCTAGACAGCCAGAGCCGGATCGAACCACGCACTCTAACGCTAAACAAAATCACCCAATGTTAATAAGGAAAATCAAGCCCAACCTGCAGCACTTTAGGCTGGAGCTCAGCTAACGAATTGGACCTAGTTTACCTGGACGAGGTGTGGTGTGTCACTGTTTTCAAACGGATCAGCCTTTCATTCCGAGAAAGGCGTTCTCGGAATTCCAGGTTTCGGCCCACTAATCAATCATACTCAGTCTTCAGCGTCAGGTGAACAAATTGAACGATGAATCAGTGCGGCCGCATGGTGACAGGACACGTGCCTTTTCCATACACGGACACATTCACTGCATCTCCTTTTTCCAGGCCACTACTTAATACTTATCCAATTACTCATCCATCTCTACGTTAAACTTTGTCCCCAGAACCAACGTTGTATACAAACGCGCCGTGCATATATCTTAATATAGCGCCTGTTAGCGAGCTCTCAGAAGCTCGGCGCATGTCTCTATCTAACTGAACTAAACGAATGAGAACAGAGGTAGACTGAAGATACATGCTGAGCAGAGTTAATTGAAATAGTGCGCATACGGCTTGTGTCAACACGCCACTGGCGCCCCCTATGACCAATCGTGACTGCATCATGTTTTGATAGTGGATGCCTTTCTAAATGAGATTATTTTAGCCATAAGACATTCATTGTTTTTCGTCAGAGTTTGTTTATATTGCCGGATTTTCGTCTCAGATCCATAAATAGTATACCGGTACTCTGTTATACTATGTTACAGCGCTCTTGTAGCGGCATGGTCGCGTTACGGCGCTATATAAATTGTCCATGTTATTATTATTATTATTATTATTATTATTATTATTATTATTATTATTATTATTATTATTATTATTATTATTATTATTATATGCACAAATGCAGATTAGTCTTGCAATGGAGTAGCGCTATAAAAATGTTCAAGTACACTTACAAAAATGTACGTCTGGAGAGTTATACTGCGCCTCTATTCCGTGGACACGTATACCACCAAAGTCAAAGTGACGCAGTAACGAATACGTCAGTGCTTCTCAGCTTCTTGTGGTTTCAGAAAGCATAACCTGCGCTTTTGCAGTTGATTCAGACTATGTATACCAGCAGTCCTTTAGGCTACTCTGAGGCAGCCCTAGGTATGAACTGTTAGCAAGTTCATTTTCTTAGCCTCGGCATATGAGGGCGGACGTCCAGTCCTCTACTTCTCCATCTCATCTTTCCACCGACAGTGTACAGTCAATGAATTCATTATAGCTGAGTTGGCTGGGTGCGCAGGTGGAGCAGAAATCTTGAACCAAATTTTTGCCCTGGCGGGGATTTGAATCCCAGACCTCTCGATTGACAGTTCAGCACGCTAACCACTACACAATCGAATTGCTCAACAGTTTATTCGCTGTATGACACAATATTTTATTGCGTCAGTTGCAACCTAGCCTAAAGAGAAACTGCATAGAGAGGAATTTGTCAACCAGTCCGTTAACCAAACCAGGTCATCTCCCCTTAATGAGCTCGCTCGCCTGGCCCTCTGGCGGGAGGGAGGCAGGACAGCTGGGAAAAGCGTTGGCACATAAACAAGACGGATGGGGTTGTCTTGACGAAGGGAGGGTAGCCGGCATATGAAGGCGGACGTAACGCACGGTCGGCATTGCACTTGCTGATGAAATCCGATCAAAAGCCGCAACAATGGACAATTGTCTGAAACAATGTAGACTGCTGATGTCAGCAGAGGAGGCGACAACTCGCGGCGGTGACTCACTTGAACCATCTGCCTGCGCAAAAACCGTTTAATCACTTTCCATTTCTCCCATCATCAGCATCTCTTATAAAAGCCGCAGAGGCAGAAGCAGAGGCAGCAGCAGCGCTCGTCATGATGCAGGCAGCAATAGCATCGCTGTCGCATGTATACACGGATGAAAGCCGGTCGCATTTAAACGTCGACGCCGAGCGATTTATACGTTTAATCCGAGACCAGCAGAGCACAGGCAAGGTGAGTGAATTGAAATGGAAGCAATCTGTCATCTGTAATTGGTCGGATGTTCTATCGTAATGCTATTAAACTCATCCTCATATTGCATCATGTCGCTTTTAATAACTGTTTAGACACTGCATCAAATAGCAACTGAGGGACCATGTTGGCAGAGCAGTTTTTCGTTTTGATTCTCAATTTTAAAGGAAATGTTGCTTATCATTGCTAATTGTAAGTTGTTGGGTATTTTGTGGTCAATTTTCCAGACATACATGGAAAATGACGAATAAAGTATGCTTTTAATAACTGTTTAGACACTGTATCATAACCTGGAAGCTTACACCAATGAAAGATCTGATGATAATAAAACACATAGTTTCTGATCTGACTTCGTTAATTCAGCTCTGCCCGTAATGTCCTTTCCACCAACAAGTACCTCTTTCAACAACCATACCATCCACGGACTGTCTCTCTGCCTTTCCATCAATTACCTCTTTCAACAACTATACCAGTTGTTTTAAAAGAGGTAATTGATGGAAAGGCAGAGAGAGAGTCCATGGATGGTATGGTTGTTCAAGAGGTAATGGATGGAAAGTACCAATCCGTGGATGGTATGGTTCTTGAAAGAGGTAATTGATGGAAAGGCAGAGAGACAGTCCGTGGATGATATGGTCCACGGACTGTCTCTGCCTTTTCATCAATTACCTCGTTCAACAACTATACCCTCCAAGACTGTCTTTCTACTTTTCCATCAATTACCTCTTTCAACAACCATACCATCCACGGACTGTCTATCTGCCTCAGTGCTCTGACTTGAAAATTGACCCATATTTACTGGAGTTTGATGGACCAGCTTGTAAAATCACAACACTGCCGCCAACTTTAATATCAAATAGCAATTGAGGGACCACGTTGGCAGAGCAGTTTTTCGTGTTGATTCTCAATTTTAGAGGAAATGTTGCTTATCATTGCCAAGTGGAAGATCTTGGGTATTTGGTGATCAATGGGGGACTATTCTATTCTTTTAATTGTATTAGCTTATGGCACATTGCGCATGTTATCAGCTGACCGTATATCAAAATGTAAACAAAGTTGCATACAACATAGTCTAGGTTATAGGAATCAGTATCATCATATCATCACGATCATCATCATCATCAGTTCCTGACACCAGTCAATTGCTGGCGATGGGTACGAATAAATTGTTTTTCTTCTTTTCCTCGGTTATTTGTCAAGTCTACTCCCTCCAGCAGTGGCGGCGATCTTGTTTGATAGGTGGGGGGGGGGGCATTATTGAACTGATCTGGTGAAAACAGAGTTTTGAACTGACATGCTCTAAAAAGATGTCAAAATTTTTTTCGCGCATTTGATGACCTTTTTTGGGTGTTTCTTCAAAAGGTTGGGGGAACTGCATGGTGTGCCCCCACCCTCACACTGTTAAAGGTGGGGTCTTGTCCCCCTCAACCCCCCGGGATCGCCGCCCATGCCCTTAGTGTTAGTCCAGGTGATGTTATGTCCTCAGTTATATCATTATCTATCCAGCGAAGTCTTGGTCTGCATTTGTTTCTTTTTCCTTCGAATCTTCCATGTCGTGCACTGTGCGGGATTCGGTCAACTGGCAATCTCTCTACATGTCCAAACCATCGGAGTCTTCGTTGAACGACTTTGTCTAGCAGAGTTATTTGTATAACTAACGATTTAGTGCATGAGAGGAATATTGAAGTCCTAACAGATTATTCTATCCGAAAGCACCACAGCTGTCATATGTATATATGTATGCATGTATGTATGTATGTATGTATGTATGTATATATGTATGTACTCGTGTATACGTAACTGCGTATGTATGTATGTATGTATGTACGTGTGTATATATACATGTGCAACAATGTATATATGTATGCGTGCATGTATGTATAAGTGTGTATGTATGTTTGTATGTATGTGTGTATGTATTTATATATGCATGTATGTATGTATGCATGTATGTATGCATTTATGTATGCATTTATGTATGCATATATGTGTGTGTGTGTGTGTGTATGTGTGTGTGTGAGTGTGAGTGTGTGTGTGTGTGTGTGTGTGTGTGTGTGTGTGTGTGTGTGTGTGTGTGTGTGTGTGTGTGTGTGTGTGTGTGTGTGTGTGTGTGTGTGTGTGTGTGTGTGTGTGTGTGTGTGTGTGTGTGTGTGTGTGTGTGTGTGTGTGTGTGTGTGTGTGTGTGTGTGTGTGTGTGTGTGTGTGTGTGTGTGTGTGTGTGTGTGTGTGTGTGTGTGTGTGTGTGTGTGTGTGTGTGTGTGTGTGTGTGTGTGTGTGTGTGTGTATCTGAACACTTATACAGCGCGTTTTGAGTACCACACAAGTCGTCGTAACATGGTTATCTATAGCAGTAAGATGAGCTGAAAGCATTTCTGAGCGGATTGTGACGGTTAAGTTCTATGTTCAAGTGGTAGACTGTTCCACGAAGACGGTCCAATGCATGAGAAGGATCGATGTGAGCGAATCGTTGTACTGGAGCGCGGAACCAACAGGTCCCCACAGGCGGTAAAGCGCGGTTTTCCTCGACATCTATGTAATTGCTTCAGTATTTAAGCTGGCCAATATAACTGAAAACAAATGGTACTGCGGACTGTGGATTCAGCGCAGGCTGTTCTGCACAAGTTGAAGCAAATTTAAACCTTTCCGACTATTACACAACAAATGATTTCATAAAGGTCAAATACTTTGAGGGAACATTATTAAAACCCGACTAGAACACGGTCCACAATAATTCCTGTTGATGTCAACACCAACATGATTTATCAAACGAAAATGAACTCCTACAGCAATCCACACAGCGATCAACTGAACTTGATTGCATTTAAAACCGGCTACTGCTTGATTAAGGTACAGTATATTCAGTATCTGCCAGGAATTATTTATTATTGTGAAATTGAACATTTGGGGTGCTCGATAGTGTAGTGGTTAGTGTGCTGCAATGTCAGTCGAGAGGTCGGGGGTTCAAATCCCTGCCAGGGCAGAAATTTTGTTCGGGATTTCTCTACCTGTGCCTCTAGCCAACTCAGCTGTGACGAGTGCACTGATCGTACACTGTCGGTGGGAAGATGAGATGGCGAGGGAGAGGACTGAGAATTTAAGTCGCTAACACCTCATATCCATGGCTGCATTGGGTATGAAGTGTTAGCGACTTTATTTTCTTAGCCTCGGTGTGTAAAGACGGGTGGCCAGTCCACTCTATCGCCATCTCATCATCCACAGACAGTGTACGGTCGGTGTACTCATTGTAGATGAGTTGGCTAGGGGGCGTAGATGGAACAGAAATCTCGACACAAACTTCTGTCCTGGCGGGGATTTGAACCCCGACCTCTCGGTTTAAAGTAGGTTAGCCTTGCAAACGACTTGTATGCATTATGAGGATTCATTTGCCTATTTAAGGAAACCTATTTTGGGCACTGTATCATTCAGCGTTGCTATAACAGTGGAACCTTTAACTACTCTGCCGCGGGTTCAACTGCTGTGAAATTAATCAGTTAGAGTCAGATGAGAAATGAATATGGGATAAAACTGAATTAAATTCCAGGAGTAAGGGAACAGTTGTCGAGATGTCAATTATAGGTCCTCGGTTTAGTCATCCTCAGCAGCCGATGCCCATCATCTGTCTTCTTGCGCTGACTCGGCGGGTATCATCTCATCAATGCCTGGCAACACCATCAGCAACTGGCAGGTGCCCATTGGGGCTGAGCCCCAGGGTATCGGAGCAGCTTATCAGGGTTGGGGTTGGAAGTCAAGCTGTTTCACAGGTGGACCTGAGGGCTAGAGTGGGCTGCACCACAGTCCATTATCACATGTCAAGTGGTCAGAAATGGAAATTCATGTAGGAGGAGGAGGAAGCGGAGGAGGGGCAGGATTACCACCTCCTTACTTACATCCATCTTCTCCCATAGATGCATATGATAGAAGTCTTATCACCATAAGAAATTGCTTTCTATATTAAGACATGATACTAATACTGATGTTTTGTATGTCTACATGTATGTGTGTATGTATGCATGTAAGTATATTACGTATATATAGATGTGTGTGTGTCTGTCTGTTTGTATGTAAATATGTAGCTATTTGTCTGTCAATCTATCTGTCTTTCATCGGACTGTGTATGTATGCATGGTATGTATCTTTAAGAACTTCTCGGAAACTCTACTTAAGAGACGTTAGCATCAATGGCTTGCACAACGAATTTACTTTAAAGAAAATTCTCCGGTTAACGAAAAACTCTTTTGAGTTAGATTCCAAGGTGGTTCACTTAGAAATAAAAGGAGCATAAAGAAATCAAATCTTTAATGTACCATCCTAGTTCACGATGCCTTGTGATCTTAGACACCGGCACAACAGAAGTTACAAATTACAGTTGTAATTGTAAATGTTATCTTTGAATTTTAATCTGTATTCAGTGTGACTCAGGTTCCTTCTAATGTTATGAACAAAAGCTACCAGCCTCAGCCTCAGGAATTGAACCTCCTTCTTTATCTTTGCCTATACTGCCCCTCCAGTGCTTTGAGCCTCTAAGGAATTTCTAAAGTGACGGGGTTAAATTCCGCATTACCCGAGCGTCTCATGGGAAACTCGTATGTAATTTGTGCAGCACAATTTGCGTAAGGCAATAATTTATTGTCGACAATTTATGCAAGGGGCTTACCAGATCAAGATGTTTTAAGCAGAAGAAACTTATACAAGGTATTTTATATACAGAACTTATAAAGGAACTCTTAGGCGGGACATTTTATAGAAAGAATTTGCTTAAGAGAGATAAGTGATTCGGGGCTGTTAATTCAAAGCCTCTGAGAGGCTGCATGGGAAAATTTATACAACAGATTTTAATCCAGGGCACTTTTAGAAAGCATGTTATGCAGACCAATACGTGACAGAGCATCTCCAGTCATAATATATTCCAACGACTTCATGACAATATATGCAGAGACATTGTGGGAAAGCTGCATATCAGTAACTGTCCATGCCCTAGTCAATCTCTTGGCTGATCTAGGGTTGACAACTTTAGAGCTCGATGGATTACTTCAAGGTAGTATCTTGGCAGGGAAGTCGATCCCCAGGGAACATAGGGTTCAATGTTAGCAACAAACTCATGTCATTGATATTGCTGTTTAAACTTTGCAAAACAACTAGCTATTTCGAATTCTGTAATATCAAAGTCATTACTGCGAACTTCCTAATTTATCTGGAGTGGCCATAATAATATAATCAGTCAACCTTACAGCCAAAAATATACTGGTCATTCAAAGAAATACGCGCTGACACCCTGCTTTAAGTTCATCTTCGAGACTTCCACCCTAGTTTCACCCACCTATGGCA
The DNA here is from genome assembly GCA_963556255.1 of Allolobophora icterica. Taxonomy (NCBI): domain Eukaryota; kingdom Metazoa; phylum Annelida; class Clitellata; order Crassiclitellata; family Lumbricidae; genus Allolobophora; species Allolobophora icterica. Next base: position 26,906,333 of record OY744617.1, read on the forward strand.
GGAGATGGATAAACATATAATAGCCAGAGGGTATAGCCAAGCTTCTTCGCCCTGAACTTTGCTCATTACACCCACAACTGAAAACCAGGTCCTACCCTAAGGTATCAACTTGTAACCTTTAATTATCCCATAAATGTATGCTATTGTTACTTTCATCTACCCTGTTACCTTCTCCCACCCCTTGGTGCTACCTTGTTACCTCTACCTATTCCTAAGGTAGTATTTCGTTACCGTCGCCTACTCCATAGACGTCACCTTGCAACCTTCTCTTACTCCCTTCGGTGCCAACATGTCACGTGTTACGGTAACCGATCTGTTAAGCACTTGGACTGTAACGCGGAGAGTAGGGGTTAGAGCTGGACTGTAACGCAGACATTAGGGTTAGAGCTGGACTGTAACGCAGAGAGTAGGGATTAGAGCTGGACTGTAACGCAGAAAGTAGGGGTTAGAGCTGGACTGTAACGCAGAAAGTAGGGGTTAGAGCTGGACTGTAAGGCAGAGAGTAGGAGTTAGAGCTGGACTGTAACGCAGAGAGTAGGGGTTAGAGCTGGACTGTAACGTAGAGAGTATTGGTCAGAGCTGGACTGTAACGCAGAGAGTAGGGGTCAGAGCTGGACTGTAACGCAGAGAGTATGGTTTAGAGTTGGACCCTAACGCAGAGAGTATGGTTTAGAGTTGGACTGTAACGCAGAGAGTAGGGGTTAGAGCTGGACTGTAACGCAGAGAGTATGGTTTAGAGTTGGACTGTAACGCAGAGAGTATGGGTTAGAGCTGGACTGTAACGCAGAGAGTAGGGGTTACAGCCTTCCTGAGAGGGTCACTGTGTGGGTCACACGCATTGCTCAGTGCCATCCATGTTCTGCCCAGTGGTTGTGTGTGCACTTTTGAACTCTGGAAGGAGGGCAGTATCAAACACAGTTGTATTACCTATCGTATTAACAGCCTTCACCTTTGCTCTGAGTGAGAACGCTATGCACTTGGTCAACCACTCCAAGGGTTAACAACCCTACTCCATGTGTCAACCGATAACGAGCTTTAGTCCGTGGATTCCACACTGGGGGCCAGGCTATGTAGAGCGTTCTGGATTCCTGGCTGCCAGATCCTTCCACGCTATCCTAAGCTCACTACAGACAGCAGACTGTACACATCAAAAGCGGCCCAGCCGATCATTAACACCGATATCTATATGGGAAAATGGCCCAGTCTGATAACTCGACCGGTCTGTCGCTAGCGGCTGGGAATACGAACAACCGTAGTTTTAGGATAAAAATTTGTAACATATTTGCTGTGCGGCCGACGGATATAATCGCGACCCAGTGCCATTTGTTACTTAGCCGATTAATGGCCGGGATAAAACTCTAAATGTAGCGACGTGTTCGGCCTGAAAGGGGAGTGGGGGGTTGGTACGAACGGTGTATGTCTGGACGCTGTAATCAGTCGCATTGTTGGCGTGTGTACGAACCGATTATTGGAGCAATTCGTTGTACTAACGCTACTGCACTGGGCCGAGTTTTCCGGTGCAAGAAATCAGTACAGACTTGGTTTCTTGATCCTGTGTGACTTAAGAATTGACGGAAGGATGGATGGATGGATGGATGCATCGAAGGATGAATTAATGGTTGGAGGGAGGAAGGAAGCCAGGATGTATGGGTGGATGGATGAATGGAAGAATGGGTGGGTGGATGAATGGAAGGGTGGAGGGAAGAAGAAATGGTTGCGAGGTGGACAGATGGATGGAGGAAATGGATGGAAGAATAGGTGGGTGGATGAAAAGGATGGGTGGAGGGAGGAAGAAATGGTTGCGAGGTGGATGGAGGAAATGGATGGAAGAATGGGTGGATGGATGAAAGGATGGGTGTAGAGAAGAAGGGATAGATTGCTAGGTGGACGGATGGAGGAAATGAATGGATGGCTGGAGGAAGGGAGGGAGGGAGGGGTTGCTAAATGGACGGACATGGATGGAAGAATGGGTGGATGGATGAATGGAGGGAGGAGTGGAGGAAGGGATTATAGTTAGGTGGATGGAAGAATGGGTGGATGGATCAATGGATGGGTGGAAGGAAGGATGGGTTGCTTGACGGACGGATGGATGAAAGAATGAAAGGTGGGTTGATGGACGGAGGGACAGACGGATGGATGGATACGTGGTCGTTAGGTGGATGGATTTATGCAATAAACGATACCTTAATCTTAAATTACCCTCTAGTTATTTTCCTACTGGAAATTGCATATATACATACATATATATATATATATATATATATATATATATATATATATATATATATATATATATATATATATATATCCTTTTGAGAATCCCTCGAAGGCGATCACAGAACTCGTGGTGGTTATAACAGTGGCTTGGTCTGCCGGGGCTTATAATAATTGGCTCATCAAAAGCCTTTTTCCAATTCCTCTACAGCACGTGGCAGATTCAGGTCCAGGGTCGCCCTAGAAAACGACAGAAGAGAGTATAACGACTGAACATAGTCCGCAATTCTTTTGAGGGGGAAATATGCCTGTGAAAGGTCAACGAAATCCAGGAACTAATTGTAATTGTAATTAGTAACTTCTATTGCGCCAGTGTCTAATGCATAAGGCATCAACCGATGGCACACCAAACCAAACCGTAATCAGGTCAAGATCAGTCCGTAAGCCAAATAGAGAAGCATAATGGTAGGTAGATTGGTAGGTAGACTGAGGCTCACCTGCATGCCAACTCAGATAGGATTCCCGCATACACAGGTAGCCAAAGGAGGACACAGAAAGCCGGAAAGGAGGAGAAAGAAGGACGTATTGAATGTTTCACTCCGGAGTCAGAGGGTCTGCCAAGTAAAGAAGATCATAGACCCAGATCATAGACTAGAAACGTTTGCGAATAGAGCTGCAATAAAAAATATAAAAAATAAGTAGATTAGTTAGGGGAACTTAGGGACAACTTGCACGTGTAAAGTCGTTAAAAACGGCCACAAAATAATAGCCGATTGTCCAATACAACAAACATACAAAAAACCTGGCATTTTCCAGGTTTTTAGCTTTTAACTTTTTAGACATGTCCTCCTTTTGCCGAACGTCTGGTAACCCTATATCAGGTAATCCAAATAAAAGCCAGGCCATTGCCACCTGGAGTTATAGCAAATGCCCATCTTCAAATCCACCCTTTCATCCATCCATCCATCCATCATCCATTCATCCATCCATCAATCCATTCGTCAGTCAGTCAGTCAGTCAGTCAGTCAGTCAGTCAGTCAGTCAGTCAGTCAGTCAGTCAGTCAGTCAGTCAGTCAGTCAGTCAGTCAGTCAGTCAGTCAGTCAGTCAGTCAGTCAGTCAGTCAGTTAGTCGTGTCGGCCTAAATGAAAAACGCAAAACAAGAACACTGCCAACAGGAAACTACTATATCCACCGGTTTTGACTCTTTTTATAGACCTCTGTTTATAATTTGATTTACAATAAAACGGACAGACAGCCAGACACAATACACTCACACAGACATGTTCCAACTAAACAACCAAGTACGCAGTTAGACACACAGATGTTGAATGACAGAAAAAAACAGACAGACAGACAGACAGACAGACAGACAGACAGACAGACAGACAGACAGACAGACAGACAGACAGACAGACAGACAGACAGACAGACAGACAGACAGACAGACAGACAGACAGACAGACAGACAGACATACATACATACATACATACATACATACATACATACATACATACATACATTAGTTAGCTGTTTTTGGATCCCGAGTATACAGATCTGCATGAACCGTGTAGTACCTGGCAATCTATTTACGAATTATATTCATCCCAATGAAAACGCTGCAACCATTGCAATCTCAGCAGATATAAAAACACACCAAGAACACTTCGTCGCTGTTGTTGTTGATGATGATGATGACGACGACGACGACGACGAGAATGAAGACAATGCTGATGATGATCATAGACAACAATGACTCTCTCTCTCTCTCTCTCTCTCTCTCTCTCTCTCTCTCTCTCTCTCTCTCTCTCTCTCTCTCTCTCTCTCTCTCTCTCTCTCTCTCTCTCTCTCTCTTTCTGTCTGTCTCTTTCTCTCTCTCGCGTCTTGCTTCTCCTTTCTGTCTGTGTCTATATCTCTCTGTCTCTGTCTTTCTCTATGTCTATATCTTTCTGTCTCCCTCTGCAGCCACTATCTCTGCCTCGGTCGCTATCTCTGTCTTGATATTGGTTGCTACCTTTTTACTTGGTCGCCATCTCTTTCACTTTCTTCCCTCCCCCACACACGTAAACATGTCCAATATTATATTCAGCACTCTTGTGAGGCACTTGAAATTAGCTATACTAACACTCTTGATACATATATACATATAATGTGTATTTATATGAATATATATTACCATGCTTATGTATACGTTATACGTCGGTCCGTATGTAAACCAATGCCTGGAAATAAAAAAGATGTCTTATAAGATGAGAAGTGAACAGAATGAGAACGAAAAGAGTAAATAAGTATTTGTGTATATCACCAAGATAAGCCATGTGGCGTCCGCGCTCTCCAGCTGAACGTATGTAACACCAAACGCCATAAAAGCCAACGAACGCCCCTCCCCTCCCCCTCGGCCAATATGCGGCGAACTGTGAAAATATCTGACAGACTGTTCTGATATCAACCTTTCATTCGGGCTCATAAAATTACTTAGTTCTTGTACAAATCCGTCCATACCACAACGGCTCTAGGCCATTACGACAGCAAGGAAATAAGTAAGCAAGCAAGTTTTCTGTTTTATACGCGATAAATAAATATGAGCGCTTTGCTTCTATGTATACCTGTCATGTCCAATAGTAGTAGTAGTCTCGGTCACTTTGTTGATCACCAAAAGCTTACAAAATAAGCAATTCCTATGTGTAATTTGAGGGACGCGGTGGTGCAGCGGTATGTTCTTTGCCTTGTAACCGGAGGGTCTACAATTGTCTGTGAGGAAGGCAACGGGAAACCACCTCATTTATCTCATCCCCGGGTGGCATAAGGCAAAAATGAACCTGTCTTCGGGCAGAGAACTCATCATCTTCATCATCAAGTAGGCCTTTAACTTGCTGTCAAACCAAAAAATATTTGTTCTACGGGAAGACGATAAAAAGAAAAACATTCATTGAAACGGCATTCGGTGCAGTATAGTGACTGAGAGCTAATGGCTCGAAATGCAGAGACGAGTCTTGGTCTCCGCGGGAGCTTAATCGTAATCTCTAGAAATTTCTAGAGTGCCCAAAAAACCGAAGTCGCGGGAACCAGCTTATTCACGGGCGCTTAGTCAAATCATAAGCGATAGGCGGGGGTGAAATCGGTTCCAGGTCAAGATCCAACGGGGTCAGGGAGGCAGACAGTCAGACGGCTAAAGTGGATGGTGTTTAGAGTTGAAACGGTGAGGGAGCTAAGGGGAAGAGGAGGAATCGGGATAAGATTTGTGAAAGAGCAGTGTTCTCAGCTTTGAGTGAAAGACCTACAGTGGAGAGATAGCAAGAGGTGAGGTTTTGGTTAGAGTGGATAAGATATTTGTCTTAGTATTGGTCGGAGTTTGTTCCAGAGAGGTGGAACAGCTATGGCTATGGAGCGATTCGCAAATTTTAGTGATAAGGTGACGGAAGGGCGGAGAAGTGTTAGGGCGGAAGAGGAGCGGGTTGAGCGAAGTGGTTGAACCGTGAACAGCTGACGGAGATAGGAGGGCTGGGAGGAATGAAGTGTAAGGTGAATGATATGACTTTATCTTCTATTCGTTCGGGTTATATATAGGTTATAAGCGCTACAGGCTGTCTCTTTCAGGCACAATCTGGAAACACTTTAACGGCGAGCTGCATTGGTTTCCCAGTCACTTTTACTACACTCTTGTCGTTAGAGTGTTACAAAAATCACTTTCCAGTCGTAGGTGGTTTGCACTTGTGTTTCACTTCCCGTACTTAACCTTAGTGCTCCAACGATAATGCATGTACAATGAGCACTTATAAAACACTTGGAGTGTCCTGGTACAGGCTGGCGTCTCTCTTACAGCAGACGATATATTATATAAGAAAATATTTTAGGAAATTGAGAGATTGTGGAAAAATTCTGTATCCTGCAAAACGACTTCAGCGAAAGTAGGGCCTAGTATAAAACCAACTGGAATTTTCTTATTATTTTCGCAACTAGCAATATATTATTTTTAATCCAAAAACACGGCAGCAAATGTAGGCACGCAGTTAAAAAAAACCACAGATAAAGCTTTACATGATGGTCGACGTCTTCGAATAGGAGATGAATACCGCCATCTTCAACAAGTGGCTCACTCTGCTTTTCAATCGTTAATCCCCAACAGCAACATCATTTTGTATGTCAAATAAAGCTTCACATGTCCTACGTATGTTTACATATGAGACGATATGCGGGACAAGTGGTCCTGTTATAGGCCATGTCCGAGCTTTTTCGGTCGCTGGAGCAGTGGAGCTACATTTTTAAATTCACTCCGCTGCACCTTCTCGTTCTGTTCAGTCGCTTACGTCATTTCGTGCTCAACTTAAAACTTATTTGTCTTGGATTGCTTATCCACCATAGACTGTCTATGTCTCAATGGACTAATCTTCTGGATGTTGACCTGTTTACGGCTTGGCTTTGGTGCGCCATCCGTTGATGGATGCCTTGTGCGTTAGACATCGCCACTGTAGAAGTTATTTATTAATAATAATAATTATGTCGCCCATATGGGAATATTGTCATATGGGCTTTATAATTATGCTTAACCTATCGATAGGCCTACTGCTTTAAAACGGGCTCTTGCTAATTTTATTTGATAGAGCCATTAATTAAGCAGTCTAACACAATCCACAGATTGTATTTTTGCGCAGAGAAATTCTGACCATTTACATTTAAATTACATTCCATGCCAGCTATGTATACTAAACTCCGTTTGTTCGTTAGTATTATACGAGTCTCGTAAACATCTTGTATTATCGCTCACACCTTAGGCTACACTTACAGTAATTGTAAGTGGTTCAGCTGACAAAGTGACTGAAACTACTACCTAGAGTTGTTATTGCTGCGATCTTCTGCGCTGCTTCTTGTATTTCTTGAGTTTAAGTGTATTTACGCTTGTTAGTCGCGACGCATGCGTCCGACGAACCCCATCCACCGCAGCCTCGCCGTTGTCTCTAGCATGTCTTGTCGATTCCGACAAAGAATCGAGCATGACCCGAGCTTTGCTTTCCGATTTGTCTAGATTGTGTAAATCAGCTGGTTCTCTTGACTTGGCATGCAGCATATAAATTATAGGCGCACTTAGAGACAAACAGTCGCACACACAGACCGACTATATATTTTAAACAGCGTAGTTCGACAGTGCTAGGCTAATCCTGGATAACTTCGCTGTCGTTACGTTGTAGAGATGCCTGTTGTAAAGTTCCGCTTTTAAGTTAACTTGGACACAACATGACGTCCTGCGTTCGGTGGCACGATATCGATCATCAAACGAGCAAAAAACTGACAGTCGGATTCTTAAAAGAGTTCGAACTATTTGCGGAAATCTGCCGATCTGTTTCCCGGTGCCGCCTGCAGACCGGTCACACGACAGCCAGAACTTCTTGGGGTGCCGGCGCCACGTAATTTGTTTCTGCAGGTAGAGTTAATTGGCAGCTTTAACAGTACAATGAGCTCATGATTTTTACAACTGCAGGCAATTATATCTGCGCGAGCTCTGTTCTCGTGCCTCTGCTCCACCTGGTTACCGCTCTCTTCGCTCTGCCACCCGTGGTGAACTCTGTTCCTTTCGCACGCACCGCTACTAGGCCTATGCAGCAACGCGCTTTCTCCGTGGTTGGACGTTACCTTTGGAATGGGCTTCCTCCCGAGTTGCGGTCTCTCTTCCTCGAGACTCGTCCACCGCTTTCTTCTCTGCTCTAAAGACTGTTCTGTTTCGCCGCGGTTGGGCTGGGAACGCCTCTGAATAGTTTCCTTGAAGGGGCGCTATATAAATGCTTGGTTGATTGATTGATGGATTGAATTTAGCCGGTATACTAGTTATGTTTTTGACTTTGAAGAAAAGCAGGATTGTTTTTATTAATATTACCCGCGCACAGGGCTTTTTTTCAGCCGGAACGCGCCGGTACGGCGTTCCGGCACCTTTTTCAGCTCCTAAAAAATAATTTATTTATTTTAATAATTAAAACAATAATTTAGTTATTTTAAATTAATTTAAGTGTTTTTGAACTGTTTTCAGTGTTTATTGATACCCCTCGCAACCCCCAATCTCGTTTTTCTCGTGATTTTATCCCGCCCATAATTGTTGCGTTCCGGCACCTATTGTTCCGTTCCGGAACCTTTTTTTCTAGAAAAAAAGCACTGCCCGCGCATTTCCGACACATTAGCCTGTACACTCAGAAAGAGAGGTTGTAATAATTTATCAGATCCTATCAATATGCGGCCCGGAAGGCCATTTCAACTAAACTTCTTAAATGCCTCGACGTTATGGCCAAAGATTTAAATAAAGCATATTGAAATATTTAGCATAAAACCAAAGCACCGTGGCCTTAAATTCTGTGAATGACCTGGGCCCTTGCATAAGCCTACACTGCAACGGTCAATAATATTGTTATAACACTTTTACGCTGTGTCATTATTATCTCCAGAAATCGATGCATTTTGCGTGTATAACCTTGCTCTAGTCTCTAAAAGGTGCCTAGATGCTACCTTTAAAGGGCGTCATAAATGCAAATGTAATCATGGGCGTCCAGAGGAATTTTTTCGGGGGGGCAAATTTTTTTCAGGGCAAAATGACGTTTTGCATAAAAAAAGTTTCCATAGAAAAATTATAAATAAGTAATGATCAAGAACTTTGCCTAAACAATTAAGTGTTTTTTTCGCATTGAAAATCGTGTTGGGGCTGTTTTAATAATCAAAATAATCAAAATATTCTATTTTTGTAAAATATTTTCAAAATCCGGAGGCAAATGCCCCATTTGTCCTCTCCGGACGCCCATGAATGTAATTACATGCCATTGCTAGGTCTTGCATTATAAATAGACGGAATAACGAAAAACTAATGCTTGCCTGAAAACCAGTTTTAGATTCAAGCACATTTTAAAGTGATTTGTGTTCTGGAATGGTCTTTTAGTCATGTCCGCGCTGGTTAACTTAACAGCGATTTCGCCGTTCACCGCCACCGTCTCAAACATTCCCACAATTCCAATCATCCAGTCTCCGTTCGCCGGCTTCCGGTCGAGCTTCGACGTCTCTTCAGAATCTCCGATTCAATTGAGACATCATCGGCAGAAGATGGTGGGACGCCGTCGGCTTCAGAAAGAAAATCGGCAACATCAGCGGCACGACCGACGGGAACGGGAAGAGGAAGAGGAACGGGAAAAGAAGAGAAGGAGCCTCAACATCCCCGAATACGGAAAGGCCAAAGAGCTGAGGCTGTTCAACACGCGCCATAACACTTTTGTACAGATACAGAGTGACGGATCTGTGAGAACGGGTCCACAGTCTAATTCAATACACTGTACGTATACTGAATTTATTTCAATAAAAATTACTTCTGGCCGACGTCATTGCTTGGTAATTTTAAGGAGTGGCCGAGAAAGCATTCAGCTGTGTTTTCTAGCATAGCAAAAACGTTATTTTTTAATGATTTATGGCGTTGTGCTAAGAGAATCACCCGAATTTTAGGAGAAACGTGGATGTCGAAACGTCTATCTGATTAGACTAGGCTCCTATCGCTTCCGAGTAGCACCGAGTAGACTCGGAATATACCGGGTGCATTTTCAGTACAGGCAATATGCGGCTACTAATGGCAGTGAACTACAATGATCCAAATGAGACCCAAAAGTTACATTGATATGTCTGTGATGAGAAAAGTGGCAACGTTAATATTAGAGATTTTCATATGACTTTACTTAACATCTTAACATCGAATATAAAATAAAATAAAAAAACAAAGTGAATCATAGGAAGTCTTTTGTGAAATACAAATGTATAGAACATAATCAGATTTGATGATGCAGACAGCAGGAGCAAAAAGTCGAGGAAATGAAGTAGTCTGGTTTGAAGGAAGAAAAGCTTTCATAGTTTATTCTCACAGGCAGCAATCTCTTGAAAAGTTGGGCTGCTGACCACTGGCTTGTAATCGATAATAGGCCAGCTAGGTCCGAACAATTGCTGGTGCATACCTGGCTAGATCCTTGTGTGTCTTGACACAATTATGCCTCAATAAACACTGCTTTGTTTTGTTCTTAACATACAAAATAAAATTTATGATCTGTTGGTGCTTGTCTTAGGCACTCTGTTGTATTATGACAGAACAGAAGCCAACATTGATGCTTGTTCCAGGTACCTTGTTTGCTTATGACAGAACAGAATTCAGCACTGATGTTTGTTCCAGGTACCTTGATGGCTTATGAACAGTATGCTGTTTTTATTTCAGCCATATTTGAAGTTCTCTTCTGGTGCCATCTAGCGCCTCAGCTGTTCAAACCCTGTTCCACTTCACCTTCATCGTTCTCCGCAATCCTGCTGCGCTTCAAGGCCAGCAATCGCTATCTGTGCATGAGTCACAGCGGAAGAATCTACACTCAGATTCCGGTAAGAAATCCAATCAAAGTGTAGCATTGTGAAACGAAAGTAGTCACTATCATAACTGCTGTCAAAATGTTGCCAGCATCATAGATCCTCATCTTTGTTAGTGCAGATATCCACACTGTATTTTTATCATCATTATTATTATTCAATCAATCAATCAATCAATCAATAAACTAAGCATTTATATAGCACCCCTTCAAGGAAACAATTCAGAGGCACTCCCAGCCCAACCCTGGTGAAAGAGAACAGTCTTTAGAGCAGAGAAGAAAGCAGTGGACAAGTCTCGAGGAAGAGACCGCAGCTCAGGAGGAAGCCCATTCCAAGTTGTGGGTCCAACCATGGAGAAAGCGCACTGCTGAATATTATTATTATTGTTATTATTATTATGCATTTAGTAAGAGCTACTATCCAATGACCAAGCATCAATCGATGTCGCTGAGCAGTTGTGAGTTAAGGACTTGCTCAAGGTGCCTTCTCTGGTACAGCAACTGTACCAGAGGCTTCAGCCTATATCCTCCGTGTTACTGACTGTATATCAACGCAAGCACCCTAACCAATCGGCTACCATATCCGACATGGTTGTTGATACAGATATGCCATTTGTAATCAATTTTACTAATCTAATCTATTTTTAATGTGGAAACTTCTATAGCAACCTTCAATCAATCAGTCAATCAGAATTTATGTAGCGCTCCTTCAAGATTTCTACTCATAACACAGAAGGCATTGAAGCTGTATTCGGATAGCACAGTGCTTTGAACAGAACCAGAGAAGATCAAGGAAGCCTCAGAGACCAGGAGATGGATAATCAGTCCGGAAATGATGGTGTGTAGCCCATATCTGAATGACTTTGAACAGAGAGCACAGCGAGTGGACAAAAATATCCAGAGAGTTCTAGAGTATCTGGCCAACAGCTGAGAAAGCATTTTGTAGACTTTGGTTGAGCTTTCTTCATCACAATCATTATTTGTTGTAGTATGTATGTTTGCATGACTTTGGTCCCTTTAGGGTTTCCTTTTGTGTCCACTAGAAAGTTATCCTATTTGTTGTTACGTTGTTACTATGTTTACTATGTAACTGTGTTACCATGCTTAAGTTTTTGATGTTTACTTTGGACCAATAAAGTTTATGGTTATGGGTTATGGTTATGATTATGTATCCGTATGTATGTATGTTTGTATGTATGTATGTATATATGTGTGTATGTAAGTATGTTTGTATGTATGCATGTGACGTAACTTGACAATTAACATAGTGCTCTTTTAAATGCCTCTCATTTTTTGCCTGTCATGTGGACAAGGAAGCATAATAATGAATTTACCTGGGACTGTTTCTTTTGTTACAGGGAGAATCCTTGAGGAACGTAGAAGATTGCATTTTCCAACACGAGTTTCTCTCCAACCAGTATGACGTCTACTATAGCTGGCGGTATCCAAATGGCACCTGGCCGTGCGGGTCTGCACTCGGCGGTAAAACAGTCAATAAAAGAACTTGTCAGAACAGATGGTATTTGGGCGTCGACAAAAAGGGAAAACTCTGTACGGTTAAGACTAATCACACCAAGGTTAAGCGAAACACTTTCTTTATTCAACGATGGATACACGACCAGGCAGGGCAGGGTCGACCTGAGTACCCCAACCCGCTAGCAGGGTCTACATCTGCGACGCCCCCTGCGGAAAGTGGCGGCATTTTCAAAATTCACTCTACGAGGTCTCGTTCGTCGGTCTTTGATATTTTGTCGCATAAGCGACACTCGACAAGAACTCGCATGACGGCCGCAGAAGTGACGTCAAGCAGGCGCGACTGTCTGAACCTGCTAAAAAACTGCGACCGTGACGAACGGTCCAAAGAGGCGGCAACTACAGCAGTGCAGAGACGAACTGCCTCGGCTGCTGTAGGAGAATCTCTGCCAGGTCGGCTGATGACCTTGAGGAAACGCAGAGAGGTCCTCTGGATCCACGCGGATGATGCGCCGTAGCCATGTCACGGTACGTGGTCACCAGATCGTACTGTAACCGTCGCACATGGATGCTGTCCTGTCACAATCACTCAGACGTCGGTGCAGCTTAGAGCGTCATTGCTGTTCGCAGTGCTTGTCGTAGCACGCGAGTGGTTTGTTTCTAAGCAGTTAACCACTTGCGTGAACTGTCTCAACCTGTGTAGGTTGTTACGGTTCATTTGAGCTCGGCTATGGTTGGGAAATGAACTTGGACTCTGCATAGACCATATGGTTTTGTTAAGGTAGGATGTGTGACTGACTGTTAAGGAGACCTATCTATGATTACCTGCAGTGTAGCATACTGGCTGTTCCTCTGATTTGAGATTTGTCTGAATCTTCATGACAGAGCACCATTCAGTTCAGTTTGGAGCACCATTTTCTCAGTACTTGCACTTGGCTATAAAGATCTGAAGTTGGCTGGGTTAGGTCATCTGTGTGGCTTTATGCCAGTAATACGAAGAACCGAAAGAACCTGTTAGTCTGTTGCGTTCTTCTGATGCTGGTTCGTTGCTGGAAACTTAAGTTCAGCACAGTTGTAGGATCACATGCTTCCAGCTGATGTGATCCTCACATTTGGAATCTTGTTCTACAAAAGACTCGAGTTACCAACTCTCGGCGCTCGTGAATAGGTTGGTGCACTGCGTTTGGCTTTTACGCGACGATTTAGAAATTTGGAGTTCTCGATGACTATCCATCATCATTTAAGTCACTTGTCAAGACTTGTTTTACTCTTATTCAGACTTGGCCCCTAGTGAACAAACATCCATTCCTCCGATTCAGATTTACTCACTTAGCATGCATATTGCATGCTTTAAATAAATAACGAATAAATGAATAAGTGCAGTGAACACTCTGTGACATTCATATGTTATTGGGGTTTGGAAGCCTACAACAATCAAGCTAAAGCAACCCCAGTTATGTCGTTAGGGCAATGGAGAGAAAACAAATCAACTGGAGAACAAACTACACGAAGCTCTTGAGGACCCTCAGAAGTGGGTTGTGTCAATTTCCTCGACAAGACTGATGGAACTTGAAACTCACAAGATCCCATGGGCTGTATCGAATTTCAACTGGACATCTGCTGTTCTTGTTTGCGAATATCGACAATTGTGTAACCTGTCGTACTTGTGAAAGTGCAATGATGTTGATGACTGTGACAGACAAGTATAGATTCAAGGCAGTGTTTCTCGAAATGAACACAGGTGTAACTTTACCAACTCTCTGCCTGCAAAGGTTCACTTTCGTCAAGTCAGAGTTGCTGTCGCGAGGGCAAGGCTTACATATTTTTTGCACAGTATTAATTAAGTAGGCCAGGAAGTGCCGTCTTTGTGGAAACCATCATGTAGGGACAACCAAGTAGCCTACAGCTTGTGAGACTTAAGAGTACTGTTGTGCATGTTGTTGACATCGTTATGTTTAATTATATTTCTGTAATTAGGGCCAATCTGTTGGATTTGCGGACTTGAAGCTGACGCACCGCGAAATCGTTTACATTGGAAAGGTGATTTTTATTGGTTTTAAGTTTATGGCCTACCTCAGAATTTTCATTTGTTTTATTATCTTGAATATGAAATTACCTCATTCATGTGTATGTGCCGATTTAGCGTGCTACAGACAGTTGGTGGCACGGTTCGTAGAAAGACGAAGGGGTTCGTTGCGCTCTGCGCCGTAACTGTCCCCAGACGAAACGTTTTATGTTGCGCATTGTAAATATATTCTGATTGTTGATACCTCAGTATTCACTGATGATGATGATGTAGCAGACTGCACAGCACAGTTCACAATCGATGTTCTAGCTCTCCCGATAAAATCCGGAACCTCGGCAGACAGATGTCGCACTTACAATACTCTAGGCATGTTTATCGCATGTGCATATTTGCGGACACTTACATACGTATAATTTTATATAATTTGATGTAGTTTTCTCAATCTGTGCATTTCGTTATTGTGGTCTCTGGTGTCTATTGACATTTGAGAATGGTCCTTTGTTGCTTTCGTATTGTTTGTCGGGCAACAAGTGCCAACGACTTTTCTTGAAGTTGACGTGGTCGACGCATTTACTTAGTGCTTTTGAAATTTTGAGTGTATTTTGCAGTCATGGTTTACACCTAATTTCTTTGGTTGTTTATACCAAGACAATCCTGATTAGTTTTATGCAGCAACCAGTCTCAACATATGGTCGCAGAAGGGCATGGGGTGGGGCTAATGCAAAATATGGATAACAGTATGGCAGAAACTAAAGTAGGCTCTTATGTGGTTAAACTCGCTGATATCATTGAGGAATGTGCCGGAATTGTACTTTACCTAGCCTTTGAAAGTTTCTAAATGGATTGGCAGTTTCAATATCACCGTGGATCATTTATGCTTCTTGAACATCTAGATGAGACGATACACTGCTAGCTGATGTTGACTTATGCCGGGTAAACAGTTGTCATGGCACAGAATTGGCGGCCATTCCAATAGCTTTGGTATGCCAATAATGTTCTTGTCTTTATAAAAATTACTGCTAACAGTTCATTTACTTGCTTATTTGCATGTGTACCGTGCTGAAAATGTCTACTACGACAACAGCATCTTGCAACATTTGGTTGGCTAGTGAAAGCCACTGAACACAATCCCTTGCAGTGGACACAAAATTGGTTGAGAACTCGAAAAGTTGGCTTTGTGCAACAAACAGCTATAGCAGATGCCTCAGAATAACCTTCTGTAGCTGTGCTACACCAACATCTTACCGATTTGCTGTACTGTTAAAGAAAGCTTTACTTGTACATGTTCTTATCGTATACGTTGTTGCCCGAATCGCAGTATTTAGATTGTACTTGTCTAAATTTACTTGATATTTAGTACCGGACAGTATTTAATTTTGAATTATATTTTAGCAATGTTGATCATACACATCTTCTCGTTTTAATTATATGTACAGTACAGCTATATTCTGCTCGTTTTCGGACCGATATTTTCATAATATTGTGTGGGACGATACGCACAAAACTGGACACATTTCTGGTCAAAGTGAGGCATATGGCATAGCAGGGTATACACAAGCACCGAGTTGATACAGAGCAGTCAACATGGAACTCATTTAGCATTTTTCACTATACAGCACCTACAGCGTCATTATCTATTTCACTGCTTGCTAGTCATTCATATTATTTATTATTCACAAATGATTAAGTATACATAATAAAATACATATATTAAGTCATCAATTCTGTGCCCCTCACTACCTAGCTATTGACTTTCTTGACTTGCCACAGAAAAAATTTAATTACAATTTAGTTACCCTATATGGAAAAACCTTAACATTTTACAATAAATAATCTCGGAACTAAATGTCCTAAACCATCATAGAGCATATTTGTTCTATCCAACACACACCATATAATACCAGCAGAACTGAAGACGTATGGAAGTCCATCGTGGTGACCTCGAAATTTCAAGTCGTATCTGACCCGATATGACTACATTCACACCACAAATATAACTAATAACCAACACATCTACTAAATTCGATCCCCAAAACTTTCAACGTTCCTGGCAGGGCCTGTCTGCAAGCCCCACCCATATGATACCGTAGCAAGTACGGTAACCTGTAGTGAGAAGTTCAGAAGAGGGATACAAAGCTTCAACTGCAACTTTATATCAACATTACAAAATGAAATAATGTGTGCAACCATTTAACGAAATACAGGATCCATTTAACAAATATTTTAGTGGGCCTCGGCAAATATTAAAGATGTTTCTTAAGGCCTAATAAAATGCTTTAACAGACAAAAGTTACTATTCTGTCTGGACTTCCAAGTACACAAAAAAACAAGTTTCAATCGGCAAACTTCTAATTCACGTTTGTGCATGTCCGCTGTGCCAAAGTCGAGATGCCTTTGCTAGAAAAGGGAACAAGGAAGGCACTCGTCCATTTGTTAGATCTTAAACTCAAAAAGCCCGTAACATGCCCGGTCTTCGTGTACTGTATGGCTTACTAGTCACACTTGCACTTTTAGTTTATTTAAAGCAAGGCCAACACAACATTCCTCTCAGCAGACTCAAGTGTTGCTCAGTTACAAGGTGCAACTGATTTCTGAGAAATTAACTAAACCACGCGCTAAGAAGTTTCCTGCAAAATTACATTGTCAGATTACATCACACTTACAAAAGAAATGTGGGCAGGTTTTCGAAACGCGTCTTTCCAACCAGGAAACAAAGGACAGTCTTTCGAAACAATGCACCAAATGTTACGCGTTCATGCCAACAATGTGCTTACACAAGAGGATCAACTCCTGTAAGATTTTAATAGCCTCGCCTAAACATTCCTCACATGACCGAGAGCCGGCCAATTGTCTTCAGAATCATAGGAGGCTAGAAAACTGTACGCTTACAGGAAAGGAAAACTAAACCCAGGACATAAATCACACCGAGAAACATTAACATACATTACAAACATGCACAACATTACCTAGTCATGCGGTTAAATATTTTGTTCTTAGACCAAGCTAGTTCCGTCTCATGCTAACACAGGCACACCAACCCACGCACAGACTATAGCATATGCTGCCATTATCGTGGTATTTCACATCTTATCGACAAACCTAAAGGCAAATTCAAAACGGAAAGCAAAACCACACAGAGTTAATTTTAGCAACGTGCCAAAACATATGAAATAGTATCATATATTTAATTAAACGATTTAAATTATATTATACTTTAAAATCTGTACAGCCACTTGGTGACAAAAATTCATTCAAAATGCTAGTTCTACGAAGTAATAAAATCTACTGTTCATTGCCGAAACTTCTGTACAAACTTGTTAAGCACAGAATTTAGCAGCATTGGCGATTAATTACATTATGCTCAAAAACAGGAGACCCAACATCAGGAAGTCAGGACCGCACTGCCGACGAAGTCCGCACTAGCGCTGTTCAGTGAGGGATAGTGCAACAGCCGATGCCTTCCGGGTTCTGCCAGGTCTTTGGCCTTCCGTCTGCGCAGACCAGCATCCGCCTCACGACGCAAGTGAATCGAGCAACATGAAAACAACCTTGTCCTCTTGCTATAGCTGTTCAACGTATCGCGACAGTTGGTCCTGCGGCGTCAGGGGTGTGATGTCGCCGTCGGTCATCGAGTGGCCGAGGCCGGGCAGGTCGAGGGTCATTGCATACGGCGGCTGCTGCGACAGCATCGTCTGCTGGTCGGTCAGCTGGTTCTGGTGGTCCGAGCGAAAGCCGCCGGCGGGCATCACGTGGTTCGCCACCGAGGAATGCATTGGACGAGGAGGTGGAAGCGTAAGCGTGAGGCTAGGAGTCGACTGCCGACTCGGAGCCAAGTTCAGCATTCGCACTTGCGACGCCGCCACCGCAATTTGATGCAGCGGCTTGTTGTCACCAATGCTCGGCTGACTCAGCAGTTGCTGCTGCTGATGCATCGAGTCGGTCGAATTCTGAGCAATAATCATCTGCGGCAGCCGAGCGACCGAGAACGGCATTGACGCAGGGTTGGCGCCGACAGCACCAGCCATGGCGGAGTCCGGTGCCTGTCGCGACGTCGTCGGAACGGTCATACGGGCCCGAGGCGCCTGCAACGGGTTAGCAGCGACGAGCTGCAGATTCTGCTGCAGCTGCAGATTCTGCTGCTGTAGCTGTTGCTGCTCTTGTTGAAAGCGATGGAGCAGCGATGACGACATCTGCGACGTTGTCACGGCTCTTGTCAGCTGCTGGGCATCGTGGTCTTGCGGTATTGGTGATGGACGGTTGGTCTCTTGAAGTTGACCGACGGGACCTGCTGTGCCAGATCCGCCGGCAGCAACTGCCTGACCTTGTTGAGCTTGTGCCATTGACTGCCTGAGCTGTTTCTGCTACAACAGAACAGTTAACATTATAGGCACATTTCGCTCAACAACAGTCATAAAAGATCAGCTGTTCATAAGCAGTAAATTATCTCATCAACGAATGCTTTTAGCAAAGACTGAAATGCATCTTCTGCAATCTAAAATCAGCACAAAGTATGTACGGTGCTTTGTGAGATATTTAAAAACGCTCTTGGTCACATTTCGATAGTGTCACAGTAAATAAATTATTATTATTATTATTAAGGAGCTTTTTATAGTGCCCTTTCTAGGTGATCTACTCAGGAGCTCTCCCAGTCCAACCATGTCTAAAGAGAACAGTCTTTAAGTTAGTAAGGAACAAGGTAGAGCGAGTCATAGGGACCAGGCAAGCGCAACAAGGAGGTCATTCTGTGGGGCCAGTAACAGACAAAGAACCCGCTGCATAATGGAAAATCTTTATACAGTGACACTATGTTAGCAAAGATATTTATAAATTGTCACAAGGTCCTCAGCATGGATCACAATGAAGATTGCCCTAGTTTACCAACCACTGTCTGATGACTGACGAGTTCTTAATATGCAGATTTATGGCAAAAAATTCTTTTGTATTAATTTGTTGTGGCACCATTTTTTTTAGTGGTGGCCTGCAACCGAGACACAAAATTTATAAGTGGTCTTTGACAGGGATTGACCGGAAAGAGATTTTCCACCGGAAACCGGAACCGAGTATTTGGATGAACTATTTGCCGGAAACGAACCGGAAACGAACCAAGTTTGCCTTGGACTCATCAACAGCATTAACGGTAAAAAAATCCCAAACTTTGCTGAGTATTCGAGAATTTGCCATGCTTCAGGATTCAGTTTTAATAATATCAGTTAATAGTTAATACATTTCAAGAAAATGGAATTGAATTCAATGGATGTTTAATTGTTTTAAGGCTGAACATTAATAATTTTATATACGTAAGTTTATTAAATAAATTCTGAAAGAAACAAATTTTTTTCAACTATTTGCGTCTACACTCTACAATATTTGCCGAGGCGAATACTTCCGGAAACGGGATTTCCGGCCGAACCGAGTATCCGAAACGGTTTCCGGTCAATCCCTAGTCTTTGAGTCTCAAAAGGTTGAGAATCGCTGGTTTAGATCATCACTTAACTAAGTAACATGTTACGAGTAATAAATCAATGCCCAAAAATACTAAATATTAGACATTTGGCCAACCTGTCTCATAAGTTCCGCCAGTGCCGGATTGCTGCTGATTAAGGCGAGCAGCTGCTGATGGTTGCCGGAATTTATCGACGACTTCAGCAAATGACGCAGCTTCTCCAGAGTTGCACTTTGTGTTCTGTTAGCCGTAGCCGGTATTATGGCTCCGGCTGCTTGGCCACCGGAAAACACCGCTGTTGAGGCTGGCTGAGGCTGCTGTCCAAATGCAAGCCCTGGCTGGGCTGCCAGATTCAGCTTCGGAGGTTCACTTGGAATCTGGCCAGGGCTCGGGTAAGGAATCTTCCAGTCCTGCTGCTGTTCCATCTGCATCAACGGATGTCTGGGACTGGCAATCATCTGCTGCTGCTGCTGAGGTGACATCACTTGCACTGGCACACGATTCCCGTCCAAAAGGCCACCTTGCGACGAAGAAGAGGACGATGAGGAGGATGACGAGGCAGCCCCGGTTCCAGCCATCGATGGACTCTGGATGGCTGGTCTTCTAATAGAGGCTTCCGGCGGTGTTCCGATTGGCTTTCCGATAGCCTCCGTAGCCGACGTTCCACCTGTGTAGCTAGTTGTTGGTGTGTGTCCCATCGGCGATCCCATACCGCCTGGCAAAATGGCAGCTCCCTGCTGACCGCCGCCGACTGGTGCCGAGTTGCTCATCTGCATGGCCATCATTCGTCGGCGCATCAGCTGCGCTTGGAGCACACGCTGCTGCAGCTGAGTCTGCTGCAGCTTCTGACGTATATTGACGCAGAACGGCACGAGACAGCGCGCTTCCTGGCACCGTTTGGCATGGTGACAGCACAGACCGATCAGCTGGCGACACGCCGAGCAACCGTTGTTCTTGCGCTTGCACGACTTGCTGTGCTGTACGATCCTCTTCATCTTCTGACAGCTCTGCAGCCGGCAGTTGGCGTCTCGGCACTGGCAGGCGTGGACGAGCGACTGGATGCAGCGCTGCACGGAAAGGCGCCGCGCATCTTCGGCGCTTTGCTGCTGGCGGTCGTCGCTCGTCGAGCCGCTGTCGTCGAGACCTAGGCCCAGCTTCTCCATCTTGTGCTGATGCCCGTCCTTTTGAAAGCATGGAACACAGAGGTCAAAGTCCTACAAAAGGAAATGAATAGCTGAGTCAGCACGTTACATCTACATCACATATCATTAAAACACCCGGTTGCTCACCTTCATTACAATAAATGATATCAGTGAAAGAATTAGGTGTACGCTGTCGGTGGCAGTAAATATATGGCCACTGTTAGCAAATACCCTTTAATAACCCTTAAAAAAACCTTTTGTTAAAATTAAATTTTATGCAGTTTTGAAATAAAATTTTTTTTCAACATTTGGTGATTGCTGTGGTTTTACAGTAGTTTAGTCATTTTGAAATTAAAAAATAAAAACCTTTGAGCTGTTTGCTATGAATTTACAATGATTAATACTTGGTTCCATACCTGACATAGCTGAAAGAATCCAAGGATAATATATTGACTGATAGAGAGAAAGTTAGATATTAAACAAATTAGTTCAGCACCTTATTTATTTCGTTACCTGCAACTCTCATGTAAAAACACCGTGCCTTATAGTCCGGAAAATACGGAAGGCATTATGCATCTGAATGCTTAATAATATAGCGCCGTTTAGCGCCCAGTCTAGGAGCTAAGAGAGATGACACTTACATCGCATGTATCACAGTGATAGTGAGTTTCAATGCTGGCTCTGCAGTGGTTGCACGTATAGACAAAGCTGTCCTTGGCTTGCGTGTGCAGTTCGTAGAGTAAGGCCATTGACGAGAAACGAGCACGTCGTAGTGATGAGAACTCGTAGTGCTTCTCACGAGCGACAGCCAGGAACGAGTCTCGACCGTCCATAAGCTCATTTGTCACAAATGGATCGGGATCAACTACTGGAGGCAAACTTGCCACAGACTGAGGCGAGTGAAGGCAGACAACGAAAAATCCCTTGAAAACAGAAAGCGACCATTCAATGACATCGGTGTCTAGTAATAGTGTCTAGTATGGGCTGAATTCAAGTCATGCTGGCAATTAAACCACGATCATAGTAAACATTACCGTAACTGTCCCAGAATTCTGTCATGGGAGCAGTGCGAAACACTGCTTTGCAATCAATATCAAACACAGCTTTGCAATCATTATCAAATACTGCTTTGCAATCAATATCACACATGCTCTCATTGCCAGACCATTTTACGTTCAAGTGTCAGTTTAAAGATGAAGTATATCAGAATTTGTTTTGTAATGATAGTCTCAAAGCACAAAATAAAACCTAAATCGCAGTTGTGCATGATTCCTTGAGAAGACAGTAGATTAATTATCCTACTTCCCACTACACAAGCAAACCAGTTTCAGCAAATGTAATCCTAAGCACTCATTTATATAGCACCTCTTCAATAAAAATTATCAGAGGTGCTCCCAACCTGACCATAGAAGACCACAATCAAACAGAATAGTCTTCAACAACTTGCAAAGTAGAATAGAAAGGAGCTTATATCGCAGTTTGCATGGATGCCTGTTCCAAAATGAGGGGCCAACCAGATCACCCTGTGTTGCAAAGTGAAGAGATAAGTGGCTCGGGATTAGCTAGCTCATCAAGTTCAAATTAGCCTTATCTCGCAGATGACATTAAACCAACATCTGACGATTCTAATCGGCTGCAGCTGTGATTATCAAGGTCTGGTGATGTGTTTGTGCCAGCAACTAAGACTAAAGTGGGTGATTGTGCCTTAGGGTCGCTGGCCCATGTGAGTGGAACAGCTTTCAAACACCTACCTATTCAGCACACCAAAGTGTTTACTCTTTCAAGAAACAATTGAAATTCCAGTATGCAACTCTTAGCACTTGTGCTGACAATTAACATTGTAAAGTACTCAAAAATGAGCTCACCAGTGATGATACTATATATACTGTCTTAATTACATTACAGAGTAAACCCTTGAAAGGAATATATGCCTAAAACTCAACTGCTCAGGCCAAAAGCATGCATTAAACAGAATACTGAATAAATAAATAAACACCGTTTTAGTATTACGCATTTATCAAGTGCCAGCAGCTAATGACCAAGCATCAATCGATGGCACTGAGCAACTGTGGGTGAAGGACTTTTATACAAGGTCCTCACACAGTAACCGTCTCAGAGAAGGCTCAAACCTGTACTCTCCACGTTACAAAGCGAGCGGGCACTCTAACCAATCATCTAGCATGTCCCACGGTAAGGATACTGCAACAGTGGCATATCATAAGTATAAGCATACAGATGCAAAGCCAACATCGTCAGCAAACAAACATGCACACAGTAACATGCATAACGGAATCTTGGTAAACAGAACTTACCTCCTTCAGTTTGTCCATCGTAGCAAACAGTTTCGCAGTCAGGTCATTACTGCCCTGAATCTGAGAGCCTTTCTTTCCAGACTTGCTCTTCGTCGAGCTTTTGTTCTTGGCGTTCTTCTTTTTCGTTGTGGCCGCTTTCTGACCCTTCTTCGATCCAGCATGCACCTGCAGAAGGAAAATCTATAATTCACATAAAAGACGAAACTGACAACTGCACAAAACACGTCTTAGCAGTCAAGGGTTTTGCAGCCAGCCACCATATCAACACAATACATGTTCAACAGTTAAACCAATCCAACTGAGTAAATGATGTGGTTGGACATCGAATGGCTTGCTCATTATATGAGTGCTTCTAGCAAACTACTCCCTCAACACTTTAATGATGAGTGTGTACTAACATGTATGGAAAACTAATCCCTCTCATCGTTAAAGGGTTAAGGCCAAATCAACAGCCTGTTCTTACAAATTACATGTTTCAACACTGAAACACACATTTCACATGATGCATCATCCTAACCTGGAAACTATGTAGTAATTCATTCTAACCTGAAACAGCAGACAAGTTCAGCAAATTCAAACGATAAATGGCCGCTGCATAAAACATACATAATTTCTACAGTGTAATGCACTTTAAAGTTATGTAACTCCTTGCCTCTTTGCTTTCTTCGCTCTCTGGCAAGGGCTCCTCCATATCCACGTTGGCAGCTTCCACTTCCTCTCGGCGCCGTTTGTCCTCTTCTTGTTCCTGCTCTTTGATGCACTCCTCCAAAATGTTGGGCCAGTAGTCCCCATCAAAGTATGGGATCTCAGTGACACACTTTGTGCTGTTTTCCATAGCATCCTTCAGAAGGTCCTGAAACACAAAAGAAAACTTTCCAGTAACTAAATTGACTTGTAATTCTACTAAGTAAAGAATTACCCATTCTTTCATGTCTAAACAGGTAAATCTGGTACATAAATAAACTAATAAATTGGTCAAACAAAGCTCAATTCTACATTTATGTAAACTAGTAATCTGTGAAAGAAAGACCTCTACTGTTATGCAACCATTGGACAAATAGTATACAAGTCTGTACTTTGAGTTCAGGCCTTGAGGACCACAGACAGCATTACCGTCCTCAATGCCACTCTACAACTAAGCTCATACATGATTCTAGGAGCTCTTACTAACATACCCTGCCTCTGAGTAGGACTCTTGAAGAGGTGCTATATAAATTCTCAGAATGAATGAACTTTTGCAAATCTTGTTTCTACCATTCAAGGGCAATATATACATAAGGTCTGCTCTTACTAAAGACATGTCACAAATAGTCTGCTTGCTCTATCTCTCTGTCTGTCGTCCACTCTCGTCTCGATTATGCCAGTGTACAGATTCCCCAGATCTTGCACACAAAAGGCTTCAATGCATACAAAATTCTTGGTGTACTTTCTCATACAAACTCCTTAACCCTGTTTGGTTACCTGCACTGACATCTAGTACAATTCAGAATAAGATTGAAACTGCCCTATCTGATCTATAAATCTTTGCAGCTACCAATCATGCCTGCCTTCAACCACTAGCTTATCCTTACATCCCCATCTACAGCCAGCGATCTGTGGTATGAGTCATTTGGTTGAGTCATAATGCAAAACTTTAATGGGTCCTTGTGCATTTTGTTGCTGCTGTGTCAAAGGAATGGAACGACTACCAATGCATCTCTGGTGCTCCAACTATTTTCTTCCATCATCATGCCCCAAGACTCTGCTATTTTTCACTGGCTTTCAAATAGCTCACTGACTAACCTGGTTCAACTGGTCAATGACTAACCACAGCTCAGAACTGCACTACTGTGTGCGCTGAAAATGTCACAATAATGTAAGTTCGGAAGGCATAATGCTTAGGTCTATATATAAGTAAACAAAGGAATACAAACCTTATAGTCGACAACAATTCTTTCTATGATTGCCTTGTCCAACATCTTCTTGTACCAGTCCTGAAGTCGTTTCTGTTTAGGAATTTTCATGTCTGGTGGGTGGCAGTTGAATATGTAGTCATCACCTTCACTCGGAGGACAGGCCCATATGTGAGCCGCTATGTATCTGATAAAAGACAAATTTTGTCCATGAAACGTTAAATTTCTACAATCATTAAATCAATCCATAAAATGCAGAACCACGTCAACACCAGGCTCGTGGATAAACGGCAAGTCAATGAAAAGTAGATAAGGCAAGTTCTATAGACTTGTTATGCAGGAACTGTGAGTACACAGAATATAAGGAGGTCTATTGTGGTTTCTGATAATTTTCAGGCATTGATTTCGTATCATATCAACTGTACACATTCTGCAAACTTTTGCCACAAAGACTTTAACAGTTACCTGGATCAAAGTGACACCTGCTGTTGCAGTACCTGACTACCTGTATCAAAATTCACACCTTAAAATGATATTTACGTGAACTAAATGAAGTCAACAATTCATAATTATCCTCAGAAAGGGCGTTCATGGGATGGAAAACCTTTGAGCTGAAGCATACAAACCAAACCTCAACAATCCAATCACCAGACCTTTTGCTATAGCTTACATCGAAATGTAACTTTCACGTGACAGAACCATGACTCAAACATTCCATGTATAAATGAAAGGATGAAATGTCAGCAATCAGCCACCACATCACCTGCCAGGCAACAACTGAAAATGTCGGAACAAAAACGAAGTGGCAATAACAAGTACCAGCATCGTCCGTCACAGACCTACACTTTATTCCATCACAAAAAGAAGAATGTATTTAACAAATTCACAGCTTAATCTCAACCGAAACATCAACGGGAACAGAATGATACTCTAAATGACGTAAAGAACGATTGACCAGATGATACGCTTACCCAAGGTTCTTTACATATTCCAGGTATCCAATTAGTATCTCATGATACACTGAAGTTCTGAAGTGCTTAGGCTGGAAGAAGTGCACACTATCCATGTAGGCCAGATACACTCTCCTAGAAAATTTAAATACAATTTCGTCCATTACATTCCTAATCTAAGTCAATACATTTGAATAAAGCAAGCTCAAGTTTGGGACAGTCCAGTCAAAAGACAATTTGTAGCTATGTTATAATTACAACTTGTAAGAACAATCGAGGAACTATAAATACTCCCACGCCATGTTTAAATTTGAAAACAAGTAGACTGGTCGATGAACTAATTGAGTTTCACACCAAATAGTGCAATCACTTGCTAAATTAAAGGTTCAAAAATGCAGATGTGCAAATCCAGTTCAAAGAACAGCAAACTTTCTCACGGACTGCTCTTAGGCAGCACCGTGCTTTCTCCGTCGCGGGACCTTGCAATCTGGAATGGGCTTCCTGTGGCACTTTGCTTGGTCTCTGGAGCTCATACCGCTACATTTTACTCTATTCTTAAAGACTGTCCTCTTCAGCGGGGTTGGGTCGGGAGTGCTTCTGAGCAGACAACTTTAAAGGGTGCTATATAAACTTCCGATATGAGTGAATGGAACAGATGTAATGACAACATGCAGGATTCAAATTCTGAGGGTACCTTGTATTTGGTGGTGAACAGTTGGATCCGTATTCCTGGACATGCATGCCAAAGAAGCAGACATCAACTCCATCAATCTCTTCAAATGCAAAGATTGCCTTTGCAATGTACGGAAAGCTCTCGACCATTTCCTTGTTCTCACAGAACCGTGCTTTCATTCCAGCCTTCACTTCAACCACCTTCTCCGAACTGGCCAGGACTCGTATCGTCACTTCTCCGGCTCCAGCATCCTTCTTTTTCAGGAAGGAATTGACACGATTTTCCAAGTATGCTCCAAGCTTCGTCTGTGGTAAGCCTAACAATGAAATCAACATCAAAAGTGTTCTTACAGTACGCAAAAATAAAATGGTCCAGGCTTTCCCACACTGGAACAGCCACAACAAAAACAAAACTAGGTAAAGCACTACCTCTTCAAATACTGCAACAGTCACCAACTCTAAACAGAAAAATTTGAACTAAATGTCAGCTACAACAGCACTCAAGCAGCTTTGGATCTGAAGAATTTTAATAAATAAATAAATTTAAAGTAAATAACACTTTTTTATTGCACAAAGCAATGCACATGACATTGTATTTGTATGAATCTGTCTTTCTTGCATGTATGTGTAACACTTTTGAGATATTTTGAAATCTTCATTCTGCCTTTGAGCACAACACAGTGCCCTTAAGCGTTGGAATCCCACCCTGGTACAAAACAAAAATACATTGAAATTTCTACTCTACTCAAGCTCCCTAACGAACTCAACTATGAATAAAGAAATGAAGTTGCTAACACTTCACTGCCATTACTGCCTTTTACGGCCAGCGCTGAGGGCTGCTCTTCTTCGTCTCAACGTTTGCAATTAAGAAAATGGAAGTGAAATAAGAAACCGTACTCACGTTTTGCCGTATGTTTGTTTGCCTTCTTCTTGAATCCGGTGGCAGCTGTACATCCAGAACAGACAAACTCAGTTGGCCAGATCTGTTCCATGTGCAGCGCACAGATCTGATGCTGCTTCCGACCACAGTGCGTGCACTCCGCAAGTCTAGAAAGAAAAAAAATGAACAAAATGACTGCCTACAAGCCACAACATCATGAAGTATGCGCCTTCACACTTCTTCAAAGTAATTGCAGTTAGCAACTTCTGTAGTGCTGGTACCTATGCACAAAGTATCTCTACCAGTGGTGCACCGTATCAAGCCACATTTAGGTCAAAATGTTTAACAAACTCTTAAAGACATCTGCATTGTAAACACTAGAATAGCAGTCCCTTAAGCTGGCTCTGGGGCAACCATGGGTATGAAGTATTAGCAACTTCATTTTCTTAGCCTCGGCATATGAGGATGGGTAGCCAGTCCTCTCCTTCACAGTCTCATCTTCCCACTGACAGTGTACTCATTATAACTGAGTTGGCTAAGAAGCACAGGCGGAGCAGAAATCTAGAACCAAATCTCTGCAATGCAAACTGCAACTTCATTATAAATAGTAAATATATTAATGTTATCAACACTCTTTCTCATACACAATGAAATTAATCTTTCATTTCAATAACACATTAATTCATTTGACCCAAGCAGAATCGAAATGCAACATGGAGTTAACTAACTCTTAACTAAAATTTACAAATATTGGCCCAAAGAAGCAGAAACAGAAAATATCCATATACTGGTACTTACTGTTCACATTCATACTCGCTATTCTTTGTTTTCACAAACTGGTCTTTCGCAAGACGTCTGTAATAAATTTATCAGACATATAATGTCATGTAATAACATGTAATAACTTGGTGAAAATGATAAGCTGCCTCTAAATTCCTTCTGATCCCACTTCTAAGGTTAAATTTACAGGAACTTGCCATTTGTACAGCTATTCCCATAAGCAATCTATTTTATACAACCATAACCACAGTTTTTATACCTCTTTAATGTGATAAACCAAGATTATCATTTTCATCAATATTGCAAACATAATTACATTATGCTTGTAAATCAGCTAAAGCACTTGTAAAGTAATCTTACAGTAACCAATTTCAAATTTTCAGTGTCAAGAGAACTCATTTTTTTATGCTGCATAAATACAAAGACATGAGTAATTGTAATTAGTAACTTCTATTGAGCCAGTGTCTATTGCATAGCCATGTTCTTCAAGGTGACACAAACACGCTCAAATTTAAAAGAAATAAATTCCCATTCCTTGACAGGAATCGAAGCACGTGTCTTCAAAGCACGCGTACGAATGCAGTGAAATTCGAAACATACGTGACTGGTTGACTGGGATCTTCCATCAGCTCCACTTCACTTCCAGGGATTTCATTGAAACACTTTTCACAGTATGAATACCTAAAATAACACAAAAGCAAAGATTCCATCAGAGACCAAAAATGACTCCCAAACCAAAAATACAGAAATTTCATTATGCAAAAAAATATCTAAACAGGTAGTTGTCAGTTTCAACTTTACATAACATTCTACTGAAAGAAGGAAGACAAAAAGCTCGTCAACTCACCTGTTCTGGTAGCTGTAGTAAGTGGCATTTACAGGCACTGTACACAGGTATTTGCCATAGCAGATAAGCGTCATAGGATTGAAAACGTATCTCTTTCCACAACAGAATCCAAGCGCCTTCATTACATTGTCAATCTCTGGCTCAAACAGTTCCGCCAGCTAACAGAAACATGGATATGGCAAATTCGTAACTGCTTGTGTATGTATGCATTTGGTTATCTATATGTTGCCTTGAAGAAGAAGAAGAAGAAGAGCAGTCCCTTAGGGTAGCCTTGAGTCAGCCATGGGTATGAAGTGTTAGCGACTTCATTTTCTTAGCCTCAGCATATGAGGGCGGGTGGCCAGTTATCGCCCTCGCTGTCTCATCTGCCCACTGACAGTGTACGGTCAGTGTACTCATCATAGCTGAGTTGGCGGGGGATGTGCAGGTGGAGCAAAAATCTTGAACAAAATTTCTGCCCTGACAGGGATTTGAACCCCCGACCTCTCGACTGACAGTCCAACACGCTAATCACTACGCTATCAAGCACCCCTATGTTGCCTTGAAGTCCTCTCAAAAGCACTTAGGTATATCTATCTACAGATCTTTGCAACTTAAGATAAACTGACAAATTTTCTAACAGCCCCGAATGATATAAGAGAGCCGAGTGTACATACCAGGAATAAACCAGCTAGTAAAACCATAAAAAAGCCTAAATCTAGTAATTCTAACTGCCAAAATACTGTAATATATCTCTAGATACCCTGAGAACAGGAAAACAACACATCTGTAAGAAAAGCAATCTTGTACCGCCCAGTATTAGTCCAAATCTTAGATGCGGTTAGCTCAACAGAAACTAAACTTCCACAACATAACGATTGGCTAAAATAGAGAAATTTCTCAACCAAGGACAGGCTTTCTTCACCTTTGTACAGTATTTGTGAACCTTGGATGTCTTCCGATTGTACAGCCAAGCATTATCGAACATCAGCCATACATCGTCAACATACTGCCACGGATCAGTATACTGCCCAGTATCCAGTTTCCGCTTGATGGTCGACAGGTCCATTGGATTTTTTATGATTTCGAAATAATCCTGTGTGCAAACAAATGCTTCTCAGTGTTAGAAATGCTACATTCAAGTCCAGAACAATGATAAAAAAAACCATGCCAGTTTACTACTACATCTCAACATTGGTATAGTCCTAATAGATCTATATATTACACAAGTCTTTCAACAGTAGTCCTCACAGGCCCTCGAAAACTGTCAATTTCACATGACACACCACAATTCAAACTCCAGACATAAAGGTAGAAGATTAATGCATCACTAATTTGGCCTTGAGCGATCCATATACAGGCTAGATCGTCTTCAACAGATGTGCATAGACGTCAATTTAGTTCTGTATTTGTAGAAATTCATATTTCTTTGGAACACATTTGCAGGATTGGTAACACCTGCATGTTTAAGCAAATCATGTTTGGAATGACGGGCAACATAGAAATCAGTGGCAGGCCATGCAAAGAATGCCTGGACGACATTGGGAATGCCTGAAGATGACTAGTACAGAATTCTGTAAAGCAGAGTGGATATATTTACCTGCAGGACTGAGTTAACTTATCCATATTTAGTAAGAAAAGCTTGACACTTACTGGAATTCCTTGTTCGATTGGATTCACGGGTTGCCTGAATGGAATCGAGTCAGGTTCCTGACGGTACAGTTTCTCCAGAGTTGGCATCAGGACTTGACGTAACTCATTGGCCTTCCAAACTACAGCACCATATTATGCATCAGTTAAAGTTACCATTAATAATAAAATAATGTATGTACATCAAATTGGTTGCTACTAGGGCAAACAACGCAAAATCAGGATCAGTTAGTTACAATCCAGAATCAGACATAAACAGCCTGCACTTTAAGCGCAAAGAAATTTTATTAGTAGTGCAAATTTACTATACACTGAAGAGATAGATAACTGCACAGCAGTGCCAATTTCTAATTTGACAAATCAGTAATCTTTACACAAAAGCAGTTGTAGGTAAGTAAGTAACCCCATCTTGTTCTCTGGAAGCTAACAGAAAGCCAGTGAACTTCATTACACATAGTTTCACTGAAGTGATCACACTTCTGCTTATGTATGATTAGGCGTGAGAGCTCGATTCAGAGCAGACTGAAATTTTTCAGGTGTGATGTGGTGATGCTAGACAGAAGTTACAGCAGTCAAAGAGACTCTTGATGAAAGCATGGGAGAGTGCCTTGCCAGCATTTAGTGTTTAGTTTATGTCAAATGGTACACAGCAGACGCAGATGGTAGAAGTAAAATTAAAGAATGTGAAATAATAGCCTATTCATTTACAATCATAATCAAACATTTATAAAAGCGCCACTGAACGATTCAGAGGCGCTCCCAACCCAAGTCAGTGCTATCACTCACAAAATAAAATGGTCTGCAGGCGTTTCTGGAACAAGGAGAAAAAGTCTGAGGAGCTCAGGCCGCAATTCCTGCGGAAGACGGTTCCAGCTAGAGGGGCCAACATAGGCAAATCTTCTAAACTAAGCAGTAGCCCTGTACATGCAGGGAACAACCAGAAGGCCTCTGGCGGGTGGCAGAGAGTGGCGTGATCAGGGAGTGAAGATACTGAGGTACAGTAGGTCTTGAGGTATGAAGGAGCTACCCAGACCAAACAATTGCACATAAGAGTCAAAATTTTGAACTGGATGCGCTGGGGCACAGGAAGCCAGTGGAGTGTCCCAAATGAAGGCAGACATGTGGGCAAACCTCGGGAGGCCACAAATGCGGAAGGCAGCAGTGTTAAGTATTGACCAAAGCTTGGAAAGGTTAAGTGAAGACAGACCAGCATAGCTGGAGTTGCCGAAGTCAACTCTAATACGGATCAGCGCATGTACGAGAGTGGTGACCACGTGAGGTCAAGCATTGAAGCATATTATGACACTTCATCAGTGACAAACACACAAAACACATACTAAAAGCTAATGAGTTTGACTAGAATGATTATTCTAGTCAAATTCAATGAATTACAGAGCTTCATAAACATATACATAAACACTGTACCTTTCTTATTTGGAGCTAACTTTGGATGAGGAACATTCTCAGTGGTCGTTACGGTCTCCGCCTTAACAGCATCAGAACCCGGAGTTGGAGCGCCGCTGGCAGGCGACTGCTGCGCAGAAGTTACCACAGCAAGGTTCGGTTTCTCGTCGGCATTGGTTTCTGGTGCGGTCTGTTCCGTGACATCATCTGTATCCATCTCAACCTTCACATTGCACTTGAACTGCGAGTCTGACGATGGTTCCTCCGATCGGTTTGACTGAGGTGCGGACTCTTGTTTCACTTTAACGCTGTCAGTCCCGTTCTGCTTCACGGGCGCCCCGACTGAACCAACTCCGACAGAACCAACGGAACTAACAGATGGGGATCTTGCTGCTCCCCGTGATGAAGCAACCATGCTGGATAATAAGGCATTCTGCTGCAGCTGCTGCAGTTGAGCATTGTTCAGCAACTGCTGTTGTTGCTGCTGTTGTTGTTGTTGTTGGTGCATCTGTTGCTGCTGCTGCTGCTGTACCATTTGCTGTTGCAGCTGCTGTGCTATTTGCTGTTGTTTTTGCTGTTGCTGCAACTGCTGTTGCTGCTGCTGCTGCAGTTGCTGTTGTTGTTGCTGCAGTTGTTGCTGTTGTTGTTGGTGCTGCTGTTGTTGATACTGCAAGTTGGTCATCCCCTGAAGTTGAGTAGCGACTGGTGTATCATTGCTGCCCATCTCACCTGGGCTGAACGTTGGCTGTTGCAAAGAGCCAAACAGGGTCTTTTGTTCAAGCTGTAGCTAAAACATAAACACAGACAACTGTTGAAGACATTTTCAGTAGATATCTCAAAGCAGAACTACACCAATCCTCGCTCAACTGATTCCTGATGAAGAAAGCGTAGCCAGGAAACAAGTCTGGGTGTTTCAATTTGGGGGTTTTCCATTACACATGGTCGCAGAGTGCTGGGTTAGTTTGGAAAAGTTAAGTATTTTTGTGTTTTGCAATTTCTTTCGGGGCGGTGTTTGAACCTATAAACGCCCCTAAATACGCCCATGCCTCATGAAGTGATAGACATAGCTTTATATTGTAACACTAAAAACACACTGCAATGTTATCGTAACAATGTAATATCCGTGGCTGGAATGTATCATGCTACACACTGATGCATACACTTCTAGTTCCTGATAGATGCCTTGAGCATCACTACGGCAGCACTACAGCACCTTGGTGAGTTACTTAAAATGTGCTATATTTAGTGTTCTTATAGAGACATACATACATGCTACAAACAAACATTTCTTAGTTCAATTAGTAACAAAAATGAAGAAACCAAACGTATGGCAATGCTATTATGCATCTCGTGTTTGCGCTTGTCGTGTGTACACATCAACGTGGCAGGTTTTCGTTAGTTTTGCGTCTATTTGTTTACGGGCCTGTCACGTTGAGAGCGCTTCTGTATAGCCCTGCTGAGAGAAGCGCTTTATAAATGTTCAGATAAGATAAGATAAGATAAGATTATGCATTAAGAAAAGTTACTGAGTCAACGAGTTTTCTTGTGAAAAGCTGATCAAAGACTTTCTACAAATTTCACATTTGTATAGGTCTGGTTATAATTAAGAGCAGGGCTTCAACATAAGACTGATGCAGGGATATCGACTAACTGCAGAGAACAGTCATCTGCAAGATTGGTTCTGTACTATCCATAACTACTGTAAAACTGTTTGAATTCTGATGAAACTAACCGAAGTTGAAGGCAGAAGTGGTAACGATATCTGAGTGGGAGTTTTCTGTTCTTGTTCCGACAAGCTGGCGCCAACCAAGGTCACTCTTCCACTGCTCGACAGAGCAGAAGGATCTGCTCCCAGGGCACTAGGCAAAGCCTTGGGCTCACCTCCCATATCCATTGAAACTATATTCATGAAATTCGAAATACAAAATGCAGGCTTAAAATACTTGAAATTTTAATATGTGCCTCTGTTATTTACCACATTACAATTATTCACCTCATGCTAGAAACCGCTCACATGAGCTTCTCAAGCCTTCTAATGCAACCTACTCCAAACGTTTATGGCGCCCAGGCCTTAATACCTACTGCACCTTCTCAAGTTACCGTTTGAAGAATATTTAATAAAGGTTATTGAAAAACAACATTTATATTAAGAGCTCGACCATGTACCACTACGGAGTTCTCCCAATTTCTTGTGAAAACAGATATATGAAAAAACAAACTGCATATTCTACAGATTCAGTATTTTCAAGTAATAGAACTCCTGAATTAAATGGTGCGTTACCTTGTGGATGACTTGATCCAGCTGGCAGAACATTGTTCCCTTGTTGTTCTCTTTTTCTCCGCTTTTCTTCTAAATCCTTCTGAATTTTATAGATTTTTTCAGCCAGGAGATGATAATACTCTTCCTGTATTCAAAAAGTTACATTTCTTAAGATCACTTTCAGCCAAATAAACATACAAACAGCGTGCACAACGAAAAGCAGAACGGTTAACATTACAAGATGAACAATGTTAAGCAAATAATACACCCATCCCTCTTCTGTAAATCAACATTATCATTATTGTTATTAAATCTTCACTTCCTCTTTGGACTGTGCCTACAACAGAACACTCTTCTAGAAGTCTCTCCATTTTTGGACTCCAGCACGTCTTGTGATGTGCAATGTAAAGTAATCAGACACTGAAATAATACTGTTCTGAGGTAGAAGTATTTACCACCCAACAATACCCATCCACAACTGAGTAAGATGGGACTGGTGTTTGGCAGAACAACCACAGTAACCCTTCAGTGGTTGCGTGGTATCATATCTATGGTGCCTGAAGCCATTTCTTTTCCTACTGTCTTTAAAAGCTTCACATCAGGGTTCTAGCTTTACTGCACAAACAACTGTTTTTTGTTACCACTGAAGCAAAACATCAAAATGTTTACTTACGCGGCTGTTTGCCATTTCATACATATCTCCCTCCACTTTACGTGCATACTGGACTAGGCTCATGATTCGCTTGTCAAGCAGCGAAGCTGGATCAGGTGAAGGGTATATTGCCTGAACGCTGCAAAGCAAGCAAAAACATGCCTTATGTTAAACAAGGTGATTTTAATCAGAAATAACTAGATATGCTTCTATTATGTATACATTGGTTAAGATAGTTTAATTCCAAGTGTGGGTGCCAGCCTGTTTAGCACCTACCTTTTCCATATTCTGTGCTTATGATATCTAGTGCCCAACGCTGATCTTGTCCATGGTGTATTTGCAAATTATCTGGTACCTACCTTTCTCACTTTGTATGCTTAAGATGTATAGTTTTATGCGAATGTGTATGCATGTTTGTACAGCATCTATTCAGAATCTCACAAAGGCACTCACCATGGCTATCCAAAGAATCTAAACAGGTGCTTCTGAAGTTATGAGGTATTCTAAAAAGTATCTTATGAGCCTTTCAAACAAAAAACTATCAGCACATGTACAGTTAGCGAATTTTGTAAGTGCGAGAGACAATGGAGCCCCTTAGAAAATGCTTCATTAGGTCAGCTTTAGATATCTTGTTATAAGATGGTTCTTGATAAGGCTCTCACAAACAGTGGAACGACAAGGCTCCGGTGTATTTGATACCTACCTCCTCTGTATTGTTTGGGAAAGATATTAACTATAAGCCTTGGCATTTGCAGTGTATAGATACCTACCTTATCCATAACTTACAGGCAATATATATGAAACCTACCTCCTCCAAACTGTTTGGTCTATGTGGGCTGATAGTCTTTCTCTAGTCAATGATCTTGCAGCATTTTGACTGGTCTTTTGAGGTTTCGCATCGAGGAGATCCATATATTCGTGGTTAATAAATACTGCACTGTAGAAGTCATAAGACAATTTGAGGTAGAAGGAAAAAGATCACTTCGCAAAGAAATACTGTAACTATTAAATCCCAAGGCCTTGGAATCTCAGCTGCAACCTCTGGAAAATCTGGCCAGTGATAAGAATAATTCAGAACAGAAGTTTGCAGACAGGACAGTTAGGTTTCACAATAGAATCAATGCCCTGTGACTCCTCAATGGGGATTTTTATGAAGGGACCATAAAAGTCATCTATCATAATGAGATTACATATAAACAAAATCATCCCATCTAAACCAAACGCCAGACAGCAACAAAACTGGTAAGCTTTTTAACAAGGAGCTCGATAATTCAAAACAAAATTCCACCAAAACCAAGCACAACTCAACAGTTTCTAAACTAACAAACCATGGCATTCAACACATTCAAAAACTTTCAGCACATATTTGCTACATGTCACTACTAAATAAACTAAATTGAAGAGACCAAGTCACACGGTGAACGAGCTTTTTCAGTTACCTACTTTTTTGAACTCTCTCCCTGTGCCTCGGCGCTCTACTCAGTCACTTACAAACTTTGTCACTTCATTCTCAACTTAAAACTTACCTCTTTCAAA
The DNA here is from genome assembly GCA_963556255.1 of Allolobophora icterica. Lineage (NCBI taxonomy): Eukaryota > Metazoa > Annelida > Clitellata > Crassiclitellata > Lumbricidae > Allolobophora > Allolobophora icterica. The sequence goes on from OY744617.1 coordinate 26,942,807, forward strand.
TTGCTTATCCACCATAGGCTGCTCCTCTGTCTTAAGGACTGATCTTCTGGATACTGACCTGATTACAGCTTGGCTTTGGTGTGCCATTAGTTGATGCCTTGTGCATTATACACCAGCGCAATATAAATTAGTAATTACAATTACAATTCTCTGCACTGCATTCTAACTAGGGGTCCACCGGTAAGACATTTTCCGCCGGAAACCGAATCCGAGTATTTGGATGTATTTTTGCCGGAACCGGTAACGAACCGGTAACGAATCGGGTACCATTTGTTCCATATGCAAAGCTTCACATTTTCATGTAATAAGTAATCATCGACATAAATTTGTGTACTTGTAATAAGTGACTACTACAATTTGAATTGTAGTCATTTCTGTGCAGTTGTGAAGTTTTCTGTGTAATTGTTTTAAGGTTCAACATTTATAATTTTATATACGTAAGTTTATTGAATAAGTTTTTACAGAAACATTTTTGTTTAAAAAGAAATCTTTTTTTGCAACTATTTGCGTCTACAATATTTGCCGAGGCGAATACTTCCGGAAACGGGATTTCCGACCGAACCAAGTATCCGAGCCGGTTTCCGGTGGACCCCTAATTCTAACACAGACCAAACAGAAAGAACCACAGAAAATTGCTACGATACCAGTGCTAACCAAGCTACGATTTAAAAACAACACAAACATCCCAGCAAACCAAAACAAAAGACAGCAAACGACTTTATGCAGGCAGCAACGTAGCCATCAAACAGCAAATCAAATCAAATTGCAAGCCAGCTAGCTACAGGCCTTATGCAAATACCTGAAAATGTCCATTTACGTAAACACACAAAAAGCTGATAGCTAGATGTAACTTACAGTTTATGTACAAGATGTTGACGCAGGTCGTGTGTCACACTCTGGTGCCAGTCTTTGACGGGGCGATTTGGGGCATCCCCACTGAAGGCATTTCCGCCCAATACTCCCGGTTTGTTCAATTCCAAGTTGCTCGGTAAATCCAGAATCTGCTGTGTCATGGATGGCCTGTGTTGCTGCTGGGAGCCCATATCCGACCACAGCGTTGTGGTTGTTGACATCGGTATGCCCAAATGGTTGGCACCAACGCCTGGCGCTGGCAGAGAAAGTGCAGAAGACGATGCCAAGGGCTTCTGTCCGAGCACATTGGTTACCGGTTGCTGCTGGCCTGGAGGTGGCAGTCCCAGGGCAGCATAGGCTCGTGCCAAGTCGGGATGCACCATTCTTGGCTGCTGCTGAAAACTTTGGTGCATAGCAAAACCAGAGGTCTGGGCGTTAGCAGACGACGCAGCACCTGGTCTGTCACAGGAATTCTTCAGTGGTAGACATACGGGACAGTCACCACGACTGCAGTTCTTCCAGTGCATGATGATCTGCCTTGAAGAAGCACAGTGTGGAACTGAAACAGACGAAAAGTGCTCATCATCACATATGCAGTTTGAACATAGTGCAGTCACAAAGCAAATGACGAACACAGCATGAGTTACAGAGGCCTTCTTGTCACATATAATTTAATAGAATCTAAAGTAACAGTATATTTAAAACACACTTCTGTTCTTCCAGAAAGCTACCTTCAAGCTGTTAAACAAGAAGTCAAATTCATCAGTTTAAAATACTAAATATGTGAATTGCTGGGAGAAAAGACACAAAAGATCTGGTGTTGTTGATGCTGTCGGAACAAATGTGCCAAATTTTATCTCAGTAGGTTCCCCAAAAACATTTAAAAGAAATTTAAAAAGTAAAGCATCTAAAACTGTATTTTTAAAGTTACTGCTTGAATACACTTGAATTCACTTGCTGAAAACTACATTAAGTCCTTTCTTTTAAGCAGATCATGTTTTGAAGCCGACAGATAGTCAAGGTTGGAATATTCCAGCTGGCATGTTTACATCAACAGTGGCTACCTTATATGTCTTTTAATTTTCTTGTAGACAAAAATTAACACTGTTATGGGCATCTTCTTGGCTTCAGTACCCAGGATTTATGGAAGAAAAAATTTAAGTTCTGGTTTTGTGACGACGGTACAAACTTTGGACTCGAGCTGACATGGTATGAATTAAGCTGTGGATCAATGTCTGGGACCATGCTATATCAGAATTCTGGCTACATAATGTATCTATGTATGTATCCAGACTTCTATAAAGCACAGTTTAGGAACCCCTCAAAATTACACGTCATAAGGTGGGCCAGGTATGACTACCTCTGATCATTGTATAAAATACATCTTACAAGTCTGATTTTAATCTCTGCTTATTTCTTTATTTATTTATTTATTTATTCCGGATATTTCTATAGTGCCTCTCGAAGTCAACTACTACTCAGAGGCGCTCCCGACTACAGCATTGGTATACTGTGCCGGAATTTTCACGCCGAAGCGCCACGAGCAATTGCGAGTGAAGGACTTGCCCAAGGTCCGTACGCAGAGGTTAGAGTGGGATTCGAACCTGCAACCCTCCGGTCACAAGGCGACGAACTTACCACTGAGCCACCACGCCCCAATAGATAGAGGTGAAATGCTTCTGACTCTGATATACCTGTACAAGCTTTGCCGAGTTGGCAGTCGCTCATGTGCTTCAGAACGTTCTTCATGGTCTGGCAGTGGGGCAGCTGGCACGGTTGTGGCGCGACACCGTTCGTCATCTCGCGTCGTTGACACTTGTGAGCATGCAGAAGCAGGACAAGCTGCTGCTGTATCATCCGGCGCTTTGGATCAACGGTAGGTGGTGGCTGTTGCTGTTGTTGTTGAAGCTGTTGCTGCTGTTGTGGCAGCTGCTGTTGTTGAAGCTGTTGCTGCTGCAACTGCTGTTGCTGTTGTTGGTGCTGTTGCTGTAACTGTTGCACCTGCTGCTGCTGATGCAGCTGTTGTTGCTGCTGGTGCAGCTGTTGTTGTTGTTGCTGGTGCAGCTGTTGTTGTTGCTGCTGGTGCAGTTGCTGTTGTTGTTGGTGCAGCTGTTGTTGCTGCTGCTGGTGCAGTTGCTGCTGCAGCTGCTGGTGCAGGTTCTGAGGCTGCTGCAGTAGCTGTTGTGGCTGCAGCTGTTGAGGTTGTAGTGTCTGCTGCAGTAGCTGCTGTTGCTGCAACTGCTGCGGCTGCAACTGCTGTGGTAATGAAATGGCCATTGAAGACTGAATGCCAGCCATCTAAAAAATTATCCACAGAACACACATACTTTTATTGTATTATATATTTACAGTATAATGGCGTAACAACTTGTCACTTAACAATTACAAAGATAATAAACCTCATAAATACATAATGTTACGTATACATATCTGTATACTCAGGCTTGGACTGGAACAAATATGGTCCATTCAAAATCCTTCCTATTTCAACACTCCAACAAAACTGAAGAAATCTAAGAAAAATATTAGCACAGTGAGTAACTACATACACATAGCTAACGTAAGGTGAGCAACAACAGCTTAAGACAAAAACAAACCGAAACTGACAACTTCGATGAGACCAGCTGCCGTAACAGCAACAAAGAACACATCAAAATCAACAACTTAATCAAGCATCCGATGACACAAGAGTTCAATAATGATGGAGACAACACAATTTATCTGAACTGTAAATGGTTGAATATTGCAACACAGAAAAACATCCAAACACCATCTCAAAACAGTTACATGGTTCAGTGCTAACCAAGCTAAACAGTGCCATTCAATATCAACCTAAGAATTCCATGCAACCCATTACAGAACCAAGCCCTGCCACCTGCTCAGCAATGATGTAAGATAATCCTTGTCTAGCAGGCAGGTGCTTTCAAGTTTCAATCAGCCATAAAACTGGAAGACACCAGACTAGCAAAAGTAAATGAAATGTAACCACAAGGGATAACACCTGCATTTTATGATTCACTTAAAGCTTCTATTTTTCTTACTTTACGATAGCAATCCTGAGTGAGGCATTCTTTCATTACATATTACACAATTAAATTTACCACATACTATGACTCGCATCCACTCTTGAAAGAACAATTTTGAGGCTTACAAGAACAGTACTGTTCTCGTATCTATGCTTTTGGGAAATAAAAAACACAAACACGTTTGACATATGGAAGAGAGTAGTAGCTCACCCTCACTCCCAACGGCAATGCTGTGCTGGCACCCTGCACCAAGTCATTTTCACCAAGCGAGCCACCGATGACGGAGTTATTTGAGTTGCCACTACTGCTGACCTGTAGAGCAAATCGTGGTATGGTTCCACGCTGAATTGTGGCGTTGATTTGAGCATTGGTGAGCGGTAGATTATTCGGCTGAATGTTGTTCAGATGTTGAACGTTGTTCACCTGGGCCGAGCCGGGGCTGTTCTTCTTGTTAAAGTTCAGCATCATGCTGTTTAATGTTCGAATGTTCGTCTGCACCCCAGAGAACTGTGTGCCCGGCACCTGAGGATTGTGCAGCTGTGCACCATTTGACTGCATCCCACCACCACCGCCCATTATGCTTGGGTGCACGCTTCCCAGCTGCGAACTGGCGAGATTAAGGTTGCTCAGTTGCACACTGTTGAGCGGAGGAGCACTGTTCATCTGAGCAGAAATCGCTGGAACGCTTCCAAGCTGTGTGGACAAGCCGAGCTGAGCATTGTTCAGCGCCGCGCTGCTGCCGAGCTGGGCGTTTGTGAACTGCATCCCGGCAACGCTTGTCGTGTGCAGCAGAACCCCGCTCATCTGAGGATTCAGCTGGGCACTGTTGGTCTGCATGCTGTTCTGCATCGGATTCAGCGGCAGGCTGTTCAAGGGTATCATACCGATCGGACCATTGTTCAGCTGCACACCGCTTATCTGTAGACCACTGTTCAGAACGTTGTTCAACTGCTGAACGTCGTTCAGCGACATACTACCTTGTGGCTGCATACCATTCTGGGGCACATTTCCACCTGGTCCGCTATTCAGTGGCATACTACTCGATGGTCCGTTGCTAGAAGGCATGCCACCCGCCTGCATACTGCTTGACGCCACACCGCTCGTCTGCATACTATTCAGAGGCATACCACCTGTCTGTAGATTGCTCAAAGACATGGAACCTGCCTGCATGCTACTCGGTGGCAAACCACCACTCTGCCCGTTGCTCACCGGCATGGCACCAGCTTGTATGCTATTTAACTGCACATTTATTGGCTGAATGTTGTTCATCTGGACTGTACGAGTCTGCACAGCATTCAGATGGAGCTGGGGATTGTGTAATTGTATGTGATTGAAGGGACCGTTCTTCTGCTGCAGTCCCTTGAGCTGTGCGCTGTTCACGAAGACAGCGTTCTGCGAACTGCTGACCTGCGAACTGTTTATCTGCAAGTTGTTCAGCTGCGAGACGTTCAGCTGCTGGTTGACGTTGATGATGATGCTGCTCGCTGGAAACGAGACTGCGGTCGAAGATGCCCCCGCGGCTGAAGGCGGTCTCGAATTGGGGTTGCTGCCAGCCTGGCTTGTGCCAGTCACAGGGCCCCCAGAGATGCAGGTCACGACATTAACGCCTGGCAGTCCACCCTGAAAAACGGAACGAGGCTGAGAGATGGACGGAAAACGACTCCCTGGCGACATCATTGGGCCGGGCCTTGAAACACTTAGGCTCATGCTGGACGCCATCCCTGCCGCGGAGACTGGAACAAGGTTAGTTACCGAAGTCACGGATGAATGTGAAGCGGCAGATGCAGGCGACTGTGGTAACGATGCACCGGTTGACATCGGTGCGGCAGCTGACGACAGGACTGGCATGGCGGCAGATGGTGACAGCAGCTGAGATAGTTGATGGTTCTGCGTACCAATATCTTGAGACTGATCACCAAAGCCATTCTGTGCTGCAAATGCATTGTCAGCCAGTTCATCTGGGAGCTCATCATTGAAACTGCCCAGATAAACCCAGGAATCATCTAGAAAATACAGTATAGCACAGGTAAGTAAGTTCCTACACAAGATCTAAATTAACAATTAATTAAACATTTGAAACATTCTAATGCTGACCTAAATAAAAGCACTAGAAACAATACAAATGTAGAAATGTCTTAACTTGTTACCACTAAAGTAATTTTCATCTCACCTACGTCTACTGAAAGACCTCAAACCAGGTAGACAAACAAAATACCAAGTTACCACATGTGCACAAATCAACAGCTCACTGCATTTCTTAAAAACATAAAACATTTTACAAAAAAGGCTTGCCAGACAAGACAAACTCTTGGTTGAAAAAGGCTTGCTCAGTAGCAACTACTGGGCCCCACATTACAACCAGAACAGCCCAAAAAATTAATAAGGAACTGATTCAATCATTCAAACCACTTTGACAGGCCTTCTCAGTGCAAGTGAATACATAAGATATTTTTACTCAGGTTATCATGAATCTGACTTTTACTTGAATCACAGTTTCCGTCAATAAAACAATTATTATTTTTGGATTTTTACTTCACATAATAAATTTCTGTAACCATTCACACTCTTCTTTAATTAAAAAATCCAGTATTTATAATCTCTTCACTAGACAGTAAGCACCCGTGTTTGATGTTTATGGAGCTAACTTTCTGAGCTGCAGTCAGGCAGCTCAGAATATTTCCATCTATTATTTACACCATCATATATCTGTGAATTTATAACAGTACTTCTCTGCAGCTTCAAACGGTAATAAATTATTTAAATGATTTTGCATGAAATCTTGCTACAAACTCTATAGTCTATAAGAAAAGATAAAAACAGTCATTACAGAGATCCAAGTGTATGAAACAAATCTTTCATAGGACTATTAGGACTGATTACAGATTTTATGCAACTACATGTAACAAGCTAAGCCCATCTGAATGATAGAGACTGAACTTGGTCCCACTGCTTATGTGTGCATAAGTTAACACTCAACTATAAATATCAAAACTGACCGGTAGCATCATTTGGGACAGCTGAATCTAGCCTCGGCCTCTTGGATGGTGGTTCTGTCAAATTCTGATCATTATAATCCATGGTACACTCCTCTTTTCTCCACAACAATACGAACCTGTAAATACATATGGTAAGACCATGAGTTAATAGTCTCAAATTTCAGACAGCATGCAAAATTAAAAATTCAACATTATTAATATTAATTATTCTCGGTACATGTTACTGATAGTGAGAATCTGAAAAAAATGCCTTTCTTGTGCTTATTTTTCACATGACAGTTTTCCAATGGTTGAGGTGTTCAAATAGCACAGAACTGTCAATTCCCTGAGATACAGACATCTAGCAATTAAATGTTGCACCAAAAATTCAGCAAACTTTTTGGGAGACAGTGAATAAATATAAGTGCACCGCAGGAAAGCCATAAATACGAAAAGTGCACGTATATACAGCAAATTCCTACCAACAACACCTGCAGCAACTGTAAACTACAATAAAACACTTGAAAATGGCAAAATAATTCAATTAAATACCCAGAGGAAACATGCTAGGACTAACAACACAACAACGTGTAGCAGTTCAAGAATGCAAAACGAATCCATTTTTATGCCAGCGCTTTAAGAAGATCTTTCAAGGTGTGATAAAATTTTCAATTACATTAAAACTGTACTCTGTGTCATTCATAATGGCACACATAAAAAGAATTGATACACAAGAACATCAGAGTTTATTTTATAATCAATAATATACAGCATGCTACAGTACTTTATTACTGCAACGTGCCAAATAATTGTTCCAAAAATACATAAATATGCATATTTCACGGCTGACATGTGCATGAATGATGCGCCATTTGTTACTACCTCATAAAGGCCGACTCATTTTTATGCATTTATGTTTGAAACAAGCATTATTCTAATGAGCAGACATAGAAGACAAGAGAATGTGTCATCAGAAATTCAGCTCAAAAGATATGTTCAACAAAATCTTTAGCACACCGAGATCAGCACTGGACAAGGATGGGCCATGATGACTCATGAAGTCAACTTGAACAATTCTAGATTCTGGTTGTGTGTTTCAATGTTCAAGTGACATCACTCACGAATTTACAATGAGCACCAATGAACTCACGAAAATTTAAACACTGTGACTAGGGACCTGCGAAGCTTCGATATTCGATTCGAAAACGAATCGGGCGGCGGTATTCGATTCGATTCGAAAATGATGTCACGATTCGAAAAATTTCGAATCGTTTTCGGAAAAATGATTAGCCCTTTGTTGCAAACTAATTGTTGAATCCGGTGCAGTGTCAGATCCCACCTTAATCATTATTATAGGGCCTATATTAAATATTGCACATCTAGCAAATGGATGAGTTGTACAGACTAACAGTTTTATGTATTTTTAAAACTGAAGAAACTTGAAACATATTTTGGTTCTTTTATTGTAGTGTAGAACTGTATGCATTAGGATAATTATGTTTTCATCATAAAAATTATTTTCATTTATTTTAAACTTGAATTTTAACCGAAATTAATATTTTCTCATTTTCTGGGGCAGATTAATCTGCAAAAATTAGCCTGCGATTGGCATACGGCCCAGAGCTGCCCTTAAAATCTTAGGGCGGCCCTCTATTAGGCCTGTTGCCCATGCCTGGCTTAGATGAATGTACACCAAAGTGTGGTTATGCAATTGGTACAATAAAGAAAATACTTACTTACTTAACTCATAAATTATTTGAGTTATTCTGTTAATTAGCTTAATGTTTAGTTTAATTGATTACTGCAGAAATGTTATTGAGATAGGCCTATTGATACGGTGGTACGCCTGTGCTATCACATACACACTATTTGAATATCAAAACATGGTTTTGGTACCCGCTGATTCGATTCGAGATTCGATTCGAATTCGAATCTTAACCCCCGATTCGATTCGAGATTCGATTCGACGGAAATTTGTGATTCGCAGGTCCCTAACTGTGACTTCACATAAGATTCCAAACTGATTCGATTGTAAGCTTGCATATTTCAACGTATCTGGAGCACCTTTTAATAATATAAACTGTCTGCATGAAGAAATATTCAGTTGCGCCGATAGACTGTTTAGAGGTAGGACATGTCACCATACGCGCAGACTCTGGGTGGGCAGCCAGGGCACTTCCCCCTAATAACTGAGATGGACTGTACACCCAATGCAACAAGTGTAGATGAATAGCCAAAGGCCCCCAATAGTTTGGACAAGTTTAAGCCAGTTCATGTCACAGTGTGTCACAATGAAGCCAACTCAAGCTCCACATTTCAAACACGTACATAAACTACCCGCCAAGATAAGCTTAGGTAAACTCTCATCAGCCTCCTCTATCAACAATCATCCTCTGACACATGCAAGACAATTGCCCGGATGTGTCCCTCTGTTGCTAATGCTCGATCATCATTTATTCAGTACAAGTCTCAGTAAAAAGTCTAAATATTCACTGTAAGCACTTCCCATAGACGTTGTTGTGACAATATTCAATTGCAGTCAACAGACATACTCTTTCAATGCGACATAAAACCAAAAAGCTATCAAGGAAGTGCTACCTACTTCAAAAACTCAAGATTCAGTTCAATAGAGCTACATACAAATCTGCCTTAAATTCTAAACTCTGCCTCAAACAGCTGAAATATGTCTTTAAATTCCTAAATTGACCTGGAAATGCCTAATTCTGCATCAAAATTCCTGAATTCTACCTCAGAATTCTTCATTTGGAACTTTAAGTCACTCCCAAGACAGGATAAAGACAACTGCTGCGGTGGACTCCCAACCCACCACGGTAAAAGGTTTAGCAACAGCAACTAAGCATCCGATTTCCCAAAGTTTAAGTTGGGAGATGACAGAGACAGTCTCCACATCATAGACCATCAAACCCCAACATCAAAAGCCTTGATGAAAACCAACATTCAGAAGTCAGAGCTTGGAAAAGTTAGTTTCTCAGAATCAAAGGTATAACTGGTGTTGAAATATCGAATGTCAGAACTTGAGAGAGATGTTGGAAGAAGGATAAAAGAGTCAAACAAGCGATGAATTGGATTTATCAAGTAAGGAGAAAAAGACGAAGGTCAAGAAATACATAGTCAGATAACGTAAGAGGTGATCTGAAATATCTGTAAATGTCTTGTAGAGAGGCCAGAAGACTGGTTTACAACAAACACAAATGACTGGACATGCTGCACTGCCAAAGTACCGCTCTGCATGTGAAGGACTATTACTGAGCGGATATCACTTTGTTAACTTGTGCTTTTTTTTATCAAAAATAGAGTAGCATAACAAAAACAAACTTATATTAAAAAAGAACAACCACATAAACATTTAGCACACTGTTCAGGACTTGTGCCATGATGGGCTCAAGCTCCAACGAAACTTCTAGATAAAACTTTCAATGCAGGAAAATCTTTCATCAGATAACTGACACCATTAGATGCAAACTGGTAGCAACATCAACTTACTTACTTCCTTAACATCAAACACATTTTCTGACATCTCAACATTTTCGTGACCAACTTCCAATTTAAACCACATGAATTATTCACTACAGAATAAGCAGTGGAATACATATAAAAATTATCAGATGTGTCATCGGTTTACCATAGAAGACAGTGATTAGTAAAATACTGGGTTACAAGAAGAAAATGGCAGATGCTGAACCTATGTACACCTGATGTGAATTTGGAAGGTGGCGGTAAAACCGGTCGTACATTCACGTCTCAGATTATTCTTCACCACTTTAATCACACGCCAATAATAAGTAAAGTTGTTATCGTTATCTAAACCGTCCGCGAAGAAAAACGTACACAATGTCCGCTAGAATTTCACCGGTTTCTCCTAACACTTCACATGCAAGAAAACGCCATGCAAAATTTCACTTTAACTTGTTTATAAAAATGCGATTTCAGACTAAGCGGCCATGAAAAAATTTTTTATATCAAATAACTCAGAGTCCAGTTGCAAAGCCGAGGGTTTTTCGCCCAATCGCGCTTTCGAAATGCAAAATCGTAAGCAGACATCGCCATGAAAAAACAGCAACGAGAGGGCATTTTGTACGGTGAGGGTCGATTCAGAAAATGCAATAATAAATCCTCACTTTTTTACGTTTAACGATAATAAATGTTTCCCATCATCAGAACGACTCTTCCGCGGCCTTCCGCCGATTAAGACTGTGGATCGGATGAAGAATTACGACATAGAATCAGAAAATTTTCATTACTACGAATTCTCAAAATGGCGGCTGTTGATGAACAATTAATACGAGCGACGACGAAAGGTAGCGGAAAACTCCCGTAAGCCACGAAATGTTTCTCCATTGAGTATCTCTATTTCTCAGAGAAGTTAAAAGGTATTTATGCTCAAACTTTTGCAGATGATGCTGGCTTAAAAATCGGGAACAAGCTTTCTTACTGTTATCATCTGTGATTTTTATCCAAATATAATTCCGTGAAGTGAGGTTTTAGTGCAAGTTTTAATATACAGCTACAGACAGCCTTTAGGGAAATCCGCATCAAATTTTGCCCATAGGCCTACGTTTAAGTTCATTGAGCTCAAACAGGAACAGAGCATGAATTCGTGCTAACACACAAGTTACGATAATTATTTTGGTTCTTTCAATATATCAGCGAGTAGCCGGGTAGGCCTACAGCTCTATAGTTATTGGTTCTTTCAATTTGGATTAGAGAGGCAAAATATCGTGAGATTATTAGTTTTATATGATTAATTATTTTACGATTTTTGGGATCATTATATTTATCAGACTTGTTGTCCTCGAGACCAAAGTCTTGGTCTCGAGTGCACTCGAGTTCGTTTTTAAAAGTCTTGGTCATGCATGGTCTTGAGACCAAAAGTCTTGGTCTTGGTCTTGCTCTTGAGGTTCAAAGTCTTGGTCTTGGTCTCGAGGTTCAAAGTCTTGGTCTTGTTCTCGCAAGACCAAGACCGGTTGTCAATATGAACAGTCATTTAACAAAACTCAAGAATTAAAAAATTTATCAAGCCTGTTTGCATCGATCGTGAAAGAGCAATGCATTGGCGTCCGGAGGGGTGGGGGGCGGGCGGGAAGGAGGCATTTCCCTTCTGGATTTTGAAAATTGTCTCGTTTTCTGTGTTCATGAATAGCTATTCTATGCAACACGTCATTTTGCCCCCTAGAAAAATTTTGCCCCCTAGAAAACTTCCTGCGGGACACCCGTGGAGCAATGCTTTAAGTTTTGAGTGAAAGACCTGTGGAGAGATAACAAGGGGGAGGCATTTGGTGAGTTCGTAGGATGGATCAGATATTATTCAGCCTTTAATTGAGACCTGCACTAAAAGAGTACGGGCATGCAGTGGTGGAGTTACATTTTATTTACACGACAGAAGCAGTTGAATTTGTCAGTTAGTACAATAATGTTATAGAAAGTGAGTAATAACAAGGGAGAGGCATTTGGTGAGTTCGTAGGATGGATCAGATATTATTCAGCTTTTAATTGAGACTGGCACTAAAAGAGTAAGGGCAGTGGTGGAGTTACATTTACACGGCAGAAGCAGTTGAATTTGTCAGTTAGTACAATAACGTTATAGAAAGTGAGTCAATTCGGGTCTTAGACCAACCGGAAAATAAACGCGGAAAACGTACAAGCAACCAAAGTACGAAAATTGTGTTGTTTTCAAATCTTTTAGAAAAATGTCTTCTGTTCCTCGCCATTTACTGAAGAAAAGGTATATGTAAAAGATTATATGGAATGTCTTGTTTTTTTAAAATTTACTTCTGATGGTATACATGTATTGTGAGGGTAGAGCCTTGGCCATACGAGATGCTAGATATGTACAGCAAAAATCAAATATAGAGGCAGTGTTAACTCGTACAAAATTTGTATTGCCGGTATGGGGTAAAGTCTTACATCTGTCCTGACGCCTTATAAACGGTATTTTCGCACCAGTCTAGGAGAACACAGAGCGCTACGACCATCCGCAGTTCCTGCAAGTAAGTAATGAGTAACAAACAGAATAATTAACAAACACAGTAATTAGGCCCATGAAAAATGATGCTATATTTCTTTAAAAATTACTGAAAGGTGTGTCTGAAATTGAAATGAGTAAGTTAGAATAAATGTTGTCATGCCAAAATGCTCTCCGCCACATAAACTCCTGAAGGTAAGTGTTAAACAAATTCCGACTGGTTCCGACTTGTCTTTTGAGCTTTCGTTTGGCACGCATCCACATATTCTTGACATTTGTACATGCAACATGTCGTCATGGGATTCCACAAAGTTCCTTTCATGGACAATGAGAGAATGCACATATATTCCATCCAGGCCCGGTTCGTCCATATGGGCAAGTGGGCAGCCGCCCAGGGCTGCCGATTTTAGGGGCCGCCAATTTTCCAATTTTCGAAAAAAATTTGTACTATTATTACTATTATTATTTGTAAAAAGAGGTAAATGACTAAAAAAAGGTCATCAACTTTTTTGTGGTAAAAGAGGTGAATGACTAAAAAAAAGGTCATCAACTCTTTTTTGTGCTTAGGGCCGCCGATTTGCCGATTTGCCCAGGGCCGCCAAATGTCTTGAGCTGGGCCTGATTCCATCTTTCAAGTTCGAATAGGTGCGCCTTCCATCGGATATAATGTGACTTCCCGTACTTTGGCCCCAGATTGTCAAAACTTATTGAAGTATGTTTGTTTAATTATGGAAACTGCAGATGATCGCAGTGCTTTGTGTTATCCTTGTCTGGGGCAGCCGTACTGTTTATAAGACGAAAGGACGGATGTAAAACTTTACCCCACTATCTTTCCTTAGTCCTTACCCACAGGCATTGCCTTGCTTCAATTTTTAATCTGATATTGAAATATTATGTTTTACTCTCTACAGGAAGTGCATTACTCTGAAAATATAATGTTTTTGTGATTTTTCTTCATAAATATAATAAACTGCATTTGTTATGTAAACAAGACACAACACCTTCCTGCCCGCCTGAGGTCTGTACTACGACTAGTTTCACGACATTAAATAAGGACTTTCCAGTCCTGTATATCAATCCTTGTACGTTAAGGTTCTTCCAGAGACACATACTTGGAATACCAAAGTATTGGAGTAAGAACCGTAATTTAATGCAATTGTTCTTTTTACCAAACAACAGCATAATTTTTATATATCTAAAACAATGTTTATATATGTCTTTTACATTGCAGTAACTCAGTTATGGGAGATCACTTGTGTTAAATTACTGAATAATTTAATTTTTAGTGAGCCGAGTGCTGAGAATTTTCGCTGCCAGAAATGTCTTGAGAAGGGTCACTGGACGTACCAATGCACGGGGAAGAGAAAATACGTACAGAGAGATTCACGTACTAAAGTAATGAACAAGAAGATGAAATCAGAGGAGGAACAGAAGAAAATAGAGTTTTTGTAAGGGTTACATTCTTGCTGCTTCAGTATCAGCACACTAGTGTATTTTCCCGTCATAATTATGACGGCAGTATATAGTGTTATAGTATTTGCCCGTCATATTATGACGTCATATTATAGGCCTATGTATCGTTGGTTATCGCCATCGTCAAGACTGCCGTCGTCAAGACAACCGGTTTATGTTTCATAATAGAACAGAAGCCGTTTGTGACGTAGCGTCCTCCGACGGACAAATTTGCATATAAGGAAACTGTATCAGCACATACAGATCGGTTTCTGTTCATGCTAGTCAAAAATTATTTTGACTGCTTTACAGCAGTCTTCAACATATTGAGTTACCGTATCTCTAATTTTGCTTGCCTAATCTTGTGAACTGCATGGCTTTTCAACGACAGTTTATATTTGAGACATCAAAGGGAAACGTTGCCACCTGGATGACCCATGATTGTGTTGAAAAATAGAGCACTGCACACTTCGCAGGAATTACTGTACCCAGAAGTAAGTGGGAGTGGGGAACAGATCTGCAGATAAATTGGAAACAAAATGTGATTTAGCTTAATTTCTTTCAAGGATTTGGCATGCATGCACACGTTCTCGGAATCTGGAAAACCTTACAGACGGCATTTCCAAGCATTCTTTTGTTATCCTTGATCGCAAATTCACAGATCTGAACAACACGGAAGTACACGAATAAATGTGAAGAACATGTGGATGCATGCCAAACACATTGAAAATTTGGCACAAGTCCATATTTGTTTCCAACGTATCTCCAGGCGTTTCTTGTAGCGCAGCACATCTTCAGACGAGAGTTTCTTCTTGTACATATTACAAAAGTTACTGTATGTCATTTAATATTTGTTTTAACAAATTTAAGCTTCAGTGCTGTAACAGATTTTCTTAGAATGAATCAGGTGTTTGCCTTTTGTATCTTAACATTTACAGATATACATTGCCTTTGCAGAAACTGTTTCTAAGTGATTAAAGACAGTGATTAAAGAAAAACTGTATTCTGTACAGACAAAAAGTAAAAGAACTAGAGGACTCTGGTGACAAGAAGAAACATGGTGATAAGAAGAAAGGTGCACTGGGAAAGAAGTAAGTGGTTTATCTTATGTTGGATATTAATTATATATACGAGACCCATCAGTACAAAATGAGTCGGAAGTTGCACAAAGTAGAATGATGCAAATTGATTCTCAAGGTATTTTTCCTTGAAATTATTGATTTCATGAATGCTTCATTTTTGGAATCTACATTATATATCAATAATATATTAAAATTTAATTTAATTTGGTGTTTTTAATGTGTTATTCATACAAATTAAATTACCTATAAGGTGCATTGGGAAAGCAGTAAGTGCTTTATCTTATATTGGATTTTGATTATATATATACGTTACAATTATATATATGTTACTTAAAAATCTTGTGAATATGTCAAGTTGTAATTTAATGATGCTTTAGTTGTATGTATACAGTCGATGATTAATTTAAATGTTTAATACAGATAATGTTTCAGTGGTTCGTGGATTTGACCGATAAAACTGCTTTAATAACACCATTAATTTTTTTAGGTCAAAGCGGTCGTCTGCTACACCATCAGGATCAGAATCATCTTCCTCATCCGAAAGCGAATCTTCATCATCTTCAGATTCTGAAGAAGAAAAATCATCTTCATCATCTTCAGGCAGCTCAGCGTCATCGTCTGAATCATCCTCGTCATCAGAAGAAACTGAATCGAGTTCTGAAGATGATGGACAGAGTAAAAAAAGCAAGAAGAAAGCTAAGAAATAACTGACAGCATTTGATTAACTGGACATGGTGTGTAGGACAGTTTTTGGCAGCGATTTGAATGTTTTTTTTAGGACATTTTATAACACTGGACATTTGTTATGCATGTTTAATGATATGATATAAGGGCAGAGTTGTGTTGGTGGGTCATGCATTGGAAGAGAGAGTAGGCTTTGACTTTATGAAAGTAAAGCAAGAACTATTCAGGAAAGTGAAACCGTTCTCACAGGACCAGTTGCAGCACAGGCTCACTGCTTAGCCTTAGAATCATTGACTTGATTGTGGCTTGGTTTTGGTGTATATCTGGTTGATATCTTGTGCATTAGGTACTGGCACAATACTAATGTAATTACTATTACAGTTTGTGACAAGTTGAATAATACATAAGATATTTTAAACGTTGCAAATTTTATCTAGGCGAAAAATCACGTTGCATGATGTCAGTTAAAATTAAAATTAATTAACTTCATATAAAATGCTGATGTTACATTGATGTCAATGACATTGTCTTGATGCAATAATTACTAGACAATTTTTAAAATATTTTTTGACAGTTGTTGATTGAATATGATAATGTCCTGCTGTGATGTTTCCCTCATTCACACTTCCCTGTTTCAATCACGAAATATTTTGCTGTCAATGTGCAGGTATGTTTACCTGTGCTGCGGTTTGCATTTCATTAATGTTTAATGACATTACTCAAAATTTCATGCATTTACAAATTGGTCCCTGGACCAAGTCTGACTTTTAATGTTGAATGGGACAAAGTAGCAATAATAAGTACATTTAAATTACCAGATTCTTAAGGTAGTCATTGCATTTTCCACAATTGTCAAGGTTTGGGTGGCAGCTTGCAACTAAGGTTAAAAAATCTGTGGAATGTCATGTCAAGTGTTGCCCATTTGGCCTTCCATTCTTTTCATAATTGTTAAATAAATAAATATACGTGTAAGTTGTGAAGGTTTGAAAGTTATCCTGTCATTGAGTTAGTGTGGTCATGTTTGTTTGTCAGCAGTGAGGTTCTCCGATGTCAGGATCATGCTTCTGAAGAAATGTGTTGCACTAGAGAAATATGGTACCTAATGTTGCTTGAATTAGAAGCCAAAATTTGTTTTATGTTAACTGTAGCACTAAATGATTAGGGCCTAAACAGTGAATTAGAGCTCTTCTATCATTCCACAAAGAACTATGGTTTCTAATGAGAGCTGTTTGGTTTGCAATACAGTAACTGTTTTGTAACTTGGAAAGGGTTTATAGCACTTAAGTTCAGTTAAAATTCCTTGGATTCACAACCGACATGGCTCATAACTAAGTAGATATTGTAGACATGTACTATGTCTGTAGTGCTGTGTAGTATATATTTATAGCACCTTTCAAGAGCCTCTCAAAGGCAATGATGTTTTAGTTGTCGGATAAACTGATAAATGTTCACCAGAATTCCTGCAGGCAAGATCAAAATATGGAAATCTGATGAAACAAACAAGTTTTTTAGTTAGAGTCGTGGAGTGACCAATATGTTTCAGCTTGCTTATACTCCGTAGCTTTACTTCTTAACCAGGGTTGGCGAGAAACCTGCGTGGAAAAAAATTGCTTTTGTCACGTTAAGATAATAAATATTCTTTTTACTGTCATTACTTGTCTTAATATTTAATTGTGACCAAGCCGCACGTACACTGCATGCATTGACACACATGTTCGCAACAGGCCTGCTTATTTGAACATTATTCACGAGCATGACTGTGACGAAAACATAGTGCAGTTAGTAAACGATTTCAACCTAGAGGCAAAGGACTTGTCACTACAGCTGAAACCAGTAGATAAACTCCAGCGTGATCAAGTAAGTCATGATGCTTGTCATGAGTGGCTACTGCTGATTGAGTATGAGAATCTAAAGCATCATGCAGGTCAGTAGGTGCCATTGAAGCATGGCTGTAATCGAGGGTATACGCGGGTGTACAGCGTATACTCGCTTCTAGAGACTGTATACTCTCCTCACAAAATATTTATATTAAAATACTGTAGCGTATACTCACAAAATACTGTAGCATATACTCACCTCTAATTTGTTTCGGAAACTAACTGGTAGCGTGTACTCACCTCTAATTCTACCACTACAGCCCTGCATTGAAGCCATGTTGAAAAAGGCTCTTCAGCCATTTCATTACGTGTTAGCGGATGCTTTGCAGTTTTTGTGGATTGGACACTGAAGATAGAACATTGTATTTACTCAGTGATGAACTGGGCAGTCACACCATTATCAACGTGTCAACCTGTGTTGATACTGATAGTGGCTCTGGCGACTGACACTTAGAGCAAGCTATTTACTGGAAACCTTCCTAAAATAATACACTGCTCGTTCATTCAGTCCATCCTTAATGCTACTGCCTGTCTTATAAGGGCATCATGAAGTTTGCTGATATTTGTTCCTTCATCCATGACTCCCTTCACTGGCTTCCCTTTCATCAACACATCAAATTTAAGGTTCTTTCCTCATGCTTAACTGTTGCTGGCTCTGCTCCATTGTATTTCAGGGCCTTTTGTACTCCAGTTTCCAGTTTACCTGGTTGGGTCTCCCTCCAGGCATCGGCCGTGGCCACCTGGTCGTCCCTTGGGTTCGCGCTGCCATGGCCCAGTCTCAGAGTTTTGCTGTTGTGAACCAGCTGGAACCGCTTGCCTCAGGCCCTTAGGGTTGACCTCACTTTCCCTCCTGCCCAGTTCTGCAAGCACCTGAAAACCTTTTTTTGTCAGTGAAAACACTGATCAGGGTCGGGAGCACCTCTGACTTTGAGTGGTGCTATATAAGTTCTTGATTACAATTGCAAATTACAATTGATGTAAGATGGAATTTTTGTCCATCCACACTAGAAAGATTTGGGGTGGGGAGGGAACAGTGTTATGTAGTCGTTTACTTGAACAAAGTTAATGATTACTATTGCTAGTTGCTTAATGCATTTCACTTTTACCTCTGTGACTGTGCTTCAAATCCCAGCGATTCTTCGTCATGTGAATTGACTGCTTTTGTCAAGCAATGTATAGGAAGGTTTCCAGTAAATGGCGTGCGCTTGTTTGTGCTTCATCTACGCGGAACACCGTTGAAAGCAGCAAACAATTAGTTATGTTTGAACTTGGAAGTTATAATTTACAGTCTTGCTGTCCTCGAGACCAAAGTCTTTAGAATGCAAGGTCTTGGTCTCGAGTGCACTCGAGTTCGTTGTTTAAAGTATTGGTCCTAGTCTTGAGACCAAAAGTCTTGGTCTTGAGGTTCAAACTCTTGGTCTTGAGGTTTAAGGTCTTGACAACAAGACTGATAATATAACAACTGTTCGCTGGTTTGAAAGGTTTGCACTGTAAGGAAAGATTACCACACCTTACCTACTTTAGTAACGCTACGTAGCAGACCTAGCGTGCTTTAGATGGAAGCTCAACAACTATCTAGAGTCTTTGGTGCGCTGTATGATTTGGTGGTTTTACGGCGTTTGACTTTTGTTCAAACCATCGGTTCTTATCTTAATTTTAATAACTTTTATTAAAATAAAGTCAAAATGGCGTACAGGAGAGATAGTGCAGATTTTGCAAACGAAAGAGGTGTGCATTTTAGTAAAAAAGTGTCCCATAACTAGACCGAAGTTTCCGCTTGCAGGTTGCACTAATTACCGTATTTAGGAAGTGTTAATGCAGAACCTATTGGGGTTCTCAGTGCAACCTACCTAAAACTGATATTGACAAACTCCACAAAAAGACGCAACGAATAAAAATTTGCCTGCCTCGAAGTATATTATACCTGCAGCTAAGGATAACAAAACGGAACACTTGTAGGGTTTGTAGACACGCACGGCGATTGGATTTGCCGTAGCACTATTTAGAACCGCCATCGCTGCACTCGTGGCCTGCGTTTTATCTATATTTTGCCCGTGTATTGTCCGTTGTGCTGCTTTAGTTCTTCCATGATTGAACTGACTTGATATTAGATATTAGATATTGCTGTCACTATGGCACCATCTGCAAGAAGTATAAAGCAGAAAGCAGGTTCTGAGACTGCAAAGGTCTTTTGTATCGTGACTCTGTACTTTTCCTAATTTTCTGTTACTCACTGCTTATTTGCTTGGTTTGCAATAGTCCATCCGATGATGCACAGTACTCCATTTCTCTTGTCATCTAGGGTAGCCATATTGTTTATAAGTAGGGTGATTACGAGTGGCAGTTTCTCAACAATTGCCACATTTTAAAATGGGATTTAGGCCCTGTACTAATGTGTAACAATTTCTGATGTCTGCGTGAGTGTATTAATTCGGTATCTGTACTTATTTGCAAAGGTTTGAAAGATATCGCAACAAAATCTTTGTACATACAATCAAAGAAGTTTTACATCGACATAAAGGAGAGTAAACGGGGACGATTTCTTAAGTTGTCGGAGGTAAAGATCTTTCAAATAGAGCAGTGGATGCTTATTTATATTCTAATTTAATTAAATGACTTCTAGGGTGCAGTTTAGTCGAAAAGGAATTGCACTAATATTGCTTTGGGTTAAATGCGACGTGAGGAAGACCTTATAATGTATCAGATTAGAATCATGGTATGGTATCTGGATATTTATAAAGCGCCTCTCACAGTGTGAACTATTCAGAGGCACTCTCAGCGTGTGAGCTTCGCGGAAGCAGAAAATACGATAACAACAGACTTACTGTATTTTGTTATACATTTTATTTATTTTTTATACATTTTATACATTTTTATACATGTACATTTTACCGGAAATGTTCCTATAATTATACATGGCTTGACAAAAGCAGTCAGTTTACATAATGAAGACTCATCGAGATTCAAAGCAGTCACAGAGATGAATATCAGATTAATAGCAGACTTTGTTATGTAATTAATAGGTTGCACCAATTGTTATATTCCTTGTAGAAGTTTGTCTGTAACGAAAGACACTTCTATTGTTCACTTGTTGTACAAATGTCTGTCTGAAATCAGCCAGCTTTTTTAAGACTGAGTTTTATATGGTCTGTGCTTGAAAATGGTGGTTATTTACTTTTGTTTTCTAATCTTGCAGTGCACAACAATGGAAGTCTTGGCTTTGTTATGTAATTAATAGGTTGCCCCAAATGGTCAGAAAATGCGAATTCTTATGGATCTGGGAACTGGCAGGGAGTTTCACGACCGCCTGAGTGAATTCTGCGAGGTTTATTCCAATCTCGGTATGCGTTCATTTTACTGTACACCTGCTATTCGTACTTTTATGACATCACAAAACATGTACCGGTAACTGATTTAGGCCGTGTATGCATAACCATAACACATTTTGATTACTTAAAATGGACATTAATTTCAAGCAAAGAACATGCTTAAATATCATGCAGCAGTGCTGTGCAAACTCCTGAAGTAAATTTCTATGATTTATGTTGTTAGCAAGGCAATGTTTTTAAAAATCTAAAGAATAGTATAGTTTCAATCTACGGCCTAATGCTATTCATCATACACATAAAACATGTTTCTTGATAACACAAATTCTAATATAACACAGCCATGAATGTGGAACCCAAAGTTAGTTTAGCTTTAGAAAATGATCTCATTATTACACTACCTTGTTATGAGGTGGTTCATAGTGTGCCTTCCATTGATGGCATCATAACAAGGTACTTTGAGAATCAATGTTGTGCAAATTGTAAAGAACAAACCGAAAATCTTCAGGCTTGCATGTTTGGGTTCGGAACAACTGGACAAATTGGCCGAGTCAGGTGAAGTTGACGTTGAGGTCGGGTACGAGTAGGTTGGTGGCCTGGCCGACTGAGCGTGCAACAAGGCTCGAGTTGTTAAAATGGCAATATATGAGATGGTGTGGTGTATGTGTGTATATATAATGTGCGGATATCATGTGCGGCTCATGGCAGGACCAAGCAGACCGGAGGGTTCGTACCATAGTGACAACAATTTAAAGAGCGAGACCATCTTCAAGGAGGACAGACGTTATTACCTGGACCTGAAAGAGAACCATCGTGGACGGTTTCTGAAGGTAAAGACAAAATTTGGATTCATGTTGTGGTTACTGAGCTAGATGTTGAAAGCCCGCTGAAAGCTGACGAGAACAGAAGACGCTGGAATAGGATTGGCTTTGATCAAATTTAGTTTGGTTTTGGATGGTTTTATTTTTTGATTACTTCATGCCAACGAGTTCTGGAGTTTCGTTATGATCTTGTGGTCAGTTCTGAAGACTCCTGCAAGTTTCTCATAGCTGAAATTATAGTATAATCTTTTGTGGTGTTCACAACATGTATCGTGTAGGAGTTATGTTTTGTAGCAGTGCCAAGTCGAAACCATAGAATAGGAATTAAATATTGGCCCATCAAAGTCTGCATGTGTGGTAGCTGACGTTTGTGAATGGTTTCTAGAGTCTGCGATGGTGTAGTGGTTAGCGTGCTGGACTGTCAATCGAGAGGTCCAGGGTTCAAATCCCTGCCAGTGCCAGGGCAGAAATTTGGTTCGAGATTTCTGCTCCACCTGCACCCCCTAGTCAGCTCAGCTATGATGAGTACACTGACCATGCACTGTCAGTGGGAAGATGAGACAGCAAGGGAGAGGACTGGCCACCCGCCCTCATATGCCGAGGCTAAGAAAATGAAGTCACTAACACTTCATACCCATGGCTGCCTCAGGGCTAGCTAAAAGGGACTGATCTTCTTCTAGAGCCTGAAAGTTGTTTAACAACTGTACTTTTCAGGTGAATTTGAACGTATGTAACTGGATATTTGTTCATAATTTGGGCTTTTTATAGTTTAAATATGAAAGACTAGGAATCACTCATGTATTACATGCCTTTTTGAAACCTAATTCTCAGAGGCACTGTTCTGGGGTTGACAGACCGTTTGACTAAAGCACAAACACAACAACAACAACAAACCAAGGACTGGACAACGTGTGTATACAGGTTACATTGCTTGACAATGAATTGTCAAAGTCGCTTGATGCACTGGGTCCCTTGACACTTCATGCAAAGTTGATAGGCAGCTGGTTGTATACTGTATCGTATGTAGAAATGTGCGTTGTACATGTGCACTTTTGAGTGGAAACTTTCTGTTGTCATTTACTGTGGTCATTTAGTCTGCTAGTTTATGTGGACTGAAGGTATGCATAGTGTTGTAACTTATCCTTTACACAGCAATGTACGGTTTCTCTTATCAGGTGTCTATGAGCCTGCCAAACCATGAACGCACACAAATTGTCATACCAGCCCATGGAATAATTGACATCAGGGATGCGCTGACTGATATATTAAACGAGCATGGAAAAGAGGAAAAACGTGAGTTGTCTTGGTAACTGTTTTAAAATTGTTTAAAATTTGCAGTGCAGATTTGCTTCAGCCTATTACTAACCTTGCTTTCACACTGAACAAAGATTTTTGATGACACTTTAATGACGAGAGTACTAAAAGCGACTGGGAAACCAATACAGCTCGTCGAAATGTTAAACTGCTGAGACGCAATAGTCTTTGTGTTTAGCATGCTTGACCAAAGGTGTAGAATTTGATTCCTTGCTTGGGCAGAGAGATAATATTCAAGTTTTTGGTCCACTAGAACCATCTGGCAACCTATTATAAAATGTTTGATGTTCGATGATAAATTTAGTTTAGAAATGTCTGTTTTGGTTAGCATGGTTGAACAAATGAGTTTATAATTGCTTTTCCAGGACCCATTTGGGTTTAAATCTGGGATGTTGGAATGAAGAAATAGCACATTATCCAGTTAATTTTTAATTCAAATTCAGGTTGAGTTCAATGAATCTGACATGCTGCTGTTAAGCAGTGTAGTACTATTAGATGGCCTGCTGTGACCATTTTTGCTAAGTAGCTCAGTTGTCCATCTGAGTAAAGTGTAATTAGCCATGCAGTGTTCAGAATAGGAAACATTGCATATTGATATTCAATTGACTTTTCTTTTAGCATTGACAACTGACGGTGGAAAAAGGCAAACCTTGTCCGTGGATAATAAGAATTTCCACTTTGACATTGGAAGCAATTCTCGCGGAAACTTTTTACGCATATCTGAAGTAAGTTAGCATTTTGGAATGTAACTCTTCTGCTCAGTGTATAAATGTTTATTATTTGTTTAAGCTGTACATTGATTTAAAGTTATAGAATATGTAAGGTGTACTGACTTTCAACCAGCCTTACCCTGGATGTGGCATGCACACATACTGGTCATGATCATGAACTGATGCATTGATTATTATTTCAGTGGCACTGCAGAAGTTTGCGGTTTGTTATTACATTATATTTATATTATTGCATATATATTTATATTGTTACAATGTATTATATTTATTTTTATTATTACTTGACCTGGACTTTGATTTTTGATAGCAAGATGCACAATTTCAACTGCAGTACAGAACTGCATTCGAGCTTCCTAGATGTTATATAGCACTGCTCGTGTATCTGTTGATTTTGTTTACAAATATTTGGTATGCATGCCTATGGTGGTTTCAGCTGAAATGATGTTGCAGTCAACGTGCATGGCATAGATACACTGATGTACTTCTTTAAGAAAACTCTATGGATGTTCTGCGATGGCTTGGGTATCTGAGTTTTTCTCAGAGTGTTAACAATTTACTGTTATGCAAATGCCGTTAGTTTTCTCTTTGACACAATACAACCCGATTTTTTATGGTGACATTTTTATGTGAAAATCACTTTTGTGTCATTTGTATTTTAAAGCACAGCGTTGTTTGTTGCTTTTCAGTGATTTATCTTTTTTCAGTAGTCACAATATCTAGCTTTTGAGTGATTCTTTTTCCTTAGGTTGACACAGTAGCCTATTGGTTAGAGTGTCCATCTTGTAACGCAGAGAGTATGGGTTCAAGCTTTCTTCGAGACGGTTACTGTCTAGGGACCATGAGCAAGTCCTTCGCTCACAATTGCTCAGCAACATCGATTGATGCTTGGTAATTAGATAGTGGCGCTTAACAAATGCATAATATTAAGAAGAATAATTTGTCATTTGTCAGGTGAGTGGCACCTTCAAAGCAACAATCACCATTCCAGAAGAAGCCTGGGATCAATTCGTGTGTGCAGTGGATGAGGCAACGGAACCGTCATCGGACGATCCTGATGTCATGATCATCAACTAAGCGTCATCCAGTGAACTTTGTGAAAACTTGTGATGCTACCAATGCGTATTGATGACTGATCTAAATTTGTTTTTATTCTAAAGTTGCTGTAGACTCATTGCCACTGGAAATGTTCTTGTTTGAATTTTTTTGATAACAACGAAATGTTTTTCGTAGAGGAGCTCGTGTTTTCAAGTTTTCGTAGCACAAGTTGGCTTTGTCAATACGTATCTGTAACAGCTCATAGGTCTTTTTCTCTCTGGCTTTTTAGCAACCAGATTTTGTTCTTCACTTCGTACAGTATCTCTGGCCAACCCTCTGCCCTTGATGGTGTAGGTGATGTCAACGAAATTTGAAAGCAGCAGGTTTCAACGCTAGCAGTTTTGCAAGTCCGGCTCGAATCAAAATCAATTCCTTTATTGAGAATATTCAAAAATGCATGCATGATACACCATGGAAATATCTTATCTTTGTCAGAGACTCGGAGGCAGATAATGCTAAATTACAATAGAACAACTAAGGGGGTTGGAAACGACCCCCTGGGATGTGCCATGAAGACAACTGGGGGTCCTAAGAAAGACTAGGGGTTGAACCCCAGTCCTCCCGACAATTACCACCCTGAGTTGGACCATAGCTCATCATGAAGTCCGCTTCACGGTGTGCAAGTTAGCCTAAAGGATTGCTTCGGAGCATAGGCGTAGACTCTGAGGGCGGAGGGGGCAACCGGGCACTGCCCCCAATAATTGAGATGGTCTACACCCAATGTAACAAGTGTAGAATGAATAACCAAACCCCCAATATTTGGACAACTTTACGCCAGTGCATCGGAGTTGCAGTACTCGGGTTTCTGGTTCTGTTAAAGGATTTCGATCACGCTTCTCCAACTAATCTAAGGGTTCATCCATAAAGGACGTCCGCAATGAGGGGGAGGGAGGGGTCGTCGAAATTCGGACAAGGGGGATGGGGGTTATGACCAGTGCGGACATCCGCATTTGAACTTTTAAATTTGATAGTTTTCTAAATACTACCTTGTTTCAACCTTCCCTGAAAGACCAAAAGGTCAGTGAGGTGATTGCCTAAAAACGGTATAAACTTTACTGCGGCTTTAAAGATGCTTTTATTACTGCACATCCTGATATGAAACCCAAAATGTTACATGTAGCCAGTCGTCTCCCTGGTGGCCAGACCTTCCCACCGATAATTACAGATGAACTGGCTTGGGGACGCAGGCGGTACAGAAATCTAAAGGGAAATTTCTGCTGTAGCGGGTATTTCATGACCGACCGAAGTAATAGCTCATAATTCTGGCGGGAGTTTATCCCAGAGAGGCGGATCCAACAGCTATGGCTATGGAACGATCTGCAAAATTTTAGATATTGTAAACAAACTTCTAAAGCGCCACTTGAATTCAAAGCGCAGGGCACCAGCTTATTCACGAGGTTGGGAATGACGTACAAATGTTAGGGCGACCCATGTTCTGTCCAAATTTAAATCCAAAGGTAAGAACAGCAGTCGACTGTACGGGATATGTTTTTATAAACAAGCTCCTTTTTTACAGAGTTTATCAGAATAAGTTTCAATTCAGTCAGCCAATGAATTCATTAACGATGCGTGACTTTAGGTGACGTAATTGTTAGCGTCGCAGACTCACATAATTATGTCTTCTATATTGTCTGTGGTAGTTTGACGTAATTGATCACCATCTAGGAACATTGGTCCTCGATCACCATCCAAGGAATCTATGCTTTGTTCGGGTGGAAGGTTTGCGCGCTTGGAAAATGTCTTCGGCGACCAATCACGAATATGAGGACGGGTCGGAGAGAAGTGATTCGGAAGACGGAACGGTCATGCATAGCCTTTACCTTGCACTGGCTATGGCCTATGTGTTCTACTACCTTTTCTACGTAGTCAAGGTATTTGACTGAGTTGTCTTCCATATCCTGTCCATTCCTTTTCTCTTTACGAAGAGGAACAAGTTATTAGTGACATCTCATCCCTTTAATACGCATGCTCATCCACAAAATGCAGACTTATCCAAAACAAATTTCTAAAATTAGAAATGCCTAGTTATATATGGCAACCCTGTTGCAATTTTAATGCGAAGTTGCCGTACAAAGTTGAGATTTTGCGTTATCGATTAACCCGATATTTTTCAGGATAATTCCTGGGATTCAACCGTTACAGGCGTGGTTACTGACCCTAATAATAATTCAGATGCATTTGCCCAAATTTTGCCGACGTTTATCGTAGAGGAGAACAAAATTAATGGTTGAATCCGCGTGTTCTAGTTTTTGACCTCATGTGGTCCATTTAGTTTTTCTATAAATCATTCAAGGCCATTAATTTGCATAGGATGATCTCAGTGGCGGCACCAGACTTTTTTAACTAGGGCATAGCCAGGGCAGTCATGCAAGTAACCAGTGCAGAGGGCGATTTATGCACATTCTGGACAGGGCAAAAATTCTGGCAGTGCAACGACCAGGGCAAAGACTTTTTTACCAGGGCATTTGCCTTGGCTCGTTCTGGTGTAGCGCCGCCACTGATGATACGGGCACTGGCATTGCAAGATTTATATGTATAAAACATAGCTTAATGAAATCTAATTTGGGCAGTTGAAGCCCTTGAGACTTAAGTAGGCCTAATTAAGTGGAACAGTTGTAGTGATCATGAGCTAGTCATGCCAAAACCAGTATTTGATGATGCTAGGTTGCACCATTTTGGTGAAGCTGATATTTGTTTTAAAACAAAATCTGATGAAATTTATCAGTAGGTGTAACATAAATGTGCCGCTTTTCTTTTCTGAAGCTGTGTTATGACCTGCTGTTAATGATATTGGTACTTTATAAGTTGTTAGAATAGATTTATAGGTTCTTTATTGTTTGGCCCAGCTTTGCGATGTCAGTGAGGGACACCTACTGCTTGTGAATAAGCTGAGGCCCTGTGCTTACGTAATATTTAGCAGCGTTTTATAAATTTCTAAATTATGATTATGATTACACCTCTAAAATTAAATATTATACACAAGACACGAGCAAGGATTTTTCTCGCAAGTTAAATCTTCTGCTTTGCTGAATCTCTGTTTTCTTGCCAGTATTAAAATAAGACTTAATTGGTTTTGTTGAGCACATGGATTGTATTTAGTGTGCTTGTCCTCATTAGACTGCTTCTCTGTGTCATAGGACTGATCTGGAACTGCAGTTAGCCACAGGTATGTGTAGTGGATTATTAAAAAAAAGTAAGCGCATAGGTAAATAAGTAATCTCTTTTAGCATGAGACAAATTCCCATACTTTGCAGACAACAATATGTAGTGCTCAGTTAAAAAGAGTAAAAACAGTAAAAATTATGTACTACATGTATTATGTAACAGTTGAAAAATGTAATTTTATGTGAAGTTCGATAGAAAACCAACAGCATTTTTGCTGGCACAATAGTAGGAACTGTGGCATTTGTTCTCTGCAGAAACCAGTTGTCTCATGTAACCCAAAGTTTAACGGCTTCTTGGAGAGACACTGTCCGGTACTTAGCGAAAACTTCTGGCCCACAATATGGTGCGTAGAGGCGCGGGTGCAGACGATTGCTCGACAGCTGCTTCAGTCACGGCCTGTTGTTCAGTATGAAAGGTATGATCACGTAGCCTGAGCTGCATAGAGTCGGTTATTTCTTTCGAGAGAAGATTTTGATGGCGTTGTGATGGATGTGATTTCTTGGTGTATTCTGCTCTGACGAGAGATTAACAGCACTTTATGCATCTCTTTGGGGGGGTTGTGTCATCTGTTGATGCCTTGGGTTCTGTCATCTATTGGATGCCTTGGGTTCTGTCATCTGTTGATGCCTTGGGTTCTGTCATCTGTTGATGCCTTGGGTTCTGTCATCTGTTGGATGTCTTGGGTTCTGTCATCTGGTGTATGCTTTTACGTAGCTAATTAGTGCTTTAACTCATTATGCAAGTGATTTCGTATTGATTGTTTATTTTTTTTTATTGAACTTGAACCAGCTGTGTTGTTTTTGAACACAGAGAAATGATTGCTACGGCAGATGGTGGCCAGTTTGCCTTGGACTGGGTTTACAATGAATCTAGTACTCAGTACAGCGCAACCAAACCAGTCGTAATCATTCTGCCCGGCCTCATAGGTTAGTTGTTTACATGGTTTACACTTTCACTTCTTTGACCTGCTACACAGTACACACTCTTGATGTTTTAAAATTTCTGCTTGTTTAGATTTGATATTTCTATTGTTGTCTAGTGCCTTATTATAATGGCGCTAGTAATGTGCTAAGATTAGATCAGGTTATTATTCTATACAGTGCATTTAAGAGGTATTTGGCACTTTTCAGACATATTAGGTGCTTTCCAGAGGTATTTGGCATATTTAGTAGTTATTTGGTGGTTTTCATAGGTATTTGGTGCTTTTCAGAATTACTTGGTTCATTTAATAGGTATTTGGAACTTTTGGTGCTTTTCAGAGGTATTTGGCACATTTAATAGGTATTTGGCACTTTTAAGAGGTATTTGGTGCTTTTCAGAGGGTTTTGACAGTTTTCATAGGTATTTGGTGCTTTTCAGGATATTTGGTGCTTTTTATAGGTATTTAGCACATTTAAGAGGTATTTGGTGCTTTTCAGAGGTATTTGGCGCTTTTCAGAGGTATTTGGCATTTTAAAGAGGTATTTGGCACTTTTCAGAGGTATATGGTGCATTTTAAGTACATGAGGTCTGTCTGTTGTAACAGGAACTTTTCAGAGGTATATGGTGCATTTTAAGTACATGAGGTCTGTCTGTTGTAACAGGAACTAGCAATGAGAAATATGCTCTACATCTTGTTTCGGAGAGTACGAAGCTTGGATTCAGGTGAGTGTTTTATCCAAACATTAGTATAAGAACTCTTAAGGAGAACACCTTTCAAAGTCCACTTTGAGTGTATTTCAGTGATAATGAGGCAAGAAAGAAAACAGCGAGTGATGAATTGAGCTTCAAATAGAATCTCTGAAACATCTGTGACAGTTCTTCAAGGTCCTAGACAAGAAAACAAATACAAATTGCATTATGACCCTTCCTTCTTTTGCTAGACACAGGTAGCGTTATTCCAAGTCTTTGAACCATCACCAATGGGCAGCACCATATTATTGCTTTTGTCATCATCATCATCGTCGTCGTCGTCGTCGTCGTCGTCGTCATCATCATCATCATCATCATCATCATCACCTATTTATTTAGCAGAACTGTTTAATGATCAAGCATCAGTTGATGGCACTGAACAAGTATGAGTGAAGGACTTGCTCTAGGTCCCTACATTATAATCGTCTCTGGGGAGGCTCAAACCCATACTCCGTGTTACAAGATGAGCACTCTGATCAATTGGCTACCATGTACCAGGTTCGTCCCTATTGCCATTTATCATGGTTTCTGTGTTTGGTCATTAACATTGTGGAATATATCTTTTTGTTGCTTTTCTTAATTGATTAGTTGATCAGTATATATTCCTCTTGAGTAACTTTTTTGGTACACCATGATACGTAATTAAATGATACGATACAATCTGTAGTATGCACTGCATGTAAGTGCTTTTCAATACTCTCTGCCCTACCATGACTTTCTTGTTACATGTAACACAGATTGTGCAAGAGTGTCTGGTCTGAAGTGTATTTTTTTTATTTCAGGAGCGTTGTTTTCAATTATCGTGGCAATGGAGGTGCAGAGCTGAAGGTACTGGTTGATCCAAGCTGTATTATCTCTGTGTTCTTCACACGTTTCTTCTTTTTTTGTTATCTGCTTTTAGTGTCAGCTAGAGTAATTTACTTTTAATCATTAAGTCAATTTCGTTAGTTTTTTAAATGTCATCGAGTTAACTACACTGGAGATTCATTGTAGTACACTTTGTTATGACACAGATTCTGATATACTGCAGCCAAGTGATGGATCCCAAATTTAATTCCATTGCAGAAACTATCCTGGTATAAGAGTTGGAAGGCGGTTCTTGGCATGGAATGCCATGGATCCCTCAGACTGTGTTGTAGAGAGTTGCTGGTGTTTACGGAAATACTGTTTCATTTCAAAGTGTATTCGCTAAAAATTATATTTTATTAAGCCGTTTTTGTGAGAATTGTTTTTTGTATATTTTGTTTTGTGAGTCGTTGTTTCTAACTGACAATTTTTTTACGTGTTTTTGGTGTCAGACTCCTCGTACCTACAATGCTACAAACACCGAAGACTTGTCGTTTGTTATATCGCATATTAAAACGAAGTTTCTAGGGTCACCTGTTTTTGCAATGGGCGTTTCCCTCGGCGGGTGAGTAAAGCTGGTGAATTTGTTGGAAGTGTTTGAGCGGCTTGGTCTGGAGTGCGGTTTGACCTGCGGGTAGATTATTTTGCAACAATGTCAGCTGAAGTTTTGTGGAATAGGTATATGTGCAGGTTAAATGATTTGGTTAGATTAATTAGTTGTCAAGGTCACGAGCTCCAGTGGGCTAATTGTATAGTCTAGGTTTGTGTATCGTCTAATGATATCAGGCTGTGTCGCGGTCGACTCCTTCGATCGCAACGACGAACCAACGAAGGAACTATTAAAAGATCTTTAATTAAAAATAAAATCGATTAAGTGTAAAGTAAGTCAACTCGTCTATCAAATATCACAATCGTAGACAGCACACAGGTTGGCTGGTCTCGATTGAACGTCATACGATCAATGTTTCAACGTTTACAAATCTTCGTCAAAAGGCCCTTAATGTACAGCAGGTCTATCTTATATAGGGTTCTCCGGGATTCCAGAACGTTCTGTGACGTCACTGTACTTTTCCCTGGAAAGTCCTACTGAACACGTATATCCTTGTTGCATGCACCGAATTAATGTTGACAGCTTGCTGCAGAATTTTCCGTGCGGTGTAAACAAGCTTGTTGACGCGTCGGTTTTCTTCCCTTGATGCATGCACCCGCGTAGACCGCGACATTCCCTCCGCCCTCAGATGATGACACGTCTTCAGCACCATCCCGAACGGGTCATCACGATCAAGCCGGGCCTCCAGACTCCATCCCGACACAGCATATACAAACAAAACAAAACACATCAGTTAGTCAATCTATCCACACAATTTGCGGGCTCGATCCTTGTGTGTCGGGCCATTTCCCCCTTCACCATCCGAGTCACAACCGAGAGAGGAAATCAGCCACCGTGTTCTGACGTCCAGGACGATATCGAAAGTCCACGTTAAACTCTTGCAATGCTAACGCCCAACGAGTCAGTTTCGCACTCTTAGGGCTTGCATCTGTGAGATAAGACAAAGGATTATGATCTGAATAAATGATTATCTTTGATAAGAATATCCATGACTTGAATCGTTTAAGTGCCCAAATTACTGCGAAAGCCTCTCTCTCAATTGTAGACCAATGCATCTGTGTATCTGTAAGTTTAAGACTAGCAAAAGCAATTGGTTTTTCTTGACCTTCTTCGGTCCACTGAAACAAGCAACACCCGACCGCGGTGGCACTTGCGTCAACACTTAAACCAAATTCCTTAGTGAAATCAATGGTATGTAACTGTGTAGCTTTACTGAGATCATCCTTTAACTTATCTAGTGCTTCTTGATGCTTTTGCTCCCAAGGCACCTTCGTAGGTATGTTATCTCGTGTCAAATCAGTTATTACCCGTGCTTTTTCAGCTAAAGCAGGTATAAAACTTCGAAAGTAACTGAAAAAACCCATAACCTTTCTAACGTCTTTCTTTGTTGTTGGAGGATGGATATCATTGATCGTAGCGATCTTACCTGGATCAGGTTCAATACAACCTGACCCTACTATATGGCCAACAAACTTTATTTTGTTTTGTGCAAAATTACATTTTCTTAAATTCAAAGTGAGTCCTGCTTCCTCAATAGTTTGCAAGAATTTCTCTAGATGTTCTAAATGGTCATTCCAATTCATTGAAACCACTGCCATATCATCGACGAATGGTTCGGTAAAACTTCGCACTGGATGTAAAACTTGGGTCATAGCACGAATAAAGGTATTGCTAGCGGACTTGAGTCCAAACGGCATCCTTGTGAACTCGAAAAGTCCTGCATCACATACGAATGCCGTAAGCCATCGATGTTCTTTCCGAACTGGAATTTGCCAATACCCCGATTTCGCGTCGAAAACACTAATAAACTTTGCCCGTCCCACCTTTTGTAAGATGTCAGCAATGTCTGGGGTCGGGTAACAATCACCTAGAGAATATTTGTTAACATGGCGATAATCAATTGCCAGTCGAACGCCATTTTGACCTTTGGGTCCCTTTAAAACGCAAACTACCGGACTGGCCATTTCACTTTTCGATGGTCGAATGATGTCTAATGCCAACATTTCTTCTATCTGGCGTTGTACTTCAGGTTTAAGTAGCTCAGGTACTTTATATGCCCTTAAACGCTTAGGAGTGAAATCATGAGTTATCTTAATTTCATGTTCTAATACTGGACAATACCCAGGTTTATCCACAAATACTGCCGAGTGCCGATCCAAAACTTCAAAAAGTTGCTTCTGTTCCTCTTGCGAAAGATGCGCTATAATCAGAGGATCAATTCGCTTACTCGGGCTTATTTGTTCACGTTCTTCCTGATCTACAACCTCTACTATACCAAATTCTTCATCTTGATCAACAATTACTGAACAGCTATTGATCATCGCTTGTTCGAGTCGTTCATGGTATCGCTTGATCTTATTTGCGTGTAAATGTCTTTGTTTTCCCTCTATTTCTACTATATAAGAATATGGGGATTTAACCTTGATTACGGTAGCAGGTCCTTGCCATCGACTATAAAATTTAGAACTACCAAAATCTGGTGCTAATACTGCTACTTTATCTCCAACTTCGTATTTTCTGTCAGTACTACGCAAGTTATAATAATCTGCATACCGCTTTGTTTCTATATCACTATAGTAATCTGCATAAACTTTCGCGAATTCGAGGTTTTCCTTCAGTGATTGGAGATACTCTTCAGGTGATTTACCTAAGTGAAGAGGTACTTTTCGTTCGCCAGCCCACGATTCCTTCAACACACTAAGTGGACCCCGAGGAAGAGTTCCATAAACCATAGTGAATGGCGAAATATGAGTCGTGCCTGAAGGTTTTTCTCTAAGGCTCCACAGAACAAACGGTAGCAATTGGTGCCATCCACGAGGATCAGATTGAGCAAGCTTAAAGATCATGGTTTTCAAGCTTTGGTTGCATCTTTCAACCAATCCAGCTGCCTCAGGATGTCCAGGGGTATTAAATCTGGGACTACAACCCATTCGCCGCAAGAATTCTTTCGTCAAACGACTGGTAAAGTTGGTACCACAATCAGAACTGATGATCCTTGGAATAGAAAAAGTTGTAAAAACTTGCAACAGAGCTTCACAAACTCCCTTTGCATTCAGCGATCTAAGAGGATACGCCATCGGCCAACGAGAAAATTTGTCCACCAGAACCAGAGCATAATTGTACTGGGGTTTCGATTTGTTGGATTCTCCAGTCACTACCATAGGGCCAATACAATCCATATTTAGATGGTTAAAACAGAGTTCATCCGCCCTCGGAATAGGAGTGATCGGGACTCGATCTGCCACTTTAACTGGAGTTCTTAGTTGACAAATTTGACAAGACGCACAATATTCGCGAATCCTCTCATCCATTCTTGGAAACCAAAAGTTTAATTTGATCCTGGCTCTCGTTGCCTTAAAAGCCATGTGCCCAGCACATGGGGCATCGTGTGCTACTCGCAAGACAACCTCGATTCTATCTTCCGGTAAACATAATTGATTAACCTTATGTCCCATAATTTCCCCTTTGTGGTACAGGAGGTTATTATCTATAAAGAAATTATTTTTATTCTGTCTCGCTTGTTGCCAGCAAGATATAAGATTGTGACAATTCTGTTGCTCACGCAATAAAGTATCATTATTCGCTACTCCCTCATCAGACTTGAACTCTGTTGACTCAACATCAAGAAAATTATCTGAATCATCAACTAGTTGCTCCTGAGAATATTCATTCACTTCTGACGGCAAGGATTCGTTGCTGTTACTTTTCTCGATATTAACTTCTAAGTTATCTTCTTCTGCCCCTTTATTTATTTGTACACATCGATCTACGCCAGCTACCATCACTACATATTGCGAACTATCCCTTAATAGGTCCACAACATGGGGTGTCAAAATAACCCGTTCATTTAGTTCAGGGACTGCAGCGAACATGACGCACAAAGATGGCGCAATGTTCGTCGTTCCTTCCATTGAATTAGCTAATTTCATTTGTAGGTATACTACATCTGCCTTACATCCTTCTCCCTGAAAACCAATTATATTAATCCGTTTAATCACGGGTAAGTTTAGTGACTCAATTAATTTCTTATCAATACAACAAATTTCTGCTCCTGAATCAGATAATGCTGGCTGAGAAGGGAGATCTTCAATCTGTACATTGATATACGACCTCTCTTGTAATCCATCAATACTATTCTCGTATACCCTTACAGCAGTTTCCAACCCTATTGGTTTAGAATTATCCAATAAATTCCCTTGCTTTACTTGTTCAGGTATCTCATGCAACACGTTGACCTTCTCAACACATGAGTCGATCACTTCTTCAGTTGGGTTCCCAAATATACAAGTACTCACCTTTTTAGAACTTGGTTTGGTCTGGCACTCCCTTGCCATATGACCCTTCTGATGACATAGGAAACAGAGACCCTTTACCTTGGCCTCCTCCTGAGACACCCTCGCACCTATCTTGGCTTCACCCCTTATTTCCGGTTTGGGAGACTTGGGTTGAGCTGTCTGGTTATTGACTTGAACATGTGGTTGACCTCTCATCCAATTGTTATACTTCGGTGTCGGATGACTACGGCATACTAAGTCATTCCCACCATCATGCGACGCTACATAAATGTCAGCCGCATTAGCTATGTCTTCACAGCTCAACCACTCCTCTTTTTCTTGGGCCAAGATATAATCTAAACAAGCCTTCGACAAGGACTCCTTAAGCCGATCCGCAACCAATAAACTTACAAGTTTATCAAACTCATCAGTTATCTTTCTACTTTTCAAATAATACATAAGAGCCACACGCAATTTGGATGAATAGATCGTAAATGATTCGTCCGATGCTTTGTGCAACGACCAAAATCGGGCTCTAAGATTTGAAGGGCTTATCTTAAACTCCCTTAGCAAAAACTCCTTCAGGAATTTGTAGTCATGGAGCTGTGCCTCAGTAAGGCGCATGGTTAATGCCTTAGCTCTTTCACTTAAAATGGCTAGCAATAATTTTGCTCTAACATCTTCATCCACCTCATACACATTAAACAAACCATCCAAGTGATCAAAGAAACCTGGAATTTCTATAGGGTCGGAAGGAAATTTCCAAAGAATATTCTTAAGGGCATCACTATAACGCTTAGTACGACTTGCTAAAGAATCTCTAACATTTCGTTCTTCCTGCTTTTCCTTCCTCTCCCTTTCTTCTTTCTCTTTCCGTTCCTTCTTTTCTCTTTCTTCTTTCTCTTTCCGTTCCTTCTTTTCTTCCTCTCTCCTCTTTTCCTCCCTTTCTTCCTTCTCCTTCCGTTCCTCCCTTTCTCTTTCTTCCTTCTCCTTCCGTTCCTCCCTTTCTCTTTCTTCCTTCTCTTTCCGTTCCTTCTTTTCTTCCTCTCTCCTCTTTTCCTCCCTTTCTTCCTTCTCCTTCCGGTCCTCCCTTTCTCTTTCTTCCTTCTCCCTTTGTTCTTTCTTTTCTTCCTCTCTCCTCTTTTCCTCCCTTTCTTCCTTCTCCTTCCGTTCCTCCCTTTGTTCTTCATATTTACGGATTTCGAACTCCAGACGGCGCTTCTGCAGCTCGTAATCCACTCCTGTTGGAGATATTGGACTACCCTTAAATTCCTCTTCCTCTTTTCCAATCTCCATGGCCCATTCTTCCATTAATTGATTTCGATCCCATGACATAACATCATCATCGTCCCTTCCTGCCTTCATAAGATACACCCTAAGGCGCTCAGACGACATTTTGCGAATATTCGCTTGCATCTCTGTTGTCAACGCTTCCATTTTTACAAACAGTCAGTCAACAACAATCAACAAAAAAAACAGACACCACGCGGCAAACCCGCCACACAAAAGGAAAATTCCACAACCCAAAGTGCAACTATTCAGTATCCAAAGAAGTACACTCGCCAAGTACGCAAAAACTATACAAGCTCACGCAAGTCTGGCCTCGATCACAACAATGGATCAAATTTCAAAGAAATAATCAGCAGATATTGAAAGAGAAATAATGGCTGCCTCCCACTCGGCTGCAACTCCACTCTCTTTTCTCCTTCTCAGCCACGACAACACCTAGGATCTTACCCGTATGTTGACTGCTGTCTTCTGCTGTCTCAGCCGAACGACGCACTTCGTCCGTCCGACTGTCGTATGCCGATTCACCCGTCTCCCACGGTAGAAAGGCGTCTCGATCCGCTCGCTGTCTGGAACAGACCGTCTCTTGATCCTCCGGGTTGACTCCTTCCTCCGCCGGCTCGCGTCTTCTTCACCGGATCCAACACCGATGATCCCACTTCTGACACCAATAATGTCGCGGTCGACTCCTTCGATCGCAACGACGAACCAACGAAGGAACTATTAAAAGATCTTTAATTAAAAATAAAATCGATTAAGTGTAAAGTAAGTCAACTCGTCTATCAAATATCACAATCGTAGACAGCACACAGGTTGGCTGGTCTCGATTGAACGTCATACGATCAATGTTTCAACGTTTACAAATCTTCGTCAAAAGGCCCTTAATGTACAGCAGGTCTATCTTATATAGGGTTCTCCGGGATTCCAGAACGTTCTGTGACGTCACTGTACTTTTCCCTGGAAAGTCCTACTGAACACGTATATCCTTGTTGCATGCACCGAATTAATGTTGACAGCTTGCTGCAGAATTTTCCGTGCGGTGTAAACAAGCTTGTTGACGCGTCGGTTTTCTTCCCTTGATGCATGCACCCGCGTAGACCGCGACAGGCTGCATGAGTTGAAATAGGTGCTATATAAATCTACTGCTGAAATACAGAACTAGGTCTTTAGGCTTTACTTATGTATGTTTAAGCTACTTAGTTGTGTTTTAGTGGGCAAAAAAGAGCTGGGGGAGGAAAAATTTACAGATTACCAAAGTATAAAAATGCAGGTAAAAATCTAATGTTGTTGATTTGTTGAACACAAAACAACTGATGACTTGCAAGATATTTTAGTTTCCTGATCACAACATCTTTTTAATTATTTAGCTGAGGAGATTAGGAGAAGAGCTAGGGGTTGAAACCCCCCAACCCCGACAACTAAACACTGCTACTCAGGTGCTTTTTAACTGCCTCTGTACTTGCTCATTTATGAAAGTTATTTGTCAGCTTGACGAAGTTTGCTTATTGAGTGATAGACTATGTTAAATGATATATAATAATTTAAAAATTGGTATTAACATCTTACATGTATATGAAATGTAGCTCTGATGTGGTTTTAGTGTGATCTTGACCAACTATGTGGCCAAGACCGGTCAAGACAGTGGACTCGTTGGGGCAATGACAGTCTCGTCGCCGTGGAACGTCTTCGAGTCGTCGAAGTCGCTCGAGGAACCAATTAACTTGTTTTGCTTCAACCGAATGCTCTGCCGGCAGCTCAAGGAGGCAGTTTTCAAGTGAGGATGTTGAGACAATATAATCTGATCTGGTTATAGCGCTTGCCTTTTGATGTGGAGAGTACGGGTTCGATCCTCCTCCCCTGTGATGTGGTTACTGCGAGGGACTTTGAGCAAGTCCTTCAGTCACAATTCCTCAGTGCCACCGATTGATGCTTGGTCATTGGATAGTGGCATTTAATAAATATTTGATAAATAAATAAAATAAATGTAATGTGTAATCAGCATAGGTCTATTTAGTGGCACTCTCTTTTACTTTGCCAGTACTAGTGTCTTGGAAACTACAAAACCTATAGGCTAATCACATATATATCTATTTATTATTTACCTAAGATGCATTCGAAAGCTACTGTGGACATCTGGCAATTAAATTTTCTCAGCGGTGCCGATTAGTTTTACTGATGCTGAATATACCAATTGCTCTAATGATCACATGTATGTTACTAGGGTAAACCAATATGTTTACATTTTTCTTAATAGTATGGTGGTCTTGTAAGACGTTATATAACATTGGGTAATATCTCAAATGCTTTTTCCACTCACCTAACTTGTAGTAATACGTTTAATGGAACTCTACAAATGCAACTGTGATAGCAAAACATTTGCTTTTAAAGCTTGCAATGCATGCATATATGGTCTAGTATCTGTATCTACATTGTTGTTTGTGGTGCTCTTGAGAGATTCTTTACAGATATATAAAGTATCCAGGTAAATATATGTGACCTTGGCCGAGAGAAGGGACCACTTGTCGCTTACTAGATTAGCCGGAAACTGCGTTTTTACGCTAGACCTGAATATTGATTTTTACGTCTAATTAATCAATCTGCAGCTCGGATTTCCCTGAACTACATGTAATCTTATACTACTCGATGCGTTAAAGCCAAATTTAGCCATTGATACATTGGGTAGAGACACATTAAATTTGTTAATGCGATTTCCTGGCAAACGATATTTTATATTTTTTTGAAAAAAGTCCATAAATTATGGGCCAATCGCTCTGAATTTTTTTCCTCATTTTACCTACATTAAGCTGTAAGCTTGTGGAAAATGCTAATAAGTCCATTTGTGACAAGTGGTCCCTTCTCTCGGCCGAGGTCACATATATGTATATGTATTGTTTACCTATGTGGGACTTTGTGTGCAGGTACGAGCATTTGTTCAAGGATAAGGTTGATCTCAACGCAGTGAACGATGTGAGTTTGAACTTCTCCAATCTCCATTGTAATGTATTGCAGTCAGTTAACCACATCAAGCACTCTGTCTCTGTCTTCCAGTTGTAAATAAAAAAGCTTCTCATGAATAATTCACACAGTTTTATTATCCAAGTTTTTGTGCATAGTAGTGGTTGCACAAGCGTAATTCGTGTTTTATGTCGGCTGAGGCTTATCAGTTGTTTTATTCACCGAGGGTTTTACATTGTTTTGCATATTTACATATTTTTAGGTTATGTATAAGAAGTGGTTAACCAACGATAGGCATTTAAACTGACCAGCTGGTGTTTGGAAGTACTAACAGAGGAAGCACATGATGTACCCTGGACCCCCTATAAACATTTCTCATTATAGCATGAGGACTGGCATTTATGTGGTCTGGAGCAGGCTAATCTTAAACCCAAGGTTAATTCTGCTGTAGAACTTGATATCACTGTAACATGATGCCACATACAACATCATGTTGTGATTAAGTTTCACTGTTGAGAAATATCAATTGCATGGGTTTCATTATGGTAGATTTGAGAGAAGCTGAATATTAGTAAACCTAAACATTACTTACAGAACAT
Organism: Allolobophora icterica; assembly: GCA_963556255.1. Taxonomy (NCBI): domain Eukaryota; kingdom Metazoa; phylum Annelida; class Clitellata; order Crassiclitellata; family Lumbricidae; genus Allolobophora; species Allolobophora icterica. The sequence continues at coordinate 26,983,432 of OY744617.1, forward strand.
GATGAATGATGATGCGAGACTTTTATGAGTACTTTATGCTTGGATGTAAAATGTATCTAAGCATACTTTTGGATGTTCATACTAAGTACTTTTGTATGTGGATAATAATGAGGTGTTTGGTAAATTAATTGCAGTGCATAACCATACGAGAGTTTGACGAGCAGTTTACGTCCAAGTTGTTTGGATACAAGACCAACGAGGACTATTACAGGGACGCCTGCACTCACGAGAAAGTGCAAGACATCAAAGTGCCATTTTTGGCACTGAACGCAGCGGACGACCCATTCTCTCCTGGACAGTGTTAGTTATCTGGCAGAATTTCTCACGTTTATTTTTTTCCTAAAAGGTTAATAGGAGAATATCTCACGTTTCTTTTTATTTGTTACCCCCTTTAGGGTGGTGGGAAAAGGCACTGTATAAGGGCCCAAGCAAATGGAGATTGGTTAGTATGCTACGGTGGGAGTTGTATTAACGATTTATAGTAGTATTTGGACACAGATTTGCTGTTTGCCGAGGAGCAAAATCAAGAGTGTGAGGCTAAGGTGGGGCAGAGTAATGGTAGGGTCCGGGTGTGCCGGGGTATTGAGGAAACAAGAAGTTTAGTTGGAGGTCAGTTAAAGTTTGTGGATCTGTGGAAAGTAAGTAAATAAGTATATCCTTTATTTAACCAATTGCTAACTGCACTTTGGTGTACAAACTGTGATGTAATTGTATATCACCAGTTCTGTGATTAGATGAGTTGTTATGACCCCTCTTAAATGTGCATTTGAATACTAAAAGACCTTGGGCATTGCCTTATGCTGATGTGTGGAACATGTTAAAGTTATGTGAAACTAAGCAGTAACTGTACTAGTAATGACAATCAATTATTAATCAATTGTTCAATAAACTTTTGCGTATAATAGCTGACTTATTAATAAGTTGTTGCTATGATGGATCTATTTGACAGTCATTCCAGTGGATGACGCACGAAAGAGCTCAAGGGTGGCAATCGTCACAACGTCACGTGGTGGACACATTGGCTTCATGGATGGATGCATTATTCCCAGCAGCACTGGATACGTGCAACGCGTCTTTGGCCAGTTCTCCAAAGCCATCTACGACCACGGTGAGGAGCTGACAGAATGGAAGAACTAGACCACTTCAAACTTTGTTTAGAAGCTATGACACCCTCCTATAAGAACTTGACATTTTTCGTAGTAGTGTTACCACAACTAGGGCCATTTTTACTTTATGCAGCACTTTTACTTTGCCTGGTGTAGATTTATGCATTCCGGGTATTGTTAGTTTTTTACTTTCGTATAAGAGAAATTCGGCAGTGTGTGTTTGGGAACCATTTACGACCAATGTTCATGTTCGGATTTGCCTGAGAAATGATGTTCGTGTTCTTGCCTAGCGGTTGGCTTGTCAAAGGTTTTTGTCGTGCTTGTAAATGTTTTTACTTGTTCCAGTCAGATGAAAATTTATATTGATCGCATTGTTGAAAAGTTGAACAAGACATTGAAGAACAAAGTCACTGAATGAAATATAGAATATGTGTTATCATGATTAGGGTTTCTACTGGTATTATCGAAGTAATTGTTTGTTAAGAATGTTAAGAACAATTTAATTTACGTAATTTCTAGTTACCTTTTTAAAATTTGTGTAAGGTAAAAGTGTAATCTCTAATGTTAATATATAAAAGTGAATCCCCTATGTTGGACATTGCGAAGGAATATTATTCTGACACCCCCAAATGATATTTCCAATATTCTTGAAATGATATTTGGGCTACCTTTATAATCATCACTATTCTATTTGAGCTGGTTGTGTGCAGTTCGACGTTTGATAAATAAGTAGTAATCATAAACATTGGTGTACGTATATTTACCCGACATCGTATTTGTTTGTATTGATTTCATGTGTCGTGTTTTGTGCGTATGATTTCTGTCCAGGTGACATGCTTGGCTCACATTTTAAGGGCAACCTGTGTGAAGCCTGTTCATAACAAACATCGACTTGTCACCAAAGGATGTTGTAGTTAGTAATGTTTTTCACGAGAAATATCACTTCGTAATGAAAGCCTCGTTTAAGCAGCTGCTTGTATAGCCAAGTTCTTTGTTTCTTTTTTTGAGGTTTGTCAGGAAGCATTTGACTTCCGTTGCTTGTTTAGTTGTCTTAAAATTTTACCACTGAAAATGCGTTAGCTGTTAACGCTGTGCTGTTGCATTTGCTTAGTGTATACCGGTATATAAATGTATATATATTATATACATAATATATATACATGTGTGTGTGACTGTGTGTGTGTATATATATTCGTTTATTGAATAAGCAGATTGTCAAACCACAACCAGGTACAGTTAGAATTCAGGAAAGGTAAGAATTCAGTCAGACCCCACAGTGTATGTTGCTCAGGTCTTCGTCTATAAAGTACTCACGGGATAAAGTTACGATAAAGTTCTTTTGTCGAGAAATAATCCGCGTTTATAGGGAAATGTTTCTTGTGGTCATTTTATTAATATCATTCAGAATTTGTTATGTTATGCAGGTTTATTTAAATATTGTTAAAGAGGATGATTTTAATTTTTTTATATTTAGATATAAGATGTAGACAATTTTAATGCCTAAGATAAATGGCAATTGCTGTGGGCTTCTGAATGTCTTACATTATGCTTCGTGACAGGATGAAGGGGTTCTATAAGTATGCATTGCTTTAAATATAAGTATGCATTGACCATACTGTATTGCATGCTGTAAGTATGCATTGAATTAACTATTAGTATGCATAGAGCATTGTGCGTTATATACTATGTAAGTATGGATCGTACTAAATATTAGTACACATAAGCATTTTATTACATAAGTGCAGTTTATGATTTTGAATTTGAATTGAATTGAATAAATTTCATGTTTATGTTAACTTTGTACGTCTGTCATTGTGACCCAGTTTGGCAGTTGTGCTTTGGAACTGTTTTCACTGGTTTACTTAGCTTTTATTGAGAAATTTTGGACCAAACGTCAAGAAGTTGAATTTTCGTTCATCAGGGTTTCACAGAAGAAGCGGGTGAAAAACCACGTGGACCACGTGGTGTTTATTGTGATATGAGGTTAAGGTGACCTTGACCTCGAAGGACACGAGTCCAATATGCACATGTGTGTAATCCTGCATAACTACATGTATTACTCATTTATGAAACCTAATTAGCTGCTCTATGAATGTTTATTAAATTATATTTGTTGTCTCTGAACGTATTGTGTTGCTGGTACAAGGCCCGGTGTGAGAATTGTAGAAAAAAGACGGGGGGGGGGTGGAGGGGTTAACTTTGATGAGTGTGATCCATGCATGTGGAGTTGAATATTTTATCCGTATTTTGCAAACTGAGAAAATTAAAAAATGCAATAGAAAGCTTTAACTCCTTAAAGTGATGATAACAGCAAATTTATTATATACAATTCACATTGTCACAGATCTCACAATAAACCAGATTATTACTTTATTAGTAACCCACAAAGTGAATTGTGAAAGAAACTGCTAAAATATATGCATAAAACAATCACACTAGCGCAACTGAGGGGGACTGGAAATGACCCCCTGGGGTGTGCAATGAAGACTTAATCCCCAGCAATTCTCACCCAAGGCCAGTTCTTTTGATAATAAGATAATTGAGCATTAATGACATATTGACGTACACTACTACCACGGTAATATTATTTGATCTTATGTGCCTGCTTGCCTACTTAACCAATATCAGATGATATTGAATTACCAACAAAGTATTCGTTCTAATTTTGGTTCTCTGCTTCAAAAAAAATGTCGACTAGTTTGGACTTCCGTTTTCTGCTGTGAACACTTAATATTGATTGAGAGACTGATCTCGGGGGTTGTGCAACATTTTTGCCGACAACGGTTGTCGACAGTGAGAATGAGTCGATTAGTTCACGTTCTAACATTGCTGTGATGTTTTGGGAATAGGCAAATGACGATGATGATGTCGAATAGAAATATGTTCTGTTTAGTTCCAAAGCGTGTTAGAAATCATGATTTTATCATTTTATGTATTTCATTTGATGTAAGAACAATTTTATGTAGCGTTTAAAGTTTATTTAATTGTTGATAAATTTTCTTTGGTGAATAGAGCTTCCGAGTCTAAGACAAGAGCAAGTAGTAATTGTAATTGCAATTCTAGTGTTGATACTGTGACACAACATGTAGAGTGTAAACAATGGCAGCACAAACAAAACTATAAAGTGCAAAGCTAATGCAAAGAAAATGTCAACATTGACAAGTAATGCCAACCAAACTAACAAGCAGGAGTAATGTAAACAAAGGTGTAATGCAAATGAAAGTGAACTTGTATCAGTGCGTGTTTCTTTGTAACAAGAAGTTTAAACCGGTGATTTACAGAGGAATAAACCGGTGGTTTAAACCAGTGATTTACAGAGGAATAAACCGGTGGTTTAAACTGGTGATTTACAGGGGAATAAACGAGATTTAAACCAGTAGTTTAGAGAGGAATAAACTAAACCAGTGATTTACAGAGGAATAAGCCAGAGATTTAAACTGGTGATTTACGGAGGATTAAGCTGGTGATTTAAACCGGTGATATACTGAGGAATTTGTAGGTCTGGAAGTTGATTATAGGTTTCCATTGTGTATATGTGATGTTCTGTTGTACGTTTAGCTTCATGCTTTGCTTTTCATTCTTGATCAGGGTTTAAAGTGTTGACCTAAAAAGAGAATAGTTGACAGTACCAAGAGATTGCTTTGGTGGTGGATCTCGTAGGGGTTCGTGTGTAAGCTTCATTAGTGTTTCAGTTGGGCAAATAATAGAGCCAGTTCATTTCCTAGAAATGCTGGTGCATATTGATCTTCAGCTGTGGATGCATTCAGAATTGCAAAGATAAATGTAAATGTTTTTCTATAGCGACCTTATGGCCTTGACCCTGCTAATTTTTCAAAGAATCGATCGAGTGAGATCCTTCACCACGGCTGCCCATTTGAATAGATGCCATGCCATTTTAAGGTCCCCGTTTACGGATAGTGCTAGTCCGAGATTAAAATCTCTGTAATAAGTTGCCATCGGTATTTTGAACTGGCAACCTCACGCACAGAGGAGCATGGGACTTGTGCTCTAACCAATGTGGTTAACCAGGCCAGTAATGCTGGTAGAGTATGCCATACTTGATTGTGATCTGATTGAAGTGAAAGGATGTTTTGTCTGTTTTGCTATCTGTAGACAACAAAGCATGATACTTGTTTTTATCTAGAGATTTTCGTACTTTTGTAGTTCTAGATAAAAAGTTCGCATCTTTAAAGTAATCGTTTCTGCAGCTTAAGGTACCAACTGTCGAGACAGTTGTTTTGATTTCTATTCATCGTTAGTGTTCTTCAAAATAGATGTTTGTCATCATACAGTATCATTATTATTCAGAGCCGCATTAGGGCTAGTGCGGGCCCGGGTGCTGTGATTACCTATATAACCATCAGCGTGGGGCCCAATTACAAGTACAATAAAAAAATTATTGTACTTCCGAAAATGCGGGCCCCTCAAACTGCGGGCCCGGGTGCTGCAGCACCCTTAGCACCCCCTTAGTGCGAGCCTCTTATTATTATTGTGTTTGTTTTGCCCACCGGGTTAGTACATGTAGCTCTGAATCAGAGGTGTTAAGCAATTGTAATTGAAAGACTTGGTCAAGGTCCCTGTGCAGTAACTATCTTGAGGAAGGACCAAACCTTATACCGGTACTCCCCGCATTGCAACCAAGCATCTAACCATTCAGATACTGTGTCGCACATATCCTTTGTTATACATATTTGCTTCATACACAGGGCTGTAGTGGTAAAATTAGAGGTGAGTATACGCTACCGGTTAGTTTTCCGAACCGAATAAGAGGTGAGTATACGCTATAGTATTTTGTGAGTATATGCTACAGTATTTTAATATAAATAAATAAAATATTTTGTGAGGTGAGTATACGGCCTCTAGAGGTGAGTATGCGCTGTACACCCGCGTATACCCTCGACTACAGCCCTGTTCATACATGTACCTAAATGTTCTTCATCGTAAGTGTGTGTCATATGCATATCGTTTTCATTGTATGTTTCATTTTCTTCACCTTGCCTGTTCTTCATCATGCATGTTCTTCATCTTTAATGTTCTTCATACGTATTCTTGAACAAGCTTTTTCTTCATCACAGTTGTGCTTGAGCATGCACGATTTTCATACTCCACAATCTTCATCGTAAATGCTCTTCTTCATAACTTCAACGTGCTTGTTCTTCATGATACATACTAGACTGATACACATTGAAAAGAGTTCATTGATCGACTGTGATGCCTGCTTCCTTGACTGATATACCCATCTACCTGCTACATGGCTGTTCTAACTCGGTGTGGGTTAAAGCCAGCAATAATATTATTAGCTTGCTAATTATACAAACTTCTACTGAAGTGTAAAACTGGTTTGGATTAGTAGAAACGTTTTCAATAACCTGCATTGCTTAGGATCTAATGAATTTTTATCGTTTAATCGACGCATGCGGGTATTCGTACAGTCGCGTCTCTTGACAAATGTTAAAGTGCTACATGAAGACTTTCTCAGTGCGCTTCATGTGTGTATTCCGGAAAGACCGGCAGCATTAGATTGTGACATGGACTCAGTTGCTATGCTGGGTGAAATTTTGCATAATAGAAAAGTGTTATTTGTTCATGTTATCAGATTTACGTAACCAGTGCTCATAGCTGTGTCTTGTTTGTTAGATAGTGGAACTTTAGATAGTATATAAAGGATGCAAATTTCTCGAGTTTTTTTTGTAGTTGCAGGATGGCAAGAGTTGGAGTTTGTTGTGCTTGAATATTTAAATGAATGTTGAAATGGAATGAGCCAGAATACGTGCCACAGATAATGTCAACTTTAGACACTTTACATACTTACTTAGACATATTGACCAACATTGAGCACATAGTTTAATGTGTATGGCGAACTATTACATGATCTCTGGTGGACTTGCCAGGCTACGTAACGTGTTGCCTATATATGTACCAATGGTCTTAGAAGTAAGGTTTTACGACTTCATCAAACAGAACTGCGTATAACGAACTAAGTGGGATGTGTCGTAATTCTGCCTACGATCCATATGGGCATCCTGGTCCCGTCCTGCAGCGACTCGCGTATAACAGGCGATTACCGTTCTCCCTGGGGAGAGCTGAGGGTGCGACCCCCAACGGGCAACGTGGCGTTGATTGTTTAGGTTGCAAAATAGGCGTCCTAACAGCTTGCACAGAAATGAAAGAGGAATTGAATCCCAGCGAGGGCGCAAGTAGAAACAGTTCTTGTACACCACAAATCACACAATTCGTGTAGATGGTGGATGCCTCTGTAAAATACAATGGACTGTAGGCGTCTGACTGACTGCTATGCGTGTCTGACCCTTCGATCGCGATCTGGAACCGAACCTGAAATTTGACCTGTCTATTGATTTTGTTTCTGTCACGGTAGCCAATTGGTTAAGTGCTTGCTGCTTGTCTTGCAGCGCGGAGAGTAAAGGTACGAGCCCAGTGGTGTCTAACCCTCACCTGGAATGGGAGAATAAACCCCAACTCGGGCCGACATATCCAATAGGCTCAGAAGTCACTCAGAACTGTAAATTAATTTATTACATAGGCCCTACATCAGCATCATGCAGGGTAACCCCAGTTTTGGCCATTATGCATGGTAAACCCATCCCCATTTCTAGCAACCGTGGTAGATCGCTTCCCTACCCCCTCCATTGGTAGACGCCACTGTTCGAGTCTGCTCCTCTGAAACGTTTACTGTATAGGCCCTAGGGACTTTGAGCAAGTCCTTCACTCACAGTTGCTCAGCGCCATCGATTGATGCTTGATCATTAGACAGTGGCGTTTAATAGGCCTAAGTCTTAAATAACAGCTCATGTGAATTTGCTGTTTGTCACGACTTGCTTGGGCGCTGACGAAATGTCAAGCATAGAGCCGACGATTATGATACGACATATAGGCCTATATACAGAGGCGTAACTTTTGTCTAAAATATGGGGGGTACCAATTTCTTACATACACGAAGCAAGGCGTATACTGTGACCCCTGGGAAGGCACAATAATAAAATATTGATTGGCATTGTTCAAAAAGTGGGGTTACGGTACTCCCAGTCCAAAACGTGGGGGTACTGGTACCCATCGTACCCCCACAAATTACGCCTATGCATCACGATGACCATGATGCTAGGTCATTGTTTTGAGTCTTGAGGGCTCAAATGAATTATGAAGGCCTTCTCCAAGAAAACAATACTCTCTATTATATTGGGACTCTGTTTAAATCTTCTGGGTCCAAAAATTGGTAGTAGAAAATTATACTCCTCGTTTCTCCCGAAAATTACGCCTATGGAGACTGAAACTGATTGGACACAAACTGCACGTGATCAACATCGGTTCCTTGATTGGATAGTTAATCGATGACGCCATTTGGTAAAACAAAGGTCTGATGACGTAAAAATCTGTTGTTATGGTAACACTTATAAATCGTGGTATGCGCTTATCTGAAGTTTCTTCTGAAATAATATTAAAATAATATTATTCACTCGAAAACGTCGATTTTAGATTCATTTTCGACGTATTTTTGGCCGAAATGGCAAGCCTCATGTTCAGAAATAAGACGAGCAACAAGGTGATCGATAACACAATGGTATTAAATCAATTGTTTTCGAAATATTCGTTGCAAACGAGCCGGCAGGAGTCAGGACGGTGAGAATGCTGATGACTTTTTAATTATAGAAATGAATGGTTAACTGCATGTAGGCCCTATGTGGTTTATTTCGGTAATAATGATGATGATGATGATGATGATGATGATGATGATGATGATGATGATAATGATGATGATGATGATGATGATGTATTGTATTGTATTTATGCATTTATAAAGCGCCTCTCGCAGTACAACCTAATCAGAGGCGCTCCCAGTGCGCAGAGCTCCGTGAGAAAAGAAAAGTCTTAAGACATCGAGAAGTAGCAGAAATTCCCCCAGTTAGAATCTGAGAACGAGTCATAGGAGGAAGATCATTCCAGAGGGACGGGCCAGAAGATGCGTAGGCACGGTGTTGAGCCATAGAAGTCCGGGTCCGAGGGACCAAGAGGTCATGTCGGTCTAAAGAACGGAGAGGTCGGCCAGAGGCAACCGACAGAGGTCGACAGATAAGATCACAGAGGTAACGAGGAGCTTTGCCCTGGAACGCTCGAGAGGTAAGAAAAAGAATGATGATGATGATGATGATGATGATGATGATGATGATGATGATGATGATGATGATGATGATAATAATAATAATAATAATCTTTATTAATTCAAAATGACAAGCGCAGTAAGATTACATTGAAGCATGACAGTACAATCTGCGGGTGAGCTCTTGGTTCCTCGTTCTACTAGGCCTACCATATCTCCAGTTATTAGGGCCTATATTTTAAAGAAAAACCTACGTTTATGCCTACATAGGCCTACCAGTCAGGGCACTCTGTGACAGTATGCTGCGACCCCCTATCCATTTCTTTATTTTCTTTTGTTATTCTCTTTTTCGTGACATTTGTTATTTTGATAGCTAGTTAACTTGCAATGATTAATAGGAATATCAAGTAGGCTGTTTTCCTGCCGTGGGTTTAGCATAATCCTAAAAATACATCTGAAATTAAAATCCTCTGTTTTTTAATGTTTAGGGTGTTTCTATACAGAAATTACACCAGATAGACTCTGGCAGTACTCAAATGAATTCAGAGTCACAGTTGCAGAGGAATTCACAGCCAACTGCGAGCACACAGATGCTTGCATCACCTTCACGACAGATGCGCACCATGGCAACTGCCTCCCAGTTGCAACTGCATCAAAGAAAAGTCCTGCTCCACAAGTCCACAACCACCTGGAGTTCTTCTGCCATTGACGGCAGACAGTATCCGGTCGATTGGTTCGACCACTACCACGTCTTCCTGGTGTTTCGCATTCACTGACTACAAGGAGTGGTGTTGAACTCAGTTAGATTATCACCCCAGGTGCCTGGTGTTATTCAACCTTCACGTGATGAGGGAACTGGAGATGTAGAAATCCAGCTGACAAAACAAAGAACCTTCAGTATGTGAAAAAACTGAAAACTGCGAAAAATATGAAAAAATGTGAAAAAAGTGAACAAACAAAAAACCTTCACAATGTGAAGGAATGGGAGATGTATCAATCCCACTGATTAACGGAATTGGATATTCTACGTCAGGTTCACAGTCAAGCTGATTTGAAGAAATGTTGCGTTCACCCTTGGAAGAATCTAAGAGACCCGCTTTTCTCTTTGCTGGATCTCTCGATAAATCATATTCAGCAGTTTTGAATATGAATGGAGGGGCAAGAGAAAGGAGGAGGAGAATGCATGTCTTCTGCTGTGGTCAATTCTGGTTCAACTGTCCAGTTTGATCTTGGTCTTAAATACAAAAGACAGGAAAAACAAAGAAGAGGGAGAGCAGAGCACCATCTCCACAAGGTCTGTGGCTGGCTTTTTATTGCACTTATCATTCAATGTCTTTTTCTGTGATGTAATCCAAGTTGGTTCAGTCCTGAATATCATGAGCGTTTTCTCAGTTACTCAGTCATAAAATGAATATGAATGCCTTTTTCCAGTCTGATTTTGTGTTATGAATTTATTTTAATATAGGTGCATTTTTTATGATATTTAATTCAGTATTTATACATTGTGAATTATTAAATGCCCTAGAAAGCTGCTAATTTTTTTGGTTTAGGGTGTCTAAATTCAACATATCATATTGCTACAGCAATATGGTATGTTGAATTTAGAGTGAGGATATGACATTACATGCATTTCTATTTGGGGCTCATATGTCCTACATAGAGTTTGATGTCCCATCGGTTGATGCCTTGTGCATTAGATACCCGGTGCGATAGAAGTTACTAATTAATAGTAATAATAATAATAATAATAATAATACTAATAATACTAATTATTATTTTTTATTATTTGTACAATTGTTTATCAAACAAACAAAACATCACTCGACAAGTTCTGGCCGCATGAAAGTTCCTATGAAGGCAACAGCATTGAAGCGTTGTATGGTGATTGACAACCGCTGGAGTAGATAACAAGTCTTCCTAGGGTCTCCGGTGGTTACAGCTAAGTATCTCCCCAAGTCTTTTATAAGGGCCATAAATAATACTAATAATAATATAGGCCCTTATGAAACGATGCTATATAAATTTGCAATTATAATTATATCAGTACTTAACAGAATTGCTTGAATATATGTTTATATGTGTGTATTTATGTATGTATGTTTGTTTTCTTGTATCAAGCCACTTAATATAGCACCTTTTAAGTCAGCTACTTCACAAAGGCGCTGCACGAATGACTATCTAACTCATCTAGATATTTATGTGCATTTTTTACATTTTGAAAATGTTTGCTGAACAGAGCTAAACGCAACAGCACGTATGTAAAGCTGAAGACTGTTCCTAGAGGAAGATCCGAGTCATGATAAGATACAATGGGCTTGAGTTTATATATGGATGCGAGGCACCTGCATATCTCCCCATGCAGAAGAGCGCAGCGATCGCAGACCTGGTCAACTTAAGACTGGAACATAAAACTTCTTGATGCATGTCAGTGTGACGCGGACCAACAGGGCTCGCCACAGAAAAAGACTTGAATTTTTCTTTCATTTCATGTTACTATTTTGTCATAACGTGTAATAATAATAACCTTCATTATCTTACTGTGTTTCGATAGGTGCCTTTGGATTTTCTGGCCGTAAAGTTTCCTGCTTGAGGAGGATGGGCGATGGGATGGTTGCTCTGTGGCTCCATATTGTCGGGATTGTGTGTAGGGTAGGCCTACACGTGGAGTTTGATTTGTGTTTGTATTTAGTTTTTTGTATTTGTCTTTAGTTTTTTGTAGTGTATTTGTATTTATTTTTTTAAAGTATTTAGATTTTTGTATTTGTGTTTAGTTTAACGACAAAACAAGCAACGAAGCAAACAACAAACGACAAAGGAAACAACAAAGTAAACAACAAAACAGACCCAAAAGCAAACAACAAACGACAAAGTAACAAATAGACAACAAAACAATCAAGACAAAATAATCAAAACTACACCCCTGCTGAGCCTCTGGCGTGGCTTAATCTCCCGTAAGCTCGTTAAGGCAGGGGGGCCCCTGGCGTGGCTTTATCTCCCGCAAGCCCTTTGTGTAGTTTTTGTGTTTTTGTCTTGTTTGTTTTGTTGTTTATTTTGTTCGTTTTGTCGTTTGTTGTTTACTCTTGCATTTGTTTTGTTGTTTATTTCGTTGTTTATTTTGTCTTTTGTTGTTTGCTTTGTTGTTTGTTTTGTCGTTAAACTAAATACAAATGCAAAATCTAAATGCTTTGTAGTGTTAGTTTGTTTTTATTTTGTCGTGTGTTTGTTTTTTGTGTCATGTGCTGTTTATTTTGTCGTGTTTGTTTTTTTGTTTATTTTGTCGTTTGTTATTTGCTTGTTGTTTATTTTGTCATGTGCTGTTTATTTTGTCGTGGGTTGTTTATTTTGTTGTTTATTTTGTCGTTTGTTGTAATGAGCCGAGGGATTAGAAGGAGGCTCATAGAAGATTATATCAGAAGGGAAGAGTTACAGTGTGGAATCATACCCCAAATCATCAACGAACAGGCAGCCGCTACTGCGCAATCGCTACTCAGAAACTAAATGAGACACAGACGCTGACACAGAAGTTCTTACAGTTATGAAAATGCAGACTGAATTCTACTTATTTGTCGAGACGTTGATGGAGGCTTTTAGTGCTGATGAAAACAGAGTGACTGGTATTCTTGTGACAAATAAAAGATTCTGGTTGAAATTTAACATATGTTTTCATTCTTTGCTGTAGGCCTACAACATACAGAAACGAAAAGCAGTTATTCATTTATTTAACCACTTATTCCTCTATCCATCCAGTCATTCATCCATCTATCTATTCATCCTTCACTACATTCGTTCATTCCTTTAACTGTTGATTCGTCTTTCCTTTCTTCCTTCCGTTCGTTAACTCGCTCATTCATTCAGTCACTTCAGTCATTCAGGTACTCAGTCGTTTATTCATTAATTCATCTATCCATCCATCCAATCCCTTCCTAATTCATGCATTCGGCGAATTTATGTAGCTACTCTACAAATACGTTTGGCTCTTAGTATGCGGTATATTCATTCTGAGAATTTGTATAGCGCCTCTTCCAGAGACCTACTCAGAGGCGCTCCCAGCTCAACCACAGCTAAAGGGGCTTACTTGCGGCAGCGGTGAATGCGTGCCGTGACCTAATGACTGCCAGAGGCGTAACTTTGGTCTAAAAAGTGGGGGGTACCAATTTCTTACATACGAAGCAAGGTGGAGACTGCGATCTTTGGGAAGACACAATAATAAAATATCGATTGGCATTGTTCAAAAAGTGGGGGTACGATCAAATGTTCCTTGGGAGGAATATGCGGCTGAAGCAGGCAGCTAATTGTAGACAAGATGACCCATACCAGTTCACATGAATTATCATGGTGAATTATGTCAGCAGTGGCGTAGAAAGGTTTTTAGGGGCCCTTGTGCAGAGTTTCGATGATGGGCCTCTTGAACCCCCTTTGGGCCCTTGGAGTGACCAAGTTGATCGATAATTAATCAATGTCTGTAGTACTCGCTGCCAGGGGCCCTTCTGACCGCCGGGGGCCCTTGTGCATTGCACAACCTGCACAACACATTGAAACGCCACTGTGTTGTTAGAGAAACGCTCTAAATTCAACAATTACTCATTTATATCCAGTTTCAATGACAATTCGGCCGCCATCGAGGCAAACATTTCAAACCATATTTAACCCAAAATAGTTATGTTTTTTCTTTAAACTCTCCAGATGGAATGGAACTTTAGTCAACTTGAGGATAATTTACTCTCCGGAGATGACCATGGAACAACTTAATGGCTTTCAGTCTCAGCTCGTTGCACTTAAACTGTAGGCCCTAAGACTATGAAACGCTGATGAACTTACCTCCATAAAGGCAATTTTATTGTCTATAATGTCATCTAGGCCTACTAGTTTTCGTTCTAGAACAAATTTATCCAATTTCCCTAAGCAAAATCGGAACACGACGTGTCAAGATCAACGACGTCTTAACTGATGTATATATTATGTAACAGAGGGAGCTTCTTCAGCTGTCCGTATCAGATATGTTTAACCTAGGAATAGTTACTGATTCTGAGATTTTGAGAGGACAGAGGAGTGAGGAGTCATATCAATGCCGATTGCCGCCAATATGAGTGTGGGTCCATATTGTATGGATTTGTAACCCATGAAGGATACAGAAGCTTGCGCTTTGACCTATTGAATAGCCTATGACTAAGATATCAAACATAAGGCGGAGAGTGAGGGTAAGATTTTCCCAGAAGAGTGTGACCGTGACCCAGATCTGTGGCGCCTGCGAGCCGGTCATTGCAGTCAGTCTGTCGGACAACCTGTGTGGCTGAAAGTCTGCCTGTCTGACTGCCTGGTATACACACCTCACTCTGTCTACATAGGCCTACACGAAGCAAGGCGGATATGCGATCTTTGGGAAGGCACAATAGAATATTGATCGACATTGTTTAAAAGTGGGGGTACGGTAACCCCAGTCCCAGTGGCGGCGATCTTGTCTGAGAGGTGGGGGGGGGAAGACAAAGTCGCCCATACTCTGGTCGATGACCTTTTTTAGGAATTCATGTCAAAAAAAAGTTCTAACTGTTTTGGGAATTCATATACACAAAATCTTGGTGACTTTTCTACAAATTCATCTCTTACAAAAGTTGATGACTTTTTTAGCCCTCCATCTACTTTCGTGACTTCTTCAAAAATCATCCCTTGGGGGGTCCGATGTATGGCGTGTCCCCCACTCTTAAAGGTGGGAGGTCTTGTCCCCCTCGACCCCTCCGGGATCGCCGCCCATGCCCAGTCCAAAAAGTGGGGGTGGGGGTACGGGTACCCCTCGTACCCCCACAAATTATGCCTATGCCTATATAGCCTATGTAGTCTATGTAGGATTTCGCCGATGTTATTGCCTACTCAGTTTCCCTGCGTTTCCGTATTCAATTGATCCTATTGCGAGGTAATCCTGAGAACAAACAAATAAAGTGGTCTCGAGAAACGGTAATGTGTGAGTCTATTTCGGCTGAACAATCGTCAAAGAAGCCGACACGTGGTGCTGAAAACAAAGCCTGTGACAGAGGTGGCTGCCGATACGGCCTACTGTTCATTGTCTCGCACAAGAAACCGATAAAAACAGCATCTAAGGGACTCAATAGGCCTACGTTTCATGATGCTGTATGCGCAGCGCTTTAAGAGGAGATCCAGATAGGGCGCTATATTAGGCCTACGTATCTCGATAACTAGATCTACACACGCGTTGAGGCCCAGGGCCTATATGAAGTACCTAGATAAATAGGCCTACAACACGTTGAGATCCTGGACGCTATATTAAGTACCTCGGTCCAGGGCTCGCGTATGCGATGATCCAACTCAAGATGTAGTGTTTCTTGAATGATTGGTTTGAAACTTTGAACTGAATTGCAGCCAATCTAGCAAATATCAGAGATGTAAGCTTATGCCTACCCAGTGGTTCAGTTCATTCGAATCCCGCTGGATCTGAGATCTGAGCCTCGGAGCACCTGATTTCAGACTTTAGTCTGTGAGATCAGCAACCTAAAAGAGAAACCCGGTCACCTAATTATTTTTATAACCGTGGGCGTAATTTGTGGGGGGTACGAAGTTACCCGTACCCCACTTTTTGGTCAGAGGGTACCGTAACCCCCACTTTTTGAACAATGCCAATCAATATTTTATTATTGTGCCTTCCCAGAGATCGCAGTCTCCGCCTTGCTTCGTGTATGGAAGAAATTGGTACCCCCACATTTAGACCAAAGTTAAGCCCCTGGGTCATATTATACTGTTTTGCTTTCTAATAAAAAGGTGACAGTTGTTGTGATTTTATATTGTAATAAAAGGAGCTGGAAAAGAAAAAACGAATGGAAAAAGAGAAAACGCAAGAAGGCAGAGAATTGACTAAAATTTCAAACTTGTCATTGTGTCTTAGTAATTTTTTTTCTGCTGCTGTCATCGTATCTTAGTAATATTTAGAATATCTGCTGAAGGAGGCAGTTGAGTTTACTACCTATGACTACTTATGTTCCTGAGCATACAACTACAACAGGCACATACAGATTTATACTGTTTTTATGATAGGCCAAAAAATACTAAACTCTAGTACAAACGCAACTGACACGTTGTTTATATTATTTTTCGCATGACGTGCACACCAAATTACTGCGTCTATCACAAAAGGATCTACATTTGCCACAAACTGTCTGTATTTTTTGTATTTTTCACGTGTGCATAATTTGCACTTCCACGTTTTCTTTGAGGTCTGATAACACGGCATAGTTCTACGGTTGCTATCTATATTATCATGCATTTGTCATGAACTCATATGATCACACGAACACAAGAGCAAAATTATGTTGAAAACCGAGTAATACATACATAAATATCAATCTAGTTTCTTCTTTCTTCTCTTCCGTCAGTGATCTGACGATGAGGCCTTTACGAAACTTCTCCAAAGTTCTCTATTCTTGATTGTCTCGCCGATTCCGGCTAAGTCGGTGCCTTTCTCCCGTAAGTCCTCCTTGATGTTGTCCATCCAGGCCTTCCTCTGGCCTCCTCTACTTCTCTTCCCCTCCACATGTGGAGGGGCAGAGAAGTTTACAATAGTACAAATTGCCACAAGAGGTCCGTATCTCACACGCCTCTTTTTCTTTTGCTTCTCTCTGTGAGATGTGATTGATGAGCTCCAACTTGCTAAGTTGCTACGGGTTCTACGCTCAGCTGTTATACTCGTCGGGCGTATCTCCAAGTATGCTGCTGTCTCTGCCATATAGGCCTAGGAGGTTGTTGCAATGGTCTATGCCTATATGAGCGATGTGTTGCACTGGCTCCCTATTGCCCAGCGCAGTGGCGGCGATCTTGTTTGACAGGTGGGGGACACTTTAGAAATGTTCTGGTCAAAAAGAGTTTTGACCTGAACTGGTCAAAAAAGAGGTCAACAATTTTTTCCGCGCTCATGCGCGATAAAATTCATTCTCACAAAATTTTTTTGCGCTCACGCGCGATAAAATTCGCTCACTTTTTTGGTGTTTCTTCTGGGGGGGGGGCAAATGTATGGTGTGTCCCCCCAACTCTAAAAGGTGGGGGTCTTGTCCCCCTCGACCCCGGGATCGCCGCCCATGCTTTTAACTGAGTTCACTGACCGCTGTGGGCTCTTACTATGACCTACTTTCCCAGCGCCTAACTTACTTACTTGCATAACTTCTGCTCTAACTTTGTCATGGTGTTTGAATGACGTATGTCTTCTGAATTGAGAAGACAAACGCGAAAATCGCAGCCATGGCAACGTATTGTGTTCGGAGCTGTGCTGTGATTGGCTGAGGGCGGTTTCTCTTGGGCCGAAAGTGCTTAAAAGCGGCCGATTTGGAACTTGGTTACCATAGCAACGCATTGTGTTCGAAGCTGTGCTGTGATTGGTTTCTCTTGGGCGGAAGCCCATAAAGGGGGCCGAGTCGAGTAAGTCGCTCAGATCCATCAACGCTGCAAGAAGATCGGAAGAACAACAAGATGGAGGACTACGAAGATCTCGAACTGGTAAGTTTGACCTTATGCTAGCCGAAGACGAGCAGTCTTTGGCAAGCATAAGGTCAAACTTACAAGAGAACAGGGCAATCATAGGCGTTAATTAAGTTAAAGCATTAAGATTTGATTTATATTATTAATATAATTAAAGCAAATTTTATATAGCGCCCCTTCAAGATTGCCTAATCAGGAGCATTAATATTAATTATATTAGATTGAAATAGTATTTGTTTAGATTTATTTGAGATTACTAATCCTGTAGGCCAATGTCTATTTCAGATTAGCTGAGACACTGGCCTGCAATGATTTAGATTTGGGTGTAAGTCCCTTTATGGCATTTCTCTTAGGGAAGGGTTTTGGTTTGTTGTTGTGTGAACAGGAAGAAGAACTGGGAGATGACGTCGCAGTGAGAGGAAGGTCGAGGTCTCGCAGCGCTCGGCCGAGAGCATCGGCAGCAGCAGCGGCGACCAAGGACGAGGATGGCGAGAGATCGACGACTCCTTCGCGACGAAGACGGAGACGCCGCGGACGAGGAAGCCGCCGCCGCCGACGCAGCCGCCGTCGACGAAGCCACGGACGCCGCCGCCGACGACGACGTCGCCACCACTAGACATCGGGCCTACGTCGGAGCCATCCGTCGTCCGTCCATCGTTCGGCTGGAGATAGAGAAGATCCGAGCGACCGCTACAGATGAACTTTCGTCTGCGGTCTTATAATAATTAGATCGATGAAGTCTATTAATGTTCGATCAATAAAAGTTGAAAAAGAAATGAATTGTCTTATGCCTTCTAGGTTATAGAGTTTTTGTTATTTTAGACTATCATGGATTTTAGGCTCTCCTGTAGATTAGACCCATATGGGCTTTAGCGTTCAAGAATTGTAGGCTATTGAGTGCTCCTAATCTCATAAGTTAATAATGCCTTCCAGAATTTTAGACTTAGGGATATATCCCTGGATAATTTGACATATTATTGCCTGATTACTTATAGGTGATGGTTTTCGAATCAACTTCTTGCTTAAATCAGAATTCTTCTTTCCTTAACTGGAAGTCTGAATTGTAAACATCAGCAATTCTGTTCAACAGACAGTCTGAAACAGGCTGCCATTCTGTTGACCATAGGCTTTTTGCCTTAGCGCATTATACTCGCTATATGTATGGTGTGTCCCCCCACTCTTAAAGGTGGGGGGGCGTGTCCCCCTCGACCCCCCCCATGTTCGCCGCCCATGGCCCAGCGTATCTGCTATCGACTCGCTGCTTTAGTTTTTCGCTGTCTTCTTGGCTGCCCCCGCCCCATCTTACCTACGCGACTAGCTGTGCCTTCCGGTGTCCGACGTCATAGCGCGTCGGGAACTTCGCTCCTCGACCAGAGGGTAGCTCTTGGTCCCATGTCCTCGTTTTTCTACTAGGCAGCGCCGGGATTTCTCAGTTGTTGGTCCCTCTACGTGGAATGGACTCCCGCTGGAACTGCGCCTATACTAGGCCTACCTCTGAACAATTATCCTGCGTTACATAAATCATTTCTCTGTAGCCGTTGTTTGACTGGAGGTGCTCTTGAGTAACTAAGTAACTTGAAGGGGCGCCATATAAATTCTCAGCATGAACGAATCAATGAACAAATATATTGCATATAAACTTTACATAAACTAAACCAATGACACTGCAATGTAAAATCTTGAATTAAATTGCCAAATGAAATTACTGCGTTGTCTCCAAATGCATTATTACCATTGGGGTCCATTTGGACCCCAACACCTCAAGTGTATAATTGTCTCATATCAGGTCCCACAGGTGGTGTGGAATATTTATTTTAACAGGAATTATTCCTTGCCATAAATGATGAAAAGTCATAAAATTTCAGCTTCTTAAGTGCACGATATCCCTATATTTTATTTAAATGAAAACGCGCTTGGGGTCCATATGAACCCCAACATGCTACGAGGGTTAAGAGGAACAGATCGACGAATTCATAGCCTTCAGCAGTGCTGCTTAAACTGTGGAGTGTAGACCACGGCGCGATACCGGTCCGCGGGTGATTGCAATGGTTATCGGGCCGCGGAATGATAATCGGAGTCACAACTAATTTGATCGTACTCGACTAAAATATTAAATTATATACTGTGTAAAACATTAGAAATTAGGACACGATATATAGTTTCAAACAAAATATATAGTTTAAAACATGCAACAGTAACATAAGTAAAGTTGTAATAAACAGTTACAACATTATGAAATCTAAATTTTGATAAAACATGGCATATAATGTCCGCGATGTTGATGCTGGTGTTGAAAAGCAACGGTCCGCAGTTAGGCTGGTAAAACAATAATACCGGTCGGCAGAATCAGAAAGTTTGGGAAACAGTAGGCTACTGGCCTACAGAATATAGCCTTCACTTCTCTACAGCTTCCTGAAATATTCCGCGATTAGGCAAGTCCATTTCGTTGCTCAGAATTACTGTAACTGATTCTTTGTTTGTCGGTGTTCTACACATTCATGTTAGAGTTAGGCTAGTACGTTTCTGCAGCCTCTGTGCATTGAGAAATGCGCCGTTTAATCAGCTCTGTTATGGCTGTTGTTATCACCTTATCAGCCCGCTGTCGCTGTTGTTTGACCACCGAATTATGACCTGGGGCCGAGGCTGACTCAACATCCAGGCTCTTGCGAACACGATATAGCGCCGAAGTTAAAGTTGGTCTCTCTGAAACTCCGCCACTGTTCATACTCTGGCAGTGCCAGTCCTAAACCTGGATAAAGGAGGAGGGCGACGCAAGTCATCTTTGTTATCACACAGTGTCGTTAAACTGAAACTACTACTACTGGTCGCTCTGACGTAGCTCTCGTGTGGCGCTGAGAAATTTGCATTTAAAAGATCTTGAGTTTGAATTCTCGAGGCATAGAAATAGGTTTATGTCAAAGTCAGTAACATATTTCAGTCCAGTGGTAATATAAAGTTAGAATAACAATCGTGTTGCTTCAGTATAGCTAACCCTTTCAGACTACTTGATAAACTAAACTTAACTGGGGATGAAGCGATATACCTCAGACCTGCAGGTTTAAAAAATCCAAGTGTTAGACACAGAGCATTTTTCAATCTAACGGTAAAGTTAGAACAACAATCGAGTTTCCATAATAAGCTTAGTGCTAACTGTTTCAGCGCTCGTAAAGAAGCTGGTGCTTTGCGCTTAGCTTCAGAGTAGTGCATAGAAATTTGGCGATTACGATTACGATTCAGACCAGTATGCTTGGGCATAACTGTGAACGAGACATTTAACGTCAGCACTGTAGTTTTAAACCAATCAAAGTGACAGGCAGATTTTCGCTCGTTGGCAGTTAGATCAACACGTCACGGATTTAATGGAGCAAACTTAACATAACAGTACAGTCTTCTTAATGCAAGAGAAAAGTTAGAACGCTATTTAGTGGAGCACCAGACTGTACATAACAGAACTCTGTGTACAGTCTTATGATACAGTAGAAAAGTTAGAACGCTATAAGGAACGCCAAAGATATTGGGAAGTTTCTTAGCGATTACGTTGTATTGAAGCCGCAAACTCAACTTGAAAGAAATGACCTCGTTAGAGGCATTCAACGACTCAATTAGTTGTGTCAACAAACATCACTGCTCGAAAAGCTCCACCTCCAGAATCCACTAAGTAAACAATTGTCTGCTAGTCAGCGCGTAATCAGTAGAGCGTGACCAAGAAGAATACAATTACCGGCACTCCTTGGACCAATCAATAGTAACAGGTTCTCATTCCTCTACTCAGGTCTTTACAACCGTTGTATTTAGAGTCGGTAACGCACCTGTAACGGTTTATTTCGTCGACAGTTTCCGAAAGAATCATCAGTTCATCGAGGATTTCTAATCGATTTTCGTCTCAAATTTGCCTCAAGATTTTATCAGTTTGTTTATCGAAGAATTTTATCGGTAAGTGAAAGTGGTGACACCTGCATCTAAACTTCGATGCCTAGACTTACACTGCTTGTGGGATAGCTAGGGTGTAACCCATGTCACAGTACTTCTGAAGAGTAACTTGTATCGCACAAAATACAAGAAATTCGCCCGTAGCATCCATAACATTCGTGTGTGTGAAGTAATTTGGATTTTATTCCAGAATTTTTTATTCAGCTAATTGCACGTTGACGTTATCAAGCATAGAGTAG
>OY744617.1:27010294-27015294 GCA_963556255.1 Allolobophora icterica
CTGCTAAATGATCGAAAAGTTTCGCTTCAATATCTAGTTTAATCAGACTTTTTCACCATGCTAGCATTTCCTTGGGCGTTAGATGGGACTCGTGTGGGCTTTATACTGGTCCCCATAGGGGATATGGGTCCTATATGGGCTCCACGTGGGCATGCTGACAGGGTGTTGCACAAGGCATCAGCTGATGGTCGGTTCAAGTGAAATTGTAGACACGAATCATTGTCCGTTGGAGCAGCTTGGTCAAAATCCGATAGGTCAGGCAACGAAGGTTAATAAGCAAGTTGAAATAGGCAATTCTGAAGTTTGTACCTGGCAGACCGTACGAAAGGAACTGGGCAATGATTTGCAAAGAAATGGCAATGATTTACCTGCAAAGGTCTACTTGAATGGATGTATAGATGTGATATTCTGGTGGAGGAAATGTGTCATCAATCCAGAAAATGTCTTAGATTCTTTGGTTTGTGTAAATTTCATTCATTTCATTCAAGAGACATCGTTTTTTTTATTGTAGGTTACACACCTTAAGATCCACTACAACAAGTTCGCCAAAGGTCAAAAGGTCGAACTCTCGTAAGTAGGCTACGCGTATTTTTACATAAAGTACATTTCTGCTTTTGCGCTGAAGAAATACGGTAGCGTCATTTAATTGAGGATATAATTATGATGTTATGCTAATAGAAAATATGGCAGTGGTATAAGGGAGTAAATATGGTAATGATGTTCTAATGAAGGAAATATCGTTTTGCGAATTAAGGGAGTCAGTATTTTTATACCGACTGATTCCTATAGACGTAATTCATCTGACAGTTCACAACTGATTCCTTTGTCCGTTTCTTTTAACCTTAGGGTAAGCTATGGAAGTACTGGAGATGAAATGAACCACAGTTCTGACCTGAGTACGTTCTCCTCTCCAGAACAGCGACAACACAGTTTCAACTTCTCGTCTCCAGATACGAGTTTCAACTCGCAGCCAGGACCTTCGCCATTCGCCTCCAATCCGTACTGGGACAGCAGTCCGTTGGCTCCTCCTAATCCGCATCTCCGCCAGCATAGTACTCCTTCCGGTTACACCGATGTCTATACCAACTATCCACCCCAGTCGTACATGACAAACGATGCTGTGTCCTACCAACAGCCGCATTCTTATGCGAGAAACAATGATTATCAGCATCAGCAGCAGCAGTTTCATCCTCAGCGGCAACATCAGCAGCAATATGTTCACAGACAGAGTAATTCCTCTCTTAGTCAGTATCATCCGTACAAGAGGCCGTCATATACGTGGAACAGCTGATTCAAATAGTGTTCATGAACCAGACTCTTCTTTCCGAACTGTTGATACTATCTTAAACAGTCGTCTTTATGTACAGAGAATTGGTTTAACAATGAATGGACAATCGTCGTATCGTGTGTCTGGAGAATATATCTGCTGCGTTTGTGTTTGTACGTTTTCGGTCTTGCTTGGTTTAACTTAATAAAGTGATTTTCATCTAATTGTAAACAATCCATAAAGAAAACTTTTGTTTGTCTGCTGTAAATGTGAAATTCGCCTCTGAATCCTTGAATGGCGCTGTTCATAATGTACGCTAACAATTACAATGTACATGTACCTGTGGTTGAGCCTGAATGACCTGTAGTACTCTGATTGCCCTTCAGGTGCTCCAACAGATATACACAATAAGTGTGCTTTAGATTTATTGTTGAGCTTTTAAATGGAAGTGTAAGCTGTACAGAGAGGCTATTTATGTAGATATGAACAAGCCATAGATGTACCCAGAGCCTGTTGATGAGCCTTACAGCCTGTCGCGAAGTTGTGGACATGGATATAGATCGCGTTAAAACACCGATCAGTATTATTTTGATTCTTGTGCATATGTGCAGTGGGTGCTGTTATGTCTAATGTTATGTCTAGTTTTGAAGCCGATTATTTTCAGGTTTTAAATATGCAAATAGTTCGTCGATGATTTTGAAGCGCAGATCGGTTGCATTTTTTGTAAGCTTATTTCTTCTTTCACGATCAGTGTTGCACATTTTATGTATAGCCTAATTTTAATATTTTTTAAAGCTTGACGGTGAACATTTTATGCATTTCGTGTTCGTATTTAAGTTGCGGGCTTGGAGGGGCGCTACACAAGTCTTCTGAATGAATGAATGAATGAATTGCTGGCGTTGTGCGCATGTATACCTCGCTGTGCTGCGAATTGCGGTGTAAAGAACTAAGACATTTGGCTGAGAGTCGGAGCTAATCAGAAATATGGATATGTTTTAAATGTGCTGAGGATATGTTTTATTTTTGTACAATAAATAAATAAGAAGATCATTTAAGTAAATTATTTTAAAATATTTAGGCGAGGGGAAAGCAAATATTGTCATGGTTGAGAACTCGCCAGCTTTTTACGTTACAACTACGTAGTAGGCCCTACTTGTATATTTACCCACAGTGTGGTAGAATCATTGTCTGCGGGTTCCATTAGCGGATTTGACTATCTGCCACATCTAGGGCCTAGCATCCATGTTATAAAAGTCTAATATCACTACAGGCCTAATTATATATGCTTATTTTCTCACTCTCGGCTTTAAATTAAATTTAATGTTGATTTTTTATTTTTAAGTTTGTATGTCCTCTGAAATGTGCCGCTCATATAAGCTACGCCACAGCCTCGTTTGACCCCTATGCAGTGAATCCACCATTGGGGATGGTGTGGGCATTTGGCCCTTGGGGGCCTGTTTACAGTTAGGGTCACTTATTCAAAGGGTAACATGTAAGGTGATTTCACTTTTATGCAGTGATTGGTTGATGCCTTGTGATGACCATGCAATGGGAGCCGAGATCGTATCACCCGAGTATAGGGTACTAACGGGGCTCAACGTTGCGTAAGTTCACAGTGTTTGATAGCATCGCATCCATGCACGGCGCCATCACTACACCTCTTGCTACCTCTGCGCAAGTCTTTTATTCAATACTAAAAACACTTCTTTTTCACAGTTCCTGTCTTGATTCCTCTTCTTCCCATTACCTCTCTCACGGTCTCACCGCTCCGATTCTAAACACCATCAGTCGTTTGACTCTCTGCCTGCCAACCCTTGGATCTTGACCTGAAATCGAATTGATTTTACCTATCGATATTGTTTTGACTAAGATCCTGCGAATAAGCTAGTTCCCGCGACTTCGCTTTTAGGCGCTCTAGAAATTTCGAAATCACATTTACGATTACGATGTACCCGGTAGATAGCGGGGTAGCAACTAGTAGAATATCAATTGATACTAATGAATGGCACTTAGTGGGAGATTTTGATTTTGTGTGGGTTGACACGTGATTGTATAGTGTTACCTTGCATAATAATAATATTGCACAGCGTTACTTCATATGACATTTTACTTTCCACTTAGTCTGCTCTTCAGCCTTAAGAATTAAACGTCGACAAAAGAAGATCGCATGTTTATTCGAGTAAAGAAATCCAAAACCAAGAACCGTTGAAGTAACACTTGATGACACTTGATGTATAAGTCAAGAAAACAGTCCGTTGGTTGTACTGCTGGACCTTGATCCCCGACGTTGCAAATACGAAGGCACCCAAGCGCTGTGGAGGCAGACTATGAATAATAGTTAATTGAACTAGAACAATGTCTGTGTCTTTTTCTACAGGCCGATCAGCTTATCCTGTTATGGGTGGAGGTTTTGGCCCAAGAGGACCTACAGCACCAACAAAATCAATCAGACAATACGTTGACTGTCTATCGGTTTAAAAAATAATAAAAAATAAAACGAAGCAAGAGAATACGACGTTTCCAGAAAGTACTAAGACTAAGTACTAAGACTAAGTACTAAGACTAAGTACTAAAACCAAGTAATGAGACTCGAGTACCAAGACTAAATACTGATACTTAAGTACTAAGACTAAGTAGTGAAACTTAAGTATTACATTTACAGGCGTCTCTGACGCTTAGGTCTAAAGGATTTCTTCTAAAGAACTATAATATTCTGATTAGGAAGGAAGATGAAAGCATAGCCTACAACATCACCATGGGTCATCCCTTAAGGATGTATGGTTGGAAGTAGTCTAGGGCTAGGCCAGAGGTGGCAAACATTTTTTAAGGTGCGTGCCAAAATGCTGCTAAATCATTTTTTTTAAATACCGTCGCGTGCCCTTCAGAATATTGCACAGTATATAATTATTTTTCTCATGTAGGTTTTAGTTGACAATGCGTAATAAAACATTAATTAAAGACGTTATTTCAAAGATCGTTTTTGAATGGTGTAAAAATAAAGTCCTTCAAACAAGAAAATGTGGATTCCTACAGGGATGTTGTATTTCTAAGTTTGAAATTTTGGGGGACGCTCTGAATTCCGCGTGCCCAAAAATGTCCACGCGTGACACTTTGGGCACGCGTGCCATAGGTTCGCCAGCCCTGGTCTAGGCGGAGACTTGTTGTAGCATCACAGTGTGGATGGAGGGCTATGTACCGATCTCTGGATTTGTTTTGAATGACTACGGTTAGTTTTTCAATACAAATCGCACAGGGTTGCTTTGCGATGAGGAGGGGAACTAACGGACTGATGCTCTGGTATTGACCTGATTACGGCTAGGTTTTGGTGTACCATCGGTTGATGCCTTGTGCATTAGACACAGGCGCAAAATTACTAATTACAATTACAATTACAAGATACTTGAAACCTTTTTGCAGTACGATAAAATATGCAGTTGAACTTACAGAAGGTGATGTGCACGACGGTGGGGTTGGGTATGGCCCCGAGGGAGGTCGGCGCTTGCACCCCTGGCGGTAGAGGGATGACACAGTGAAGGAAGACGGTGGTGGCTACGTTGATGTTCGCCCCGAAGAAGAAGCATTTGTGTGTTGCAAAGTCGTAGTCGATGGCGAAACATGCTTGTCTGATGATGTCTTTCAATGCAGCCGCCTATGCAGACGTTTCAATTCATATAAAACCCTCTTGAAGAACAACAGTGCGGATATAAAGAGGGTCGACATTTAAGTACAGATT
>OY744617.1:27020294-27055294 GCA_963556255.1 Allolobophora icterica
TTCGTCATTCTCTTGATCTGTTACGACCGTCGTGATCAAGAGACACGTCACCACCAGACCGACCAAGACGTCACGAAACATCCGTAACATGTTGGCCACACCGTTTTCGCAGCGGAACACCTAAGATCTCGTTCACTTCTTCACAGCAACAGCAGAGGCAGAGGAAGAAGCTGAGTGGATAGATTCTCTAGAACGTGTGAAAGGCTACAAACAAATTAGATGCAAATGCAGAGGCTTTTATTGCCAGCTGCGCTAGTAATTTATGCAAAGAATGTTGCCGATGGCTACCGGAAAAAGCTGTAAAGTTTCTAGAAATTCGTGTTATGAATTAATGTCTGGACGAATCTGAATGCCTTCTTGTAATTTTTGTACGGGTTCTTACGCTTGTGTATGAGTGCAGATTTTTGTGTGCGTGCGTACGCGCAACTATGTTCTTAGGCTCCCTATAGCAGTGGTTAAAGTGGTTTGGGTGAGCAGTGGGAACGCCAAAGAAGAGTTTTATTGGAACGCAAGCAAAGAATTGCGAGAGCAGTGGGAACGTCGTTCCCACCGTTCCCACCCCATTTTAACCTCTGCCTATATATAAGGCACATATAATTATGCCTACGTTCGCTTCAACTATTATAGCAATCATTTATTCGACGAATTCGATGTTCGAGTTAGCAATCAATCCAACTGAGTGACGATCGAGTTAACTTTGATGAAACTTCATCGATCTGTTCTTCACTCTGTTATAAATGTCTCCTTAACTCGTCGTCTTCGATAACCGATCCGCTCTCTTCTACTCATTCCGCGTGGCGTAAAGAGTTCTTTGGTGATCACTGCAGTCATCGCCATCTACATTAAAATTGTCTTTAGTTCGAATAATTGTCTGCCTCGCTGTCTCTCCGTAAACCCTACAGGCCTATATTTACATTTACTTTATGGTTATGGTCAGGGCTGTAGTGATAAAATTAGAGGTGAGTATGCGCTACCGGTTAGTTTCCGAAACTAATTAGAGATGAGAGCAAAGATTTTGCGAGGTGAGTATACGGTCTCTAGAGGTGAGTACAAGCTGTATACCCGCGTATACTCTCGAGTACAGGCCTGGTTATGGTGCCAAATTATTATTCGTAATGGTACCGTTTGATTAACTTCACTTATTCTGTAGTATAAAATATGAAACAACAAACAACTTGCAGCAGGTTATTTATTTCAGTGGAGTGCCGCATATGAAGAATATAATTTTTATGCTAATAGGGGCCTACAATAATTGCCTGCATGCTTCTCTAAACAGTAATGCAAAATTGTGTACGGCCTAAGAAAGGGATTTGGGTTAATCAGTACCTGTGAACAGTAATGCAAAATTGTGTACGGCCTAAGAAAGGGATTTGGGTTAATCAGTACATGTGAACAGTAATGCAAAATTGTGTACGGCCTCAGAAAGGGATTTGGGCTAATCAGTCGCCGTGTTCACTCTATTTCCAGCCGTGTGATTTTATAGAAGAGAGGCAAGACTTATAGACTGTTACCACATAGCCCACAAACACCGTATACCTTCCTCACCTTCATTACAATAATTTACCTTGCTTTACTTGACATTTAAACAGACAAATGTAATTAGCCTTTAAATTATTTGCATCTGACAAGCGCACATGCATTAGGCCTACATTGTGCACAGTAGGGAATGCAAATCCGGGTTTGCGGATACCCGTAAACCCGGGTACCCGTAACCCGTACGTACGGCGTAACCGGGCCGTTTTGAAAACCGAAAATTCAGGTTTGCATCTGCGTGGGAACCGAGTTTAACCACAGTTCAGACCGCTTGAAGAATATAATTTGTGACAGACTCAGGTCATACAGATCAAAGCAACGCATTGCGTAAAAGGCGCACAATGTAGGCTATAATGAAGGGCTACATTGTTTGTTTTGTTCCCAGGAGTTAAACTGCCTTGGCCCAGCACCGGGCGTTTGCTGTAGTGGGTCCGACGATCTGGAACGACCTTCCTTCTGCTCAGGGCCAAACTAATGGCTTTTCCTAATCGGTCTCGCGTTCCCTAAAGGCATTTCTGTTTCCCGGGGCTTCTGCTCTGAGAACGCCTCTGAATAGTTATTCTCTGAATAATTATTCTGCGAGCGGCGCTTTATAAATTCCTAGATACGATACAAAAATTTAAATTTCGTGCAAGACTTGTCTTGTTAAAGCGCACTATAAATGTTTAGTTGTGTTTGTATTTGTAATACATTGCACGACGTAGTCAAAACGGCCGCGCTGCGCTGTCTACGTAATCATGGCATTGTTGGTTGGTGACGTCATAAGCATATGACGCTTTACTAGTTACAACCGCTGTTCTTTGTCGCATGGCATGGGCGCATTCGTAGAAATTGTAAAATTTTGTTTAAACGTGGTGATTTTATCAATGTCTAAAGCAACGAATCTATAAAGGGCGTTCTTTTGGCCAAACGGCTCAGTGTAAATTATGTAAGTCAGAGTTGAACAATTCGGGCGGTTCGATTCGAATCATGCATACTCGACTCTAGTCCAAGCATCACGTAAACCTGCTGAAACACAAGGACGTTGATCGCCTTTGTCATTCAGATGAAGCTAAGATCCCAGCAAGGGCACGAACCCTACGGCAGCGGAGCATCAGCTAGGACCTACTGTGGTAAGTCCTTGGCTTCTGGCTCCTCTGTTCCAGTGTGTTCTAGTGTAAAAATGACTAACTACCTACTAACACGGTAACACCTAATAGCAGAGGCACTTTATGAATGTTTAGCTACAAATGTTTTTTAGATACAACACCGAAGAATGATAACCCGCTCGGACCAACCTCGCTTAGGGGCGTAACTTTAGTCTAAAACTCGAGGGTAGCAATATTTACAGTAAATTACAGCCTAATACACTGCTATTAATGGTACCTATTATTATTATTATTATTATTATTATTATTATTATTATTATTATTGTTATTATTATTATTATTATTATTATTATTATTATTATTATTATTATTATTATTATTATTATTATTATTATTATTATTATTATTATTATTATTATTATTATATTTTTATTATTATTATTATACTCTATGAAATCAATTCAATTATTCGGAGAGATTAGAAGAGGCTGCGAAGGCAATATAGCCTCAATGAAATTATCATCATCATCATCATCAACTTCAGCATCAGCATCAGCATCAGCATCCTCGTCTTCATCATCATCGTCTTCATCTGCGGATATATTACATATGCTTGAAAACTGATGTAGGCCTAGTTATAGTAACCGATACACTGATTTTATCTGTTTAACTGTCTCTTCGTCTCTGTGCTATCTGTCTATCTCGACTATCTGCTTACCTCCGTACCTGCATGGGTAAATTACACCAAGTCGACTGAGTGAATAGTGAGGGCATTCTTTAATTGGTGGATGAAAAGTAAGAACGAGGGCGAAGAAAAAGGAAAAGAAAAGAAAAAGAAGAGAGCATAGAAGAAGGCAAAGCAGAAGGCAAAGACGAAAGTAGGTAAAGGACAAAGACGAAGGCAAAGAAGAAGGCAAAGAAGAAGGCAAAGATAAATGCAAAGGTAAAGGCAAAGACAGAGGGAAAGAAGAAGGCAAAGATGAGAGCACGAAAGAAGGCAAAGAGAAAGACAAAGAAAATGCATAAAAGAAGGCATAGAAGAAGGCAGAGACGAAGGTGAGTAAAAGTCAAAGAAAAAGGCAAAGAAAAAAGGAAAGAAGAAGGCAAAGAGAAAGGCAAACAAGGAGGCAAAGCAGAAGGCAAGAGAAGACGGCGTAGAAGAAGACGAAGGTAAGTAAAAGGCAAAGAAGAAGGCGAAGAAGAAGACGAAGAAGAAGGCGAAGAAGAAGACGAAGACGAAGGTAAGTAAAAGGCAAAGAAGAAGGCGAAGAAGAAGACGAAGACGAAGGTAAGTAAAAGGCAAAGAAGAAGGCGAAGAAGAAGACGAAGAAGAAGGCAAAGAAGAAGACGAAGACGAAGGTAAGTAAAAGGCAAAGAAGAAGGCGAAGAAGAAGACGAAGAAGAAGGCAAAGAAGCAGACGAAGACGAAGGTAAGTAAAAGGCAAAGAAGAAGGCGAAGAAGAAGACGAAGAAGAAGTCAAAGAAGAAGACGAACGTAAGTAAGAGGCAAAGAAGAAGGTGAAGAAGAAGACGAAGAAGAAGGCAAAGAAGAAGACGAAGTCGAAGGTAAGTAAAAGGAAAAGAAGAAGGCGAAGAGGAAGAGGAAGAAGAAGGCAAAGAAGACGAAGACGAAGACGAAGGTAAGTAAAAGGCAAAGAAGAAGGCGAAGAAGAAGACGAAGAAGAAGGCAAAGAAGAAGGCAAAGAAGAAGTCAAGAATGAAGAAAAAGAAAAAGGCAAAAAGATGGAACAGAAGAAGGCAAAGAATAGCAAAGGTAAGTAAAAGACAACGAAGAAGGCAAAGAAGAAAGCAAAGACGAAGGTAATTAAAAGGCAAAGAAGAAGGCGAAGAAGAAGACGAAGAAGAAGGCAAAGAAGAAGACGAACGTAAGTAAAAGGCAAAGAAGAAGGCAAAGAAGAAGTCAAGAAGAAAGACAAAGGAAAAGGCAAAAAGATGGCACAGAAGATGACAAAGAAAAGCGAGGGTAAGTAAAAGACAAAGAAGAAGGCAAAGAAGAAGACGAGGACGAAGGTAAGTAAAAGGCAAAGAAGAAGGCAAAGAAGAAGGCAAAGAAGAAGTCAAGAAGAAAGACAAAGGAAAAGGCAAAAGATGGCACAGAAGAAGGCAAAGAAAAGCGAGGGTAAGTAAAAGACAAAGAAGAGGGCAAAGAAGAAGGCGAAGACGAAGGTAAGTAAAAGACAAAGAAGAAATCGAAGAAGACAAAGAAGAAGGCAAAGAAGAAGGCAAAGAAGAAGTCAAGGAGAAAGACAAAGGAAAATGCAAAAAAGATGGCACAGAAGAAGGCAAAGTAAAGCGAAGTTAAGTAAGACAAAGAAGAAGGCAAAGAAGAAGACGAAGACGAAGGTAAGTAAAAGGCAAAGAAGAAGGCAAAGAAGAAATCAAGAAGAAAGACAAAGGAAAAGGCAAAAGATGGCACAGAAGAAGGCAAAGAAAAGCGAGGGTAAGTAAAAGACAAAGAAGAGGGCAAAGAAGAAGGCGAAGACGAAGGTAAGTAAAAGACAAAGAAGAAAACGAAGAAGACAAAGAAGAAGGCAAAGAAGAAGGCAAAGAAGAAGTCAAGAAGAAAGACAAAGGAAAATACAAAAAAGATGGCACAGAAGAAGGCAAAGTAAAGCGAAGTTAAGTAAGACAAAGAAGAAGGCAAAGAAGAAGACGAAGACGAAGGTAAGTAAAAGGCAAAGAAGAAGGCGAAGACGAAGACGAAGAAGAAGGCAAAGAAGAAGGTAAAGAAGAAATCAAGAAGAAAGACAAAGGAAAAGGCAAAAAAGATAGCACAGAAGAAGGCAAAGTAAAGCGAAGGTAAGTAAAAGACAAAGAAGAAGGCAAAGAAGAAGACGAAGTCGAAGGTAAGTAAAAGGCAAAGAAGAAGGCGTAGAAGAAGACGAAGAAGAAGGCAAGAAGAAGGTAAAGAAGAAGTCAAGAAGAAAGACAAAGGAAAAGGCAAAAAAGATGGCACAGAAGAAGGCAAAGTAAAGCGACGGTAAGTAAAAGACAAAGAAGAACGTAAAGACGAAGATAAGTTAAGGCAAAGAAGAAGGCGTAGAAGAAGACGAAGAAGAAGGCAAAGAAGAAGTCAAGAAGAAAGACAAAGAAAAGGCAAAAAAGATGGCACAGAAGAAGGCAAAGAAAAGCGAAGGTAAGTAAAAGAGAAAGAAGGCAAGGAAGAAGGCGAAGACGAAGGTAGGTAAAAGGCAAAGAAGAATGCAAAGAAGAAGGCACAGAAGAAGGCGGAGAAGAAGGCGAAGACGATGGTAAGTGAAAGGAAAAGGAGAAGGCGACGAAGAAGGCGACGAAGAAGGCAAAGACAAGGACAGAGAAAAATGCAAAGGGAAAGGCAAAGACAAAGGCAATGAAGAAGGCACATAAGAAGTCAAAGAAGCAGGCCTTTGTATCGATACGCCAATGCCTTAATTGCCATCTGAACCTCGCACATTTTCCATTTCCCCATACTAAACTAAACCAATCATAGCAGTTCATGTATTAACACTTTAACGACGAGCTGCATTGGTTTCCCAGTCACTTTTAGTATACGCTTGTCCTGAAAGTGTTAAAGATGACCGACATCCCTGGAACATCAACAGATCTCTTCCACCGTCACAGGACCGCTTCGATTGCATTGCAATTCGGTACTGCTACTAGCCTACTACCCAAATGTTCACCCACGCGGACGCACAAATTGCCCATGCAGTGCTAGTGCTAGCCCAACAGCGTTGTAGGCCTGCCAACCCCTTACAATCACAAGCTGCACCTAGACCTATATCCATTCCTGTATTTTAACGTGCAACACAGTCTAATCTGATCAGGTCCAAAATTAAAGATAAATAGATTTACAAAATCAGCGCTTATCTCTCCTCTGCATGGGTGTCCGCAGAGGGAAGGGGTTTTTAATTGTCCCCTGGATTTAGAAAATATTTTACAAAACTAAAATCTTTTGATTATTTTGATTATTCCAACAGTCCCATCACGATTTTCAATGCTAAAAAACACTTAATTATTTCGGTAAGTCAGCTTACCGAAGTGTTAAAGTGTTAAAGATGACCGACATCCCTGGATGACCGACATCCCTTTCTAGGCAAAAAACGTCATTTTGCTCCCCTTACAAAAATTCTGCCCTCCCCTAGAAAATTTTGCTCGCCTAGAAATTTCTTACGGCACCTCTGACTTGACGCAGCGCTCCTGCGTTAATTGTAATTGTATCGCAAATTTATAGTGACACTTCTAGAGACATTCATCAGATGCACTCTCGACCTTTTAGAATGAGATCAAGATCGACCAGAATGGTCTTCAAAGCGCTCGCGGAAAAGAAACAAAATTAAAACAGACTATATAAGGAGTTCAAGTCGCAGTTTTCTAACTTAGGCCCTATTTCAGAATGATTTCTGTCAGCATGCCCATATGGGGTCCATATTTGATCCATAATTCTCATTGGACCAACGCTCCACGAATGGCCCATATAGGACCAGTCAAATGTTTATGGGCATACTGGCAGGGACAACAGATACCTATAGGTGCTGGACCGTGTAAGATCGGGCTGATGAAATAATGAAGTCACCTTGTACAGCAGAACGAATAAATCTATGACTTCAGGGATCCAAGAGACCGATGTGGAAATGTATGCATTAGGCCCCTGTATATCCTATTTTAGTTTATTGAATTGTATTGAAACATACTGAACTGTAATGTATGAAACTGCATTACATTGCATAGCACTTAGATCTCCACTTAGTATCTGTGACGTGGCATATCGCTCGTTAATAAGTTGGTGCCCTGTTTTTGGCTTTTAAGTAGCGCTTTAATAATTTCGAGATTACAATAACTATTTGTGCGGACGCACTGTAGCCTGTTGTTCTGTAGGCCCCTATTTACTGCTCACTTAATTAGGCTAATTGCAACGGCGTTGCTCACGACGAGTCACGAGTTCTTTTCCCACATGGCTCTTGTCAAGACTAGTGCTAATCTGTAATTAACGCCAAAATGACGTCATTTGGTTCAGTTCAGTCTTGAATGTATACTTCTTCGATATATGCCTTCTGAAAATGTCGATATCGTCATTGGTTTGTATTTTTGTTATTATTGCTGTTTAAAAACATCAAATGCGTAAGTCTTTTTCAATTTATGTACATGTATGAGTATTTGTTCATGGGCCACCTGAATTTATCATCGGGCGCAGACAGTGCTGAATTGAAACGAGTTAAATGAGCACGTACTTATTGACCATGCCACTGTTGATGTTCCTGTGGGACACGTGGTTAATGGTCGCAATCTCTTTCAATCCAACAGCCACTGTACCTCCGTGTATTAGTCAGTTATCATTTAAACATGCACAAATTTAGCGGATTATCTTGAAAATCTTTCTAGTCAGAGATCTTCAAGTGACTGAGTGTATTTTTCGGTACTTGTCGGTTAATTCACCGCCACACTTTCCCGTATATTCCCCTATATTTACTCACGGGTTTTCAGTGACGTCATGTAACGTTCACATCCCATTAACTTATAGCACGTGTTTATTTCTCGGACGCCATGAACGCCATGAATTTCTTAAGACTTTCGGCATTAGCTCACGACAAAGAAAGCAGCGTCAAGTTCTTGCAGCAGAATGGCATCGTACATGCTGCGAGACAGTGTGCTAACAACCACCCAATGGTGTTATGTCTAAAGGATCGGCAGGACAGATGGAGATGTCTTAAGCGTAGCTGTAGGCAAAACATCCCACTGCGACAAGGGACGTGGCTACAAGGATCACGCCTCACTTACCGACAAATAATCCTTTTCGTATATTGTTGGTCAAAAGAAATGACCAGCATTCGTTTCTGCGACTGTGAACTTGAAATTGCGAAAGAAACAGTTATAGACTGGAATAACTATCTACGGGAAGTATGTGCCAGCACACTCATTAACAACCCTGTAGGCCCTAATCATTGGTGGACCGAACCAAATAGTCGAGATAGACGAGAGCCTCTTCACTCGTCGTAAGAATGCGGTGGGTCGAGTCTTTCCACAGCAGTGGGTCTTTGGTGGGATTTGTCGCGAAACAGGACATTGTTTCATGTTCTGTGTTCTAGACAGATCGGCAGCAACACTGATGCCAATCGTTGCAACGCATGTTCATCCTGGTAGCAAAATCATATCTGATCAATGGCGAGCGTACAATGCAATTGCCAATAATCCTACTCTCACTCATTATACAGTTAATCACTCCCTCAATTTCGTTGACCCCAATACAGGAGCACATACACAAAACATCGAACGTTCATGGAAGTCAGCGAAGGAAAGGAATAAACGGCATAACGGCAAACACAGGCATATGCTTGATTCCGATATGTGCGAATTCATGTGGAGGAGAAGAGTCAAAGTTAATGGACTGGATGTGTTCACTGCCATTCTGAATGACAATGCACAATTCTGGCAACCGCAGTAGCCGCATTGCAAGTGTGCGATAATTCAATTCCTTTGTCCAACTATGCGACTATTTGATTCCTTTTATGTACCCGGCATACTAACTTTAACAGTGTTGTTATTGGCTTCCTTTCATGTATACTAAGTTCAACAGTTTTGTTATTGCCTTTCTGTGTAGTATGTGTGTGGCGGTGAATTAACCGACAAGTACCTATTTTTCTTTTCTTTAGAATAGTTCTGAGCTGTCTTCTGTGGTGTCGATGCTGCAGCAGCCCGCTGACAAATTTGGAAATGAAGTGAGTCATTTATTTGCCATATAATGTGAAATTTCTTAAGTTGTCAATTATTTTATATAGTGTACAAGTGATAGACACTGTTACACTCTAAATTAAGCAGACTACAGATGGTAATTAAAGAAATGTGGGTTGAACAGAATTTTTAAAGTGCCGATGTTAGTTCTTTGTTATTGATGCATTAACTTGCAAACTGAATGCTTTGACACCATTCATTCAGCCAATTCATTCAGTCACATAGCTTATACGGAACTTTAAACATGAGGAAGTGATTTAATGAAGTTTTCATTGCATTGTGGAGATAATCTGGTAACTCATTTCTTCAGTTCTTTGTTATTTTTGTTTTAGCAATCGCTAGAAATGATGTGGGCAGTCAAAGCCTATGAACATGCAGAAGTCTACTTTAACGTGAGCCTTTTCAGTCTATATGTCAAGCTCTTCCTTTATCGAAGTGCTGGGCTATTTACAAAGATTATTTAATTACTTGTAGTACTGTAAATCTTTTACCATTTCAGTTCATCCATATTTCTTCTGTGATGTTTGTAGTTGTAATCAAACATTTATAAAAGTGCCGCTCATCGATTCAGAGGCAATCCAGTCACGCATTGTTTGCTCTGTGGCTTGTGGTTGCTGACCTGTTGTAGCTCTTGCCAAACTTACACCATTTACTAGAGGTACCAACATTTTTGCTGTAATATGGCTGCATACTGTCACTCTGTAATTGGATGATAATTGTCACACAACGTGCTACATTTGTTTCATTATATGCACTCCGGCCTAAATGAACGTTAGTTAAGGAGTCATCTTACCCGCAAGACCATGATGTCTTTCAGGCACCATTACGACAGTGCACGAATTTCTATTTTCTCTTGGAGACCAAGAAATTTATTATTCTAGGCGCTTTGCTGATTGATTACTTTGAACCGAAACATGATGCCTCCTACTCCATGTTTCACAGGCAACAGATAACTACGCATAATAAAACCATGAATCCTTGACTTTATATCTAACTGACATCGCAAAGGCAACCTTTCTGGCTGGTTCCCCATCCTCCGTATGCCCACTGGAGGCCTAATGTTTGCTAATAAGTGTGCTGTACTGTTATGCTTCCATGGTCCTGACCACATTTCGTCAAAACTAGGCATATTACAAGGACGTCATCTTGTATTTTTTATATATTGCATTTCAGATGCATGCAAGGTGAATAAATTTGAATTTGATGTGTGAGAGCCGTGTGAGTAAACAACTTGTGAGGGCCTTTACTTGGAGTTCATGCAGCAGGCATGAAACCACAATAGTTGGATTACAGATCCAGCTGACTACTGAATTATGCACCTTGCTGCACTATTGTATTGGGTACACATTTAAATACGAAATTTAACCAACAGATGCAGTGTTTAAGTATAACAAAGGAGACAATGGAGTATTTGTTTATAACCTGCTTTGTATTTACCCAGTTCTGTCCTTTGTCTGTCGATAGATCTTGGTTTCTGTTGATCCACTTTATCTACGATTGTCTCCAGTTGACGACGACATCTACGAGCAGTTTCGGAAATGTTTTCCAGCGATGGCCATTGATCTCATAACAGAAGATGAGATAAAAGCTCCAGAAAGCAAGGAGGTATTCAGCATTCTTAAAACAGATAAATTAATTTCTAGATGCTGATCACAGTTAGACCAAATTCATCTGTATTCCAGTTTAATTTTGTAGCCAGCTTCACTAAATTGTTATCTATCCCTGACGTTAGAGACCATTGGTCTGAATTCTACTGCCGTGTATTCAGGAATTCAGAACCAGGTGTTTGGAAAAGTCTACTTGTTGACGTTACTGACAAACAACTTGTTTGTTAAGTGGTTAAAGATATACTGACCTGCTTCTATAGCTTGACCGCACATGACCTGCCCATGCTTACAATTCCTTGCCCAGCCAATGGACGTGTGGCTTTACATACTTGCTTGCTTAGTCTGATCGTGTAAATTCTGCAGTGCAGTTGTGATATTTTTGTAAGAAACAACTGTCATTTCTGTTGAAGTTAGTGTTAAATGGGAAATACGAGTAGATATATATTTACTTTTCATGTTCATACTTTGCTTTTGTTCAAACCAGTTTATGTGAGAGCTTTAGTGGATGCTGGTGTTTCATCAAGACACTCATTATTTCACTGAAAATTCTGTAGAAATGGCGTGAGTTCTGCAATCAGTTTGAAGGCAAAGTTGAAGAGTGGAATATGGCTACGCTTTTGAGGCTTGACTCTAGACAAGATGTTTCCGAATCAAACACAACGATAGGTATCAAACTAGGACTTGCTTATTCATTACACACAACTCTATACACAATTGAATTTTAACACCTCGTAGTCTCACAGGCACAGCACTTTTGTTAGGTACTTAGTAGGTGCTGTACATACATACATACATACACAAACAAGCATACATACATACATAGTTTTCATACATACTTACACTGCATCTGTTTGCATGCTTACATGTGCACACATACATTTGCATTCACACATATATACATGCATACACAGTTGCATACGTACAGACACACATACATACTAGTATTAATTTTGTGTTTAATTAATGTGAAATCGTAAACTTGAGACTTTAAGAGTGACACAAAGTGAAACAGTTATTTGGGGTCATGGAGGCAGTCTGTAAAAATTGTTTCCTATTGTTCAATCAAAGCTTTGTAATATCAACAAAGGCATTAAGAGTAAAACTGAAGGACTGTACAGAAACTGATGATAGTACGGGTATGCACTTCTACATGTGAAATTATGCAGACGTCGTAACATTCTGTGCTTCACATATCTACACTTAGGGCTTTCTAGCAGCCTTGCCTACAAGACTTCATTTAGTGTCTAGAACCAAAGGTTTGGAATTAAGTGTCTAGAACCTTTCTATTAAGAGGTGTCTAGTTTCTAAGGCTCCTGGTGCATTTTGGCTTACATTATCTCATGCAAATGCTTATTATTTCAGTTCCAAGGATTCAGTTTCTAGCGATAGAAATTGCTCGAAATCGAGAAGGACTGAACTCGTGTCTGCGATCGCGGTTTCGACCTTCAGCCGACAGTTTGCACAAGACTTCCTAGTTGTCTATTAGATTAGCGGCTTTTTGTATGTCCTCAGGATTTCTTATGTACACAATGACTGAGTTTGATGCGGTTAACGGGTGTTGGTTTCACTGTTGCTGGTAGTGCTTTGTGAACGAAGGACATTCTAATTGATGTAGTGGCGAGATGAGGTTGTGTGTACTGTGCTGAAGGTGTCCTTGAGCTAGCCATTGACGCTTTTTGGTAGAACCCAGTTCATGGAAAAGGATATGTTGCAATTGTGATTGACCATTTATGCTCAAAGAAGAAACATCCGAGATACTCTCTGTAATGGCCTGTATGAGGTTAAATGTCATTAAGTTAGTGTTTTTCAGTTAACAAACACTGCTCAGATAATTACTTGGAAGAGTTGCCATGATGATCATGAACTTTAACATGAACATTAATTGGAGAATAAAGTCATGTCTTTGCATAATTTTTTAGCTGCGAGGTTGTTTGCTAAGTTCCATGCATACATTTTTTGCGATGTTCTCAACCACATTCTGCCATGAATTACAATCTAGTATAGAAAGGGAAATCCTGCGTTCAAGCGACGTCAAAGACATTTACTGTATCTGGCACTTTGAATCCTCAGATATGTCGCTGGAGGACTTTTGAAAGATATTGGAGACTCGTCTGTTTGTCGTCTTGTTGCCAGCTACGTTAGCCCATCTGTGGTGCATTTAGTTACAATTATTGTGTGCTTGACTAATTAACTTGTAGTAATTATTATGATAATGATAATTACGATGTATAAGTTTTCAGAAAATTTTGTAGAACATGATGCTTGAGCTTGATGCCTGTTCAAATGCCTTCTCCCATTAGACACCTGGTTTCTTGGAACCATTGGCAAACAGAAAGGCACAAGGTGTCTGATAAGATGTGAGTAACAGACTGCAAAAACACCAAGTTAGTTTTTACATGAGAGTTGGGTGTCACATCCGTCTAGGCAGTTTACTTTCAGATGTTTGATTGGGGGCTGCACAGAGTCGGACTGGGACCATTTTGATGGCCTTGCCATTTAGAACATTTGTGTTTTGACGTATAATTAATTCCTTTCTGCCCTAGGGGCTACGTGTGTGCGGAAACCAGAGGGATCATGTGCTGTGGCACATAGGCACAATGGCCGGTCCGTCACTGGTGTTAAAGTATTTACACAATTTGCTGGGAAACACTCTGCTATCCTGTCTGACCCAGGGACGTCATTTATGGGGACAGAGGGCATTTGCCCCCTGATTTTTGTAAAAAAAAGATTTAAAAAGAAGGAGGAAGAGGAAAGGGTAAAAAAAGGAAAAAGAGACTCGTTTGCAGCACTGGCTTACAGTTTTGCACATGTAGACTAAATACAAACATGGGCAGCGATTGTAAGGGGTCGAGGGGGACAAGAACCCCACCTTTAACAGTAGGGGACACAGTGTACTGTTGCCCCCACATGGTGAAAAAATTTCACGCATGAGCGCAGAAAATTTGTTGGCCCCTCCT
This sequence comes from Allolobophora icterica, assembly GCA_963556255.1. Taxonomy (NCBI): domain Eukaryota; kingdom Metazoa; phylum Annelida; class Clitellata; order Crassiclitellata; family Lumbricidae; genus Allolobophora; species Allolobophora icterica. The sequence goes on from OY744617.1 coordinate 27,034,206, forward strand.
GGAAAAAGCTGCAATGACGTCCCTGGTCTGACCCTAAATGGGTATTGTCAACCCCTCTAATCTGAGTTGCCTTTCTGTCTATTCTTTTGATGCTTGTACGTTTTTGGTACATGTTCTTTTGAACAGTCGTGTCTGAGAAGATCAGGCATTTTGTAGCCATAGGCGTAATTTACGAGGGGTACCCACACCCCCCTCTTTTTGGACTAGAGGGTACCGTACCCCGACTTTTCATACCCTTTGTTTTTTGCTCATTATTACTTTGTCTGAGGAAGCTCTCAAGCTTCAAAACAATTACCGAGCATTATCCTCAGTGTGATCAATATCATCATCACTCTCATTTTATTTATGATTATTGTCGCTATTATTATTATTATCATCATCATCATCATCATCATTAAGCCTATAATTATTGTTATGCTTGTAATACAGACGATGCCGTTATAATTATTTGACAGTGGCGAAGGTAAAACAATGCGAAATTTGGTAACCCCACTTTCTAGACCAAAGTTACGTCCTCGGAATAAAGGCCTATTGTTACATCATTTCGATTATGAAACACATTTTTTTAGTGAATTTAAATTTGAAGAATAAAAGCCCTTTTACATCATTTTAATTATGAAACACGTGGGTTGTAGAAGTTTTAATTTTAAGCAAAGGGTTAAAACCAGAAGTCTATTGTTACGTCACTTCAATTATGAAACGCGTTATTTAGTAATTTTTACGTCACTTCAATTATGAAACACGTTATTTAGTAATTTTTAGTTTTATACAATAAAGGCCTTTGTTACGTCACTTCAATTATCGAAAAGTGTATTTTCATTATTAGTTTACATTTAGAGAATAAAGGCCTTTGTTACGTCATTTCAGCTATGCGAAAGTCTACTGTTATTAACTTTAAATTATTGTTACATCATTCCAGTTGTTAACCCTTTGCGTGCCAGAGGCGCCGATTGGCGACATTTTTAAACATTGCGTTCCGTGCCAGAGGTGCCGAATTGCGACATTATGGATGCGCTCCCTAAAGCAGACGACCGTGGGAAACCAGCGGTCTTTCTATGTACATAAGAGCACCGTTAATTAGATAAATTAATTGGCTGTAAATTATCCATTGTCGGTTTTTACAAACGTGGGACGATTGGGGAGGTAATAGACCCCAAAGTCGGGGAATTTCCCACGGCTACTCGCCAAGGTTATTATCGCCGTATTCAATGTATCCGCCACATCTACGAATATCTTACGTACCATAGTACAAGTAAATCTTCCTTAGCAACCAGCCTCAATAACAGGCTCAGCCTCCTAAGCAACCAGTCTACTTAGCAATCAACCTCCGTAGCATTTAACCTTAGCAACCATCCTCCTTAGCAACCAAACTTCGTAGCAAGCAGCCTCAACGTCAGTCTTGGCCTCTTTAGCACCCAGTTTCAAAGTCAGACTCGACCTCTATAGCAACCAGCGTCATTTGCAACCAGCCTCTTTAGCAACCATCCTTAGCTACCAGCCTCCTTAGCAATCAGCCTCCTTAGCAACCGTGTTTTTCAGCAATCAACCTTCTTAGCTACCAACCTTCTTGGCAACAGGCCTAAAGGTCGGTCTCAACCTCTTCTGCAACCACCCTCAAGCTCAGCCTCGGCATCCTTAGCAACCAGCCTTAGCATCAATACCTACCGTCCTCCTTAACAACCAGTTCCCTTAGCAACCAGTCTCCTTAGCAACCGACTTTGCGTCCAGTATCAATCAACCTTATCAGACGCCTTATTTAGCAACTGAATTTGTCAACTTCTTAGCAACTGAACTCCCTAGCAACCGAATTCCCTAGCAACCGAACTCCTTAGCAACCGTACTCCTTAGCAACCATCATCTCAGCAAAAATTGGTCTTATCAACTGCACTCTTTGGCAACCAGCCTCCTTAGCAACCACACCTTAACAACCACTCATTAGCAACCGAACTCCTTGGCAACCGTACTTTTTAGCAACCGTACTCCTTAGCAACCATCATCTTAGCAACCAGTGGTCTTATCAACTGCACTCTTTGGCAACCACATTTAGCAACCACTCCTTAGCAACCGTACTCCTTAGCAACCGTACTCCTTAGCAACCATCATCTTAGCAACCAGCGGTCTTATCAACTGCACGCTTTGGAAACCACACTCTTAGCAACCATGCCTTAGCAACTGTACTCCTTAGCAACCGTACTCCTTAGCAACCATCATCTTAGCAACCAATGGTCTTATCAACTGCACTCTATGGCAACCACACTTCTTAGCAACCAATCCTTAGCAACCGTACTCCTTAGCAACCGAACTCCTCAGCAACCGTACTCCTTAGCAACCATCATCTTAGCAACCAGTGGTCTTATCAACTGCACTCTTTGGCAACCACACTCTTATCAACCACTCCTTAGCAACCGTACTCCTTAGCAACCGTACTCCTTAGCAACTGTACTCCTTAGCAACCATCATCTTAGCAACCAATGGTCTTATCAACTGCACTCTATGGCAACCACACTTCTTAGCAACCACTCCTTAGCAACCGTACTCCTTAGCAACCGTACTCCTTAGCAACCATAATCCTAGCAACCAGTGGTCTTGTCAACTGCACTCTTTGACAACCACACTCCTTAGCAACCACTCCTTAGCAACCGTACTCCTTAGCAACCGAACTCCTTAGCAACCGTACTCCTTAGCAACTGTACTCCTTAGAAACCAGTGGTCTTATCAACTGCACTCTTTGGCAACCACACTCTTATCAACCACTCCTTAGCAACCGTACTCCTTAGCAACCGTACTCCTTAGCAACTGTACTCCTTAGCAACCATCATCTTAGCAACCAATGGTGTTATCAACTGCACTCTATGGCAATCACACTTCTTAGCAACCACTCCTTAGCAACCGTACTCCTTAGCAACCGTACTCCTTAGCAACCATAATCCTAGCAACCAGTGGTCTTGTCAACTGCACTCTTTGACAACCACACTCCTTATCAACCACTCCTTAGCAACCGTACTCCTTAGCAACCGAACTCCTTAGCAACCGTACTCCTTAGCAACCATCATCTTAGCAACCAGTGGTCTTATCAACTGCACTCTTTGGCAACCACACTCTTATCAACCACTCCTTAGCAACCGTACTCCTTAGCAACTGTACTCCTTAGCAACCATCATCTTAGCAACCAATGGTCTTATCAACTGCACTTTATGGCAACCACACTTCTTAGCAACCACTCCTTAGCAACCGTACTCCTTAGCAACCGTACTCCTTAGCAACCATAATCCTAGCAACCAGTGGTCTTGTCAACTGCATTCTTTGACAACCACACTCCTTAGCAACCACTCCTTAGCAACCGAACTCCTTAGCAACCGAACTCCTTAGCAACCAAACTCCTTAACAACCATCATCTTAGCAACAAGTGGTCTTATCAACTGCACTCTTTGGCAACCACATTTAGCAACCACTCCTTAGCAACCGTACTCCTTAGCAACCGTACTCCTTAGCAACCATCATCTTAGCAACCAGTGGTCTTATCAACTGCACGCTTTGGAAACCACACTCTTAGCAACCATCATCTTAGCAACCAGTGGTCTTATCAACTGCACTCTTTGGCAACCACACTCTTATCAACCACTCCTTAGCAACCGTACTCCTTAGCAACTGTACTCCTTAGCAACCATCATCTTAGCAACCAATGGTCTTATCAACTGCACTCTATGGCAACCACACTTCTTAGCAACCACTCCTTAGCAACCGTACTCCTTAGCAACCGTACTCCTTAGCAACCATAATCCTAGCAACCAGTGGTCTTGTCAACTGCATTCTTTGACAACCACACTCCTTAGCAACCACTCCTTAGCAACCGAACTCCTTAGCAACCGAACTCCTGAGCAACCAAACTCCTTAACAACCATCATCTTAGCAACAAGTGGTCTTATCAACTGCACTCTTTGGCAACCACATTTAGCAACCACTCCTTAGCAACCGTACTCCTTAGCAACCGTACTCCTTAGCAACCATCATCTTAGCAACCAGTGGTCTTATCAACTGCACGCTTTGGAAACCACACTCTTAGCAACCACTCCTTAGCAACTGTACTCCTTAGCAACCGTACTCCTTAGCAACCATCATCTTAGCAACCAATGGTCTTATCAACTGCACTCTATGGCAACCACACTTCTTAGCAACCACTCCTTAGCAACCGAACTCCTTAGCAACCGAACTCCTTAGCAGCCAAACTCCTTAGTAACCATCATCTTATCAACCAGTGGTCTTATCAGCTGCCCTCTTGGCAACCACACTCCTTGGCAACCACTCCTTAGCAACCGAACTACTTAGCAACCACTCCTTAACAACCGAACTCCTTAGCAACCATCATCTAAGCAACCAGTGTTCTAATCAACTGCACTCTTTGGCAACCACACTACTTAGCAACCACTCCTTAGCAACCGAACTCCTTAGCAACCATCATCTTAGCAACCAGTGGTCTTATCAACTGCACTCTTTGGCAACCACACTCTTAGCAACCACTCCTTAGCAACCGTACTCCTTAGCAACCGTACTCCTTAGCAACCATTATCTTAGCAACCAATGGTCTTATCAACTGCACTCTTTTGGCAACCACACTTCTTAGCAACCACTCCTTAGCAACCGTACTCCTTAGCAACCGTACTCCTTAGCAACCATCATCTTAGCCACCAGTGGTCTTGTCAACTGCACTCTTTGACAGCCACACTGCTTAGCAACCACTCCTTAGCAACCGAACTTCTTAGCAACCGAACTCCTTAGCAACCAAACTCCTTAACAACCACACTTCTTAGCAACCACTCCTTAGCAACCGTACTCCTTAGCAACCGTACTCCTTAGCAACCATCATCTTAGCCACCAGTGGTCTTGTCAACTGCACTCTTTGACAGCCACACTGCTTAGCAACCACTCCTTAGCAACCGAACTTCTTAGCAACCGAACTCCTTAGCAACCAAACTCCTTTACAACCATCATCTTAGCAACCAGTGGTCTTATCAACTGAAAACTTTGGCAACCACACTCTTAGCAACCACTCCTTAGCAACCGAACTCCTTAGCAACCGAACTCCTTAGCGGCCAAACTCCTTAGTAACCATCACTCTATGGCAACCACACTTCTTAGCAACCACTCCTTAGCAACCGTACTCCTTAGCAACCGAACTCCTTAGCAACCGTACTCCTTAGCAACCATCATCTTATCAACCAGTGGTCTTTTCAGCTGCACTCTTGGCAACCACACTCCTTAGCAACCACTCCTTAGCAACCGAACTCCTTAGCAACCATCATCTTAGCAACCAGTGTTCTTATCAACTGCACTTTTTGGAAACCAGCCTCCATAGCGACCACTTCTTAGCAACCGAACTCCTTAGCAACCGAACTCCTTAGCAACCAAACTCCTTAGCAACCGTACTCTAAAGAGAGCGGTTGCTAAGGAGACTGGTTGCTAAGGAAAATGGTTGCTAAGGAAAATGGTTGCTAAGGAAAATGGTTGCTAAGGAGAGCTGTTGATAAGAAATTTTTTTACAGAAAATTGTTGCTAAGGAGATCGGTTGCTAAGGGAATTGTTGCTAAGGAAAATGGTTGCTAAGGAAAATGGTTGCTAAGCAGAGCGGGTGCTAAGAAAAATGGTTATTACAGAAAATTGTTGCTAAGGAGATCGGTTGCTAAGGAGAATGGGTGCTATGGAAAATGGTTGCTATGGAAAATGGTTGCTAAGATTAGTTGCTACGAAAGTTGGTTGCTTTGGTTGGGTGCTAAGGAAGCAAAGGCTGGTTGCTAAGGAGAATGGGTGCCAAGAAGTATGGTTTCTAAAGAGTCTTGCTGCTAAGGAGTACTGTTGCTAACGGGTGCGGTTGCTAATGAGTGGTTCCTAAAGCTTGCTAAAGAGGCTGAGACTGTTCTTGAGTCGGGTTGCTTTGTGGCAGTTCATTCTGGAACTTCGCTAAAATGGCTGCCAGACAGTGCGGTATACCACATAAGCGCTGCGTAGGTACCGGATCTGTATGAAAGTCTCCCAACCTGGGATCGTTATAATTATATAGACTCGGCAATTTATCTATGATGTTTAAGCATGAGTATAAGTAGCAACAAATCAAAATGATGGAAAAGGCTTTATTTTGTTTGACATCATATGACCTAAGTCCTAAGACATATATATGGGGCCTATAGATCTGGCGGTGCAACTGAATATTCTATTTTCCATTAATGTATTTTCCTAGGTTATCCATTTTCAGATAGGTCTACTGGTCAAGACTGACTACACGGCTTAATGAACAGACATCCAGACTTGACCATAAACATTCCAGAAGCAACCAGTATGAGCAGAGTGGCAGGCCATAATCGGCCGCAGGTTAAGAAATCATCTCAGGTTTACAAGGAAGCGCTTGGTGCAACACAAGCGTATGAACTTAAAATCTGGAACTTGGACGAGGCAGGTATAAACAATGTCCATGTAAATATAGAGTACTGGGTATTTAGTGAGAATATGCCACTAAAGGTGTGAATTCAGTTGAGAAGATAACCAGTGGCAAAGAGGACCAGGACTTGTAACCATCGGTGCTATGAATGCAGTAGGAACTTTATGACGTCTATGCACATGAGCGATAGCGCATCTAAGTGCAAGATGTCGACAGAGATCACTTGTGGGAACTGTGAGTTCAAATACCATGATGAGGATGACCATATGATCATGTGGTCGAAGTGTGTAATGTATTCGCGATGGTGTCATGATTCTCGTGGCGAAGGGCTTAACTTTTGTCTAAAAAGCGGGAGTACCAATTTCTTACATATACACGAAGCAAGGCGAAGACTGCGATCTCTGGGAAGGCACGATAATAAAATATTGATTGGCATTGTTCAAAAAGTGGGGGGATGGTACCCCGGTCCAAAAAATGGGGTTAGGAGTACCCCTCGTAACAAATTACGTTTGCGCTTGTGGCCTAACACTCAAGCAACTATTTTGCGCGCTAAATGCGAATAGCACTAATTTAAGGTTTAAATTGCATTAGAAAATGATAATGGGGTTTTGGGGGCGTTTTGCCCCAGGTGAGGGGTAAAACGCCCCCTTTGAAACACTTTGTATTTAATTATTTTTGATGTCATCCTTTTTGGAATTTTATCGAACGCAATTATACTTTATCGGGGACATTCACTCGGCCTACTACACCCTACAATAATTTCTTGCTTAAAATGCTATTACTCACTTTGTAAATCAGGAAAAACCGTTACAGGGAGCGTTTTGCCCCCTCTCCCCTATTATTATTCGGCATTGCGCGTAAATTGAGCCAAATATAGATTCATTGTGCGCCATTATAATTATTTAACGGTATAGGGGAAACGATGCGAAATTTGGTAACCCCCCATTTTCTAGACCAAAGTTACGCATCTGCCAGTGTGTTAACCACTGTTACCTATAATTATACAGTAAATTACGCGGTTTCTGTAACGACTCTATGGCCTCGACCCTGCGGATTTTTCAGTGAATTGATCGGGAGAGATCCTAGCCATCGCTGCCGGTTTGGATGGGTGGCGTGGAGATCCCCGTGTACGGACCGTGTTAGATCGACCATATATATATACGGCCACGACCTGCTCGTTTTTTAATGAATTGATAGGATGAGATCCTTCATCACGGCTGCCCAGGTGAGTTAAGGATAGAATAGAGATATTCTTCACCACCGCTGCCCTTTTCAGTGGGTGCCACGCCAGTTCCATTCCATTCCATTCCATTCCGGATATTTCTATAGCGCCTCTCGAAGTCAACTACTACTCAGAGGCGCTCCCGACTACAGCATTTGATACTGTGCCGGAATTTTCACGCCGAAGCGCCACGAGCAATTGCGAGTGAAGGACTTGCCCAAGGTCCGTACGCAGCGGCTAGAGTGGGATTCGAACCTGCAACCCTCCGGTCACAAGGCGCCGAACTTACCACTGAGCCACCACGCCCCACAAAGTTAAGGTCCCCGTGTACGGACGGTGCTAGACCGAGATTCAAATCTCTTATCTATAGGGCCTACCGTAAGTTATTACATCCCCGCCAGGACAGAAATTGGAAGTTTGTGCTCCACCTGCACCCCTAGCCAACTCCGCTATAATGAGTACACTGACTGTACACTGTCGGTGGGAAGTTGAGACGGCGAGGGAAAGGACTGGCCGTTAGCCCTCATATGCCGAGGCTAAGAAAATGAAGTCGCTAACACTTCATACACATGGCTAGCTTAAGGGACTGCTCTTCTATTACAGTCGCAAACCAGTAGGTGTGTGTCGCAATGTGGCCGGGCTGTTTATGTCTAAGACACGCTAACACGATCAGTAGCAATTTGACGAAGAAGTGGAATTGGTCTGAACCACTGAAGCCAGCCGTGGATTTGTGACCTAAATGATAACCACGAGAGACGAATCAGAGACTGGCCAACCCACCACATTATAATCAGCAGGGCGTAACGCTCTTTCTAAATTTCTTATTTATATTCGCGATTTCGTTTTCTTGTCCGGCGATCAGGTTGTCTTAATAGTAATCTGATGAGTTGCATGCAGTTAGTCGACGCCTCGTTGCTCTTCGTCAATTGGAATCGACGAACCGGTGATGAGACTTTCCGATTGGAATTGATTTCTGCTTAGGAGAAAATTCCGTCCTATTTGGCCGTTATTAGCGGTGACGAGACGAGTGCATTGTGGGGTTAACCAGGGACATTGGGGCGAGCAGAGACGCCGGGGTATCCATGGGCGTCCGCAGGAATTTCTTTAGGGGCAAAAAAATTTTTTTTGGGGGGGGCAGCAAAATGACGTTTTTGCATAGACAAAACTTTGCATAGAAATTTTTTTTAAATAAGTAATGATCAATACGGAAGCCCATGGGTGACATGCGATTTTTTTTATTTATCTAGTGCGCACTAGATAATATCTAGTGCGCACTAGATGTTATCTAGTGCGCACTAGATAAGATCTAGTGCGCACTAGATAGTTATCTAGTGCGCACTAGATAGTTATCTAGTGCGCACTAGATATTATCTAGTGCGCACTAGATAAAATCTTTGCAATATGGCCGACGTAAATAAACACAGGTTTATTATATCTATGTAATTAAAAGTCGAGAATAAGAGCCTTACGTAAAAATCGTGGAAGAGTTTGAAATAGTGGAGCAGTTTTGTCATTGAGAGGCATATCGCCAGAAATAACACAAAAGTTTGGTGATTTATTCTGCATCGTGCTATTGCGTTAGTTTGTTTGTAAATGCTGGTATCGAAACCGTAAGCTCGTGATTTCTACGGCTGTATATGATCTGCTTTCCGCGATTTGGCTTTCGTTACAATACAGGCGCTCGGTTAAATTAAAGTCTATAGGAAGGGTGGTCGATAGTGCAATGGTTAGTGTTCTGGACTGTGATTTGAGAGGCCGTGGTTCAAATCCCAGCCATAGCAGAAATTTGGTTATAGATTTCTGCTATTTCTGCGCTCCCTAGCGCACTCAGCTATAAGTACACTGAGCTACACTGTCTGTGGGAAGATGAAACGGCGAGGGAGAGGACTGGCCAGCCGCCCTCATATGCCAAGGCTAAGAAATTGAAGTCGCTAACACTTCATGCCCATGGCTGCTTTAGGACTAGCTTAAGGGACTGCTCTTCTTCTTCCTCTTCCTCCTCCTCCTCCTCCTCCTCCTCCTCCTCTCCTCCTCCTCCATCATCTAGTTCTGTAGGAAGGAATGGTTCGGTTCCAAGTCAATATCCAAGAGTCAGGCAGGTACTGCCCAATGCAAGCAATAGAAGTTATTAGTCAATGACAGTGCTATGCATAAGCGTAGACTCTGGGGGGCAGCCGGGGCACGTGCCCCCCCAATAATTGAGATGGACTGTACACCCAATGCAACAAGTGTAGAATGAATAACCAAATCCCCCACCAATATTTTGGACAACTTTATACCAGTGATGCTCTGCATAGACACATTGAAATGACACAGTATTCTTGTTTTGCTTCAATGTTGTTGTCATTTTCAGAGATGGGTATTGAAATGTTGTCAGTGATTTCAATGATGATGAAATGCAGATTTTTTTTAACAGTCATGTTGTAATTGAACAAGGCTGATAGCTAAGAAACTTAACTGAAACGGCTGATAAGCAATGCTTTCCTTTGCAGATAGCACATAAGTTTGTGAATGAAAGAGCAACAGCAGCTACATACATGAGAAATTAATGTATAATGCTTTAAATTGTACTTCAAGTGTAAGATCTGCTATGTTCTTGTTACCTTAGCACAGTATAGGGCCTACTACAATTTTTGAATGTTGACAGTAATTTTACTTTCTTCGTTTACCTTAGGATATCAGATGAACTGTCACAGTTCACTACTGGATTGGAAGAGTTCTGGACCTTGTTCATGGCTTACCGTGGTATCCTAAAACACATCTTCCTGGTCAATGACGTCTTGATGTCCTTTCAAAGGCTCAGGCAGTCGCACTCCATCGATTGGGCTGAGCAAGATAGTCACAGACGAAGACAGCAAGAAGATGCTATTTATAAATTTGAGACGTTCCTGTAGAACTGTAAGAGTCAGTAAAATTGGGTCAATTTAATTTGGCAGTAATTATGATTGAAAATGAGGTAACTGTGATTAGCAACTTTTACTGTGCCGGTGTGTAATGCAAAAGGCACACCAAAACCAAGCCGTAATCAGGGGGCCCGTAGAGTAATGGATAACACACTGGCGTGAAGAGCAGTAGGTACCAAGATCGAATCCCGTAGACCCCGTAAGGTTTATTCAGCCTTCCACTCGCTAGGTGGCGGCGGTGGTTAAATGAATAGTAGGCCGTAATTGGCGCCTTGGTGGCTGCCATATAAACAGTTATATTCAACTCCTGTAAAACTGTTATCATGTGCTACTACTGTATACATGTATGTAAGGCACCCTGTGTGGCTGCCGTTTCTACTATATGTGTTCACTGTACATCGCAGTGTGGTTAGCAGGCGCTGCTTTTCTTGAATAAAGAAAAGATTATTATTATTACTATTATTATATTCAGAAGATCAGTTCGTAAGACAGATAGGCAGTCTATGGTGGATAAGCAGTTTGAAAGTGGTAAGTTTTAAGTTGTGAACGAATGAAACAAGCGACTGAGCAGAGTGCACAGACACAGGGAGAAAGTTCCAAAAAGTAGATCCAACAACTGAAATAGCTCGTTCACCAAGAACAGTTCGTGATTTAGGCATAACCAGACAAAGATAATCAGATGAGCTCGTTGATTAATGATAAGTCTGGGGAATAAGAACTGATTTCAAGTATCGTGGCTGGCCATAATTCAAAGTTTTATAAACTCAGAGCCCCAATTTTAAACTAATTTTTTTCCTGAAGAGCAAGCCAATACAAAAGATTTAAGCATAGTGGTTATATGTTCATACTTGGTGTATTTAGACTGAACCTCATCAAAGACAGCATGACATGTTTGTTTGTTTGTTTGTTTGTGTGTGTGTGTGTGTGTGTGTGTGTGTGTGTCACATTCCATAAAAATCTTCACGTGACTTATTTTCTTTTTCAGGTGGCACTAACTGCATCGCGTTAAGTCAAGTCTTGGCATTCTGGACCGGTTCTGAAGCTGAACCCCTAATCGGCTTTGGAACTACTGCCCTGATGATGAATGCTAGTCAGTCGTCATTAAATAAGCCACTGTTGGTGGACTTTACGACGATGTTGGTCGTCTTCCTTATGCAAGCACTTATTCTTTGTGTCTGTGGTTGCCAGTTAATGTAACTGAAGTTGATTTCCAGGCTCTACTCTTGCGCTCTCTAACAGCTTCGGAAAGGTGTGAAGGCTGTTTTGAATTTCGTCAAACTATTTTAAGTAGTTTATAATACATCACCCTACAGAGCAAAACATTGGACGCTTCTCCATGATTTGCCACTGGTTAGAGTTCTTTACAATAAAACGTTGGCAGCTGTATTACTGGAAGTGCTAATGTTCTAGCTAACATGACGAGATTTAAGAGACATCTGTTTCTGGTGTTAAAGACATTACTGTGTGTAGTGTTAAAAATATGAATGAAGCTGAATACGAGTTCAGTGTTATGGCATTCTTTTAACATACACAGTTACAATTGCAATAAATTAACTTCAGTCCTTAAATTAAGCAATGGTTTAGGTCCCCCACAAGTTCCACAAAATCCAGAGCAAATTCCGAAGTGTGTATAATTTTAAATAATCCTAGTACAATAATACGCCTACAGTAGTACTAGTAACATACAGAGTTCTGTAACATGCAAGTTGTGCATTCTAAATTAATAAAAATAATTTGTAAATAATTATTATAAAATGCTTATAAAATGATAAAATGATTAGTTAATTATTATTTAGTCTATATTTCATTAGAAAAACCATGGCTTGTATTGTATTTGTATTGTATTGTATTGTATCTAGAAATTTATAAAGCTCCTCTCGCAGAATAACTATTCAGAGGCGCTCTCAGCACGGAAGCCCCGGGGAAACAGAAATGCCTTTAGGGAACGTGAGACCGATAAGGAAAAGCCAGTCATTAGTTTGGCCCTGAGCAGAGGGGAAGGTCATTCCAGATCGTGGGACCCACTACAGCAAACGCCCTTTATATTTTAATATAAGCCCTTATATATTTTCTTCTATTGTAAGCATTTTATAATAAGCTTGTACGTTTAGAACTTTGTGTTCGGATACCTGTAGAGTGTAGACCTACTTTGGTAATTGGCTTAGCTTTAGGGTTAGGGGTTAGGGCCCCTGTATGTTTTAACCCGACTCTTGGCTTAGGGCCCCCGGAAGTCTTAATCGGGTCCTATACAGCAGAAGCATTTGGGAAATTTCATACGGGAAAATCCATTGACTCTTATTCATAACGCAGCAGCAGGGGCGTAACTTTGGTCAAAAAAGTAGGGGGGTTTACTAATTTCTTACATAGACGAAGCAAGGCGGAGACTGCGATCTCTGGGAAGGCACAATAATAAAATATTGGCATTGTTCAAAAAGTGGGGGCTACGATACCCCAGTCCCAAGAGTGGGGGGTACGGGTACCCCTCGTACCCCCGACAAATTACGCCTATGCGCAGCAGCACTGTTCAAAAACATCTTCGTCACTTGGTAGACGACACACTGTAGCTGCTTCAAAGCTGACTTCTATGTCCTCTGCAGTGACGTGAAGCAAGTAGTGATGCAAAGTTGCCGACTCGGGCATGAAGAAGGGGATGTCTGGTCGACCGAAAGGCACATTTGCATTTCTCGAGGGTCGAATATGATGTGAATTTCAAACCGCCTTCACTTGATCTAGTTCATCCTGGCGAAAATACAGAAAGTGACAGTTTATTGAACACAAGTTAATTTGATTGAGGAGTAGGTAAATTTAGGGTGTAATGCAGCCGAGATTACTGTGAGAAATTGTGGTTTACAGATTGCTTTTCTCAGCCGGAGCACAATAAAAATAATGGCGATCTCATTCTTTCTTTACTTTTTGGTAATTCCATATGCGATCCCTGCACATGTCTGTGCTCCACAGCTGCTGTCGCCCTACCGGTGGACTTCGCCCAGCTGTGGCTGCAGGGAGCCGTTATGCTAGTGATTCATAGGGCCTATACCAGCTATGCCTCTACGTCTGCAGTCAGTCCATATAATACAGTCAGTCCGATTATTTATGTTCATTTAGGTTAGAACCATTGATAGCTTAATTTGTAATAAAAGTAAGTGTTCGTTACTTACTTAGTCTTCGCGATTACCCGTCGGCCATATTGCAGATTTTATCTAGTGCGCACTAGATAAGATCTAGTGCGCACTAGATAGTATCTAGTGCGCACTAGATAGTTATCTAGTGCGCACTAGATAGTTATCTAGTGCGCACTAGATAGTTTTCTAGTGCGCACTAGATCGTATCTAGTGCGCACTAGATACTATCTGGTGCGCACTAGATACTATCTAGTGCGCACTAGATAAATAAAAAAAATCGCATGTCACCCATGGGCTTCCGTAGATCAAGGACTTTACCTAAATAAAATTAAGTGTTTACTCGCATTGAAAATCGCGTTGGGATTGTTGTAATAATCATAATAATCAGAAGACTATATTTGCCCCCCTCCGGACGCCCATGGCGGTATCTTCTTTCCCTAACCACAACTAACACCTGAAAGTCTGACTTGAGAGGCGCCTGAAAGCAGCATTCTCAGTTGACAAACCCAGGCTTTCGACTGACCCCATCAAGTCGCTGGGCCACTTGTGCACCCCACTGTTGGGAAATCCAAAGCCTCAACTGTGCTGTCACTAAAGGGTAAATTAGGGTAATTATATGAAGCGTAAATGTTGATGAGAGAACAAGTTCATTGAACCCTCCGTCCCTCAATCCTCTCCTCCCTACCTTCTTCCCTCCCTCCCAATCCTGCCCTCCCTCCGTTGCTCCTCTGCTGTGATTGTCATTGCATCTATGTGGCGTCCTTCTCTATTATCTGCGTGGGTCTGTTTCTGTATCTCTACTCTTCCTCTGTCTGTCTCTGCTCGTCTGTCTCTCTATGTCTGTGGCTGTCCCTGTCTGTCTGTCCCTGTCTGTCTCATTTGTATATGCCGGTTCTGGCCGCCCAATAAGGCAGTCAATTTGTGGAGACTGTACGCTGATCTTCGGCGCTTGGCAGCATCACCTAAATAATTGCGCTTCGTAAACAGGAGAAGCTATTTGTGTAAACATACGTCGTTCAAAACACAACTGGCGGATAAGTTCGAACCTTGTAAGGCGCTACATAAATCTGGTTATTTTTGTAGCGCCTTCCAGGGGCTTTCGACAGACTCCGTTCAGTGTGTGTTGGAATAGTTTTAATGTAAATCCGAAACCAGTTTCGGTAATGTAAACAGCAGAAGAAGAGCAGTCCCTTAAACTAACTCTGAGGCAGCTATGGGTATGAAGTGTTAGTGACTTCATTTTCTTAGTCTCGGCATATGAGGACTTCGCCAGTCCTCTCCCTCGCCGTCTCATCTTCCCACCGACAGTGTAGGTCAGTGTACTCATCATAGCTGAGTTGGTTAGGGGGTGCAGGTGGAGCAGAAATCTGGAACCAAATTTCTGCCCTGGCGGGGATTTGAACTCCCGACCTCTCGAATGACAGTCCGGCACGCTAACCACTACACTATTGAGCATCCCCATAAACTTAACCAAATGACTTATACAGCGCTGGGTCATGATACCCAAAGGTATAGGCCCTACTGGAGAACGTGAAGCTCGAATTGCTTAATCAATAATTAATCAATGCAGGAGTGGTAGTGGCTTTGTTTAATCCAATTTTGTCACTCGACATCAACAGAGACAAGCACAGGTAGACAGAGGCCTACAGGGACAGAGAAGGAACGAGAGTCGGAGACATATCGAAAAAATATATAGATTGCATAGAGACAGACAGACAGACAGACAGACAGACAGACAGACAGACAGACAGACAGACAGACAGACAGACAGACAGACAGAGAGAGAGAGAGAGAGAGAGAGAGAGAGAGAGAGAGAGAGAGAGAGAGAGAGAGAGAGAGAGAGAGAGAGAGAGAGAGCACGCGGTCAGTTGAATTATTACCCAATGTGAATAAAGCCAGATTTTTAAAAGCGATTATTGTGCCCAAGAAATTTATTACGTCAACCGTATCGTGAATTATGATTATTGCACTATAAAAATTATATTGTAATTTATTGTGTTATATTGTGAGTTGCCCGCGTCGCTTTTACAGAAAACTGGACCTTAGGCGCAAACATTTTGGGGGACCCTTCTGAACTTGTAGAGAATCTGAGACTGGTGGTATTTGGCCAATCACGCGTAAAACCTACGCCGCTTTTGTGAGCATTATTGACACTGTAATTTTGATTAGTTACATGGAGAAAAATAGAAAATAGGTTATATTTAAAATTCAAAATTCACAATTTTTTTAAAATTTAAATTTAAAAAGAAATTCGTTTGGGGCCCTCCGAGGTTGGGTGGGGGTATGCGTAAACGCGCCTCTGGTAAGGTGGTGTGTCGTAATGTACAGTCTCTTACGATAGCCTTAATATATAGATATAGGACTATATATATGCGAACACACACATAATGTAGGCCTATATAATATACATGCATATATATGTATGTATATAGTATATTGGTATATATGGTGATGATGAGTTCTCTGCCCGAAGACAGGTCCATTGGCTCTTATGCCACTCGGGGATGAGATGAGTGAGGTGGTTTCCAATTACTTCCTCACAGACAATTTATTGTGGGTGATCAACTTGTTCACGGTCGCTACGCACGGGCTCTATGTAGATTCGAACCTGCGACCCTTCAGTTTAACTTAAAGAAACAGGACATACCGCTACACCACCGTGTCCCAATGTATGTATATACATGTATGTATGTATGTATGTATATATATATATATATATATATATATATATATATATATATATATATATATATATACACACACATATTCAAATAGGCCTATAAAGCCCTATATGTGGACTACTTAAAGTGTACGTCATTACAGTCTTACGTTTGCTAAGGGTATACTTGAAACTAGCCATAAAACAACGTCTTTATCTGAACCCTAAGTATAAATATGTTCTTGTCGTAATGCAACAATGAGCGGCAGGTTGAGAGGCAGTTATGATGACACAACGACCCGAGATTTACGATAAGACAGTCGCAATCTTATTAAGGCCGTTAGCACTGTTTAAACAGGACCCTTCCGAGTCCTTCGGCTGTACGTGGGCTATACGATAGCAAAGCCCATCGGGGGTCGTGTTTGAGACTCGAGCGACTCTGGGCGTTCTAGATTGCTAATAGCTTTCCTGCCTTACGGTTACGCATACCTTGAACGTTGTCGTGAGCCAATAAACGATTGCTTTCGAGGTTGAGGATAAAGTAATATGAGAAGCCTTAGGCTTAAATAAGTATGTAAGTAAGTACTCTTTATGAACAGTTTAACACCAGACAAACGCCCGGATTTTACGAGAACAATACATACAATTATAGTGAGAAAGTATCACTAACTGGTTAAGAATCATGTTTACTCTTTGTACAACTACGGTTAGCGGTTGCGGTTACGTTTAAGACTTGTAAAGGCATTAAGAGGGATTTCGGTTGCAATATTTAGAATGAGGAATGAAAGATCGTAGTGGGGCTACCCTGTTAACGAAACTTGATGTTGCTTTGGGTTTACCGATTGTCACGGAACTAAGGGACTTCATGCCTTAAGTTCCTGTGCTTGATCTGTTATGGTCAACAATAAAGTTGGTTGATTGATTGAGAAAGTAGCACACAGTCAGTAGAAAAAACAATGCAGTATTATAAACAGTTTTAAACTGTTTTCTGTTGTTGTTTTAGAGACACGCTTTAGACTTCCGTTTGTCAACGACCACGTTTGGCCCGGTTCTCGTCTTGGGTAGGCCAAGTAAGCAAGTAAGCAGAAGAATTTTCATGGCGCTTCTGAAAGTAAACGTTAAGTCACAAATCAGAAAAGGCCAAACTGAAACCTGATTCTTAGTCCAGATGAACAACCGACCTAGAAATTGAGCTAAAGCTAAAACTTCCAGAGATCGATTTTTGTTGAAACTGAAATCTGCAGACCCTGTTATTTAAAGAATACATCGATGACGCTACTGAACATCGCAACATCTGGTATGTGACGGCATCGACCTATATAGCTCTCGTGAAGAAGCTGGCGCCCCGAGCCCAGCTCTCAGTTGGAGCTTTAGAAATCTGGAATTTACGCGATTATACAAACAGACTTGAATGTATAAAGGTGTATTGCGATGAGTGACTTACTGTATACCACAAATGTCATGTTCGTCAATAAAGTGCAATAGCGACGAAATATCTTCATATGGAAATCCGAGGGGGTCAGGGAGAAATACTGGACCAACTGTCGTTCGCCAGTTGACAGCCTTTAGTTCGATTTTGCCGTCCAATGTGCGTGATTACATTCTGTGAAAGCATCGCTTCATAAAAATGCCAACAGCAAACAATTTATGAAATGCGTAAAATTCCTTAATTTCGTTTCCCCTTTATTACCATTCCCACGTCCAGCTCGTTTCGTTGAATTGTTTGCAGAACAACAGCAAATTCCGAGAAGTGATCCAGTAAATTGAGAGGCTGCGATATTGCTTGACAGGTGTTGGGGGGGGGGGCACTTTTGAACTGGATCAACATTCAATTTTTTACCTCTTTCTCTGTGCACGAAAACAGGCGTTAAAAAGCAAGAGGCAGGTACTTTGTAGAGATCCTGAATAAAGGACCCTCTCTGCCCTGCCGTCCGCGGCCTCAAACGACCGTGACAGGCAGTGATATCATTGTCAAATGCCTTGCCGGTGTTTAGAGGCGACCAGCCATCGTCGAAGGCCTTGTCTCTGTCAAAGCTACAAGTACCCAACAGATGACCGTGTAATTGTTGAGCTTAATAAATCATAATCGTTGCGGAATGTTGCGCAGAAGACAACTTCGACGAGCTGGTCGTCGAGAGGGCCAAATAAATCAATTTCTTCTTACGCTGTTTGCACCATTCTCTCGGTCGGTCACACCAAAGAAGAAAAATTACTGCTTACGAATTGCGGCAGAATTGGCTGCCGAGCAGGATGCTGCTGGGAACGTCAATTACCGCCATTGATTGCAGAAGTGGTCCGAGCAGCGCTTGTAAAACGTGTGCTTGCCGTTCTGTTTACGGATTGAAAATCCGCGTATTTTTGTAGGTGGACATTTTAATTCTACAGGCAAATCGCAAGATTTACAGCGCCATAAGGAACTCGTCTTTTAACGTTTCCATTCAATTCCTTTATGGGTACAGCGTCTTCTCTTCCCCACAATCCCCTTAACGTGCATGTCCAGTATAACGGGACACTTATAGTGCCGTTCGTGTATCAGCGAATGAAAGACGTGTGCCAGGGTTTTGGGATTCGATTCCATCCAAAGTTAGTAATAATTTCAGGGAGAAAGAGTAAGACCTATATCAAAAGTTCGAAGGGCCTGAGCCTCTGAGCCTCTCTTAAATCTCCGAAAATATATGTCCCTACTTCGCCGTCTTGCTATTTCTGCCTGGCCAATAACATCGGACGAAAGCAACCGCAGGTGTTTCCTCTGAGCTTCATTAGCAACATCAATAACAAAAACAAAACAGCAACAACATCTTAAACACGTTAATAGCCTATAGGATCAAGTGCATAGCTTATCTTTCACCTGCCGCTCTCATTTGTAGTAATCACATCCAACACATTTATTTTTGCCGTTGTTTTTCGGCATGGTTCAATCATAAACTCTTCTATATTTGCCAGTGATCTATACTGGTCGAAGCCATGCCAAACCTGCCCGTCATTCATAGCCTACATACAACCGTTAGTGATATGTCACCGACTTTTCCTAAACCATATCGGATTAATGGTTCGTAAACATGTCGGACACATTCGCACACAGCTGGTCAGCTTTGGACGATTTCTCGCAAGACTCTCATCGACTTATATAAAAGTGCGACTTATATACGAGAATGCGTCATATCTCGGACTACGAAGTATAATTGATAGCCAGCGGCGGGAAAAGGTTGCTTCTAAGAATTCTGTGGCAAAGGCGGCGCGGAAAGGTTGCTTCTAAGAATTCTGTGGATGTCGGTAATCAGAGAGCTTTAAACTCGCCGTACAGGGGTCGAAACGTATTCCGCCGTTCCTCAGACCTGTTTACACAGAAACGTGCAAATATTGTTAACATCTGAGGCTTCTGGATCGATGGCTGCGTGTCGAGCGGTTATCAACGACTTCAATCTCTGCGTTCTAGACGTCAAACATCGAATAAATCTGAGCACTCGAACAGTCGCAATAAAGCTATTTCCTTTCGCTATTCTATCTTGCACATCCCACTGCTTCGAACGCTCGGTTTCCCTGATCGATGAGACAACACAGACCCTGTGTTGCGAAATGCACCGAACATTGAACAAGTTCGACGTGATCGTGTGCACTGGTTGCCCTTGTTTGTTCGCTGTCTCGTCACAGTATGCACATTATGTCAAACAAGCGGAACAACCGGGCAGAGATTTGTGCTCTGAAGCCGAAACTGTTGTCAAATTCTAAGCAGATTTATCGTTGGAATCGGGGGAAGATGCGAGCCCTAACGGAAAGAGACAATTCCGCTTTGGAAGACACTTTCTTGAGTCATTAGTCAGAGGGTTCTGGATTGCTTCGTTGCTCACTGTTGCTGATCAAATTGTTTTGCACTGGATGACATCACACCATTATTTACATTATATCAGAATACATCTATCGCTATGAGATTCTGCATAAAGTTACATACGTACATGCATGCATACACATACATTCATACATACGTACATACATACATACATACATAGTACATACATACATACATACATACATACATACATACATACATACATACATACATACATACATACATACATACATACATACATACATACATACATACATACATACATACATACATACATACATACATACATACATACATACATACATACATGCATACATGGGGAGGGGGATAGAGTAATGGTAACACTCATGGCCAGGAGAGCAGCAGTACGCGGTTCGATTCCCGCAATCCCCCTCGGACGGGCGCCTTGCATGGCTGCCATAACGTGTGTTTAGTTAAGATATTATTGATAATTGTACTGTCATGTCTCAATGTAATCTTACTGCGTTTGTCGGTTTGAATTAATAAAGAAAAGATTATTATTATTATTATTATTATTATTATTATTATTATTATTATTATTATTATTATTATTATTATTATTATTATTATTATTATTATTATTATTATTATTATTATTATTATTATTATTATTATTATACATACATACGCACATACATGCATACGCACATGGATGCATAGATACATACACACATATATACATACATACATACCCACACACACATACATATATACATTAATGCATACACATACAAACAAATACACATACATATACACACATACATACACAAACATACACACATATATACACACATATATACATACATATACACACATACATACACACTTACATACATACATACCTACATACATAAACGTATCGCAATATATCTGCGTAGAAGAAAG
>OY744617.1:27057794-27060294 GCA_963556255.1 Allolobophora icterica
ACAAAACAAGACAAAACAAATACAATACTACATAATACAAGACAATACAACTATAATACAACTAAATACAGATACAATACGATGCAAACAATACAAATACAATACAACACAATGCAACTACGATACAAGACAATACAACTACCATAAAGACAATACACAATACAACACCAAACAAATACAATGCAAGATAATACAGCTACAATACAAGACAAAACACAATATAACAGAACATAGTACAAAAACAAGAAAACAGAGTATATAACAATATAATACAATCCACTGGAAATATGACGTGAAACAATAGCGAATATTCCGATGCCAGTGACTCATTGTTTGGTCAAATGCGTCAATCCGTGAAGATGATCATTCTCTCAAACTGAGCTTAATTTCTAAAATATCCAGAACACCATGCGAAACATTGAGTTCAAACGCATAAAATGTATATCATTCGGTAAACAAGCAACGCTCGATTTCCTTTCGTGACAGACAGACAGACAGAAAGACAGAAAGACAGAAAGACAGAAAGACAGACAGACAGACAGACAGACAGACAGACAGACAGACAGACAGACAGACAGACAGACAGACAGATAGACAGACAGATAGACAGGCAGACAGACAGACAGACAGACAGGAATATAGCGGCCAGTGAACATAGAAGTGCAGGAAGAAAGTGGATGCTTCAATAATGTTTTAATGCTTCTTTGTAAACACAGATTTATATAGCCCCTCTACTAGAGAAACTCATCAAAGACGCTGCTGACTTAACGACGGAAAGACAGGATAGAACAGAATTGTTTTCAAGTGTTTACGGAAAGAAAGTAGAGACAGATCAAGGAGTTCATGTCGTAAAGTGCTAGGCAACGTATTCGAGAATGTTGGACCACCACAGCGAAACTTCTGGGCTGTACTTGAAGGTTCTGGCTGGAGGAGCAGCCAGGTCACCCTGTGCAACAGCGTGAAGGAATCTGCGGCCAGGAATGGATGAAATTGAGACACACAACTTCCTGAGATAAGATTGAGTTCAGTCCTTAAGGCAGTTACGCTTAGGAATTGAGATTTAATACTCAGAGCGTTTGTAAATCGACATCTCATGCAATTCCTTCCGCATGAAGCTGGTAGATTCAAACCGAAAAGAAGAAGAATAAGAAGTAGTAGTAGTAGTAGTTGTAGTAGTAGTAGTAGTAATAATAATAATAGTAGTATTGCAGTAGAAGAGGAGGAGGAGGAGGGAGAAGAAGAAGTAGTAGTAGTTGTTGTTGTAGTTGTAGTAATAGTAGTAGTAGTAGAAGTAGTAGTAGTAGTAATAGCAGTAGCAGAGAAGGAAGAAGAAGAGGAAATTGAAGAAGAAGAAGAAGAAGAAGAAGTAGTAGTAGTAGTAGTAGTAGTAGTAGTAGTAGTAGTAGTAGTAGTAGTAGTAGTAGTAGTAGTAGTAGTAGTAGTATTGCAGTAGAAGAGGAGGAGGAGGAGGAGGAGGAAGAAGAAGAAGAAGAAAAAGAAGAAGAAGAAGAAGAAGAAGAAGAAGAAGAAGAAGACGAAGAAGAAGAAGAAGAAGAAGAGCAGTTGTAATGAACGGCATATTGTGCCAATCTGGCGCAGGTGGTAAAACACCTTCGACGTATTCCTCCCACATACACTGAGAAGGTCAACTGCCGGTCCAAGGTCACATCCAAATCAAGCACAGTATAAGAAACAACAATATTATTACGAATTGTAAAACCTAGAGTGCGTGCAACATTATCCGATATTTTCGGTATTTTCTTTCCTTCATTTGTGTGTTAATGGGTGTTAGTTAATTGTGCAGGAATTTCTGCGATTTTTGCCTCTCAACATCACCCAGCTTTCTATTTGCATTGCAGTCGGTTCTGACGCGCTGGACTTGGAAGATATAAACTGCCCTCATAATGGCAGACAGAGAATTAATATTCTCTGAAGATAGGTTGCATTTCAATACAATCCTCCTCGTATACGTCCAACCGAATCGGTGCGCAACAAGTTTTAACCGCGATGCATTACGAATGCGGACGGTTTCAATGTTCACAGCTGTATTCTGTAAATTGAAAATACAGAATAAACTTTAATGTAATGTATCTTATGTATTGTGCTGTTATTGTATTTAAATAGGCCTGTTATAAGTTGTTGCATTTCATTTCGACTTAAGCTGCTTTTAAGAGGTAGGCCTACTGTTAAAGATATCTGTTTACATACATAGATACATACATGCTTAGATACAAACATACACACATACAGTTACGCATACATACATACATGTATGCACCTATCCGTGTGTGTATGCCCACATACATACAAGCGTACGTGCATACATACATACAAACACACATTCACACATCCATGCATATACACATACATACACACATACATATTTATTCCGGATATTTCTATAGCGCCTCTCGAAGTCAACTACTACTCAGAGGCGCTCCCGACTACAGCATTTGATACTGTGCCGGAATTTTCACGCCGAAGCGCCACGAGCAATTGC
>OY744617.1:27062794-27073724 GCA_963556255.1 Allolobophora icterica
TTTCTATTTGCATTGCAGTCCTTTCTGACGCACTGAAGTTGGAAGATATAAACTGCCCTCCTAATGGCAGACAGAGAATTAATATTCTCTGAAGATAGGTTGCATTTCAATACAATCCTCCTCGTATACGTCCAACCGAATCGGTGCGCAACAAGTTTTAACCGCGATGCATTACGAATGCGGACGGTTTCAATGTGCACAGCTGTATTCTGTAAATTGATAATACAGAATAAACTTTAATGTAATGTATGTTATGTATTGTGCTGTTATTGTATTTAAATAGGCCTGTTATAGGTTGTTGCATTTCATTTCGACCTATAAGCTGCTATTAAGAGGTAGGCCTACTGTTAAAGATATCTGTTTACATACATAGATACATACATGCTTAGATACAAACATACACACATACAGTTACGCATACATACATGTATACACCTATCCATGTATGCCCACATACATACAAGCGTATGTGCATACATACATGCAAACACACATTCACACATCCATGCATATACACATACATACACACATACATATTTATTCCGGATATTTCTATAGCGCCTCTCGAAGTCAACTACTACTCAGAGGCGCTCCCGACTACAGCATTTGATACTGTGCCGGAATTTTCACGCCGAAGCGCCACGAGAAATTGAGTGAAGGATTTGCCCAAGGTCCGTACGTAGCGGCTAGAGTGGGATTCGAACCTGCAACCCTCCGGTCACAATGCGCCGAACTTATCACTGAGCCACCACGCCCCAACATATATACATACGTGTACAAATGTATGCACACTTAAATACATAAAATGTCATACATTCATCACGAGTTTTATCCAAGAGACTTAATTTGTGGATTCGAGACGGCAGTACATAATCCCTGGTGAGTAGGCCAATCTCTCGGTTTTACATCATTGCACCACTGCCGCTGTTCGCATCGTTTTAACCACACGTTAACCCCTCCAATCATCTTCATCCTCCACCTTAACCCTCCTCCGTGCACACCTGTCTGCAACCTGTGGCGATCATCAAGTGCAAGCGAAGCATCCTGATTACGAGAGTCTTGGATACGGAGCCTGAAGCTGAACGGAGTAGATATTGTCTTTTGCTCTCAGACTCATCAAAGCCAACATGGAAATCTCGAACGCCGAGGCAACTCTGCGTTAACAGCTTGCCCTGAGCATTCAGTTAGCACATGCCTGTGTTTACTTACGGGTATACGATTCGTGTCGGAGTTAGAACTTATTTCGATGTTCGAACACAAAGTAAATGCGATAGGTAGATCTTACCAGTACTTGTATATCTGATCTAAGAAGAAGAAAAAGTAGAAGCAGGAGGTGGAGAAGTGGAAGAAGAAGAAAAAAGAAGAGGAAAAAGAAGAAAAGAAGAAATAATAACAGTAGTAGTAGTAGTAGTAGTAAAAGAAGAGGACGATGAGGAGGAGGTAAGAAAAAAGAAAAAGAATAAGAAGACGAAGTAGAATAGGAAGAACAGAAAGACGAAGAAGAGGAAACAGAAAATGTAGTAGTAATGGTGGTGGTGGTAGTAGTAGTACTACCACTAGTAATAGAAGTAGTAGCAGTTGTAGTAGCAGAAGAAGAAGAAGAAGAAGAAGAAGAAGAAGAAGAAGAAGAAAGCAAGCAAGAAGAAGAAGAAGTAGAAGAAGAAGAAGAAGAAAACAAGAAGAAGAAGAAGAAGAAGAAGAAGAAGAAGAAGAAGAAGAAAGAAGAAGAAAAAAAAACAACAACAAGAAGAAGAAGAAGAAAGAAGAAGAAGAAGACGAAGAAGAAAAAGAAGAAGAAGAAGACGAAGAAGAAGAGAAGTCCTTTACCCTACATCCTGAGAGCCAGTCATGTACGTTATGTATTATCGACTTCATTTCTTAGTTTCGGCATACGAGGGCGGGTGGCGAGTCTTCTTCCTGCATATGTAGGCCTGGGCCGTTATTGTGACAAGACCTAAACAAAGTTCAAAACCTTTCAATCTGTTTTACTGGGGTCGTCTGCATCTGAATTAACTCGATCATAATTTATAGCAGTGATTTTGCTCTCAACTGATTCTCACAAGGTTAAGAAGAGGACTGTCGAAGACCAAGGCCGAGAAACTGAAGCCGCTATCGATAGCGATCGGATGGACGTGAGTAAATGCCCCAACAGCTGAAGTAGTTCTGAATCTGTATCTTCTATTCCCAGACATAATTGTTAACAGGCGGAGAATATGCTGCGTTGACGTCTCAGATCGAGACTGTCCTTCGCCAACGAATACACGCAACCACGACACAGTCCTTGAAAAACTGCCCTTCTACGAATAACGATAGGTTGGCTAGAGCAGTGTTTCCCAAAGTTGGTTCCGCGAAACCCTAGGATTCCCTGAGGGCAAGACAAGGGTTCCGTGAAACAATTGGATAAGAGTTATTTGTATGTGTTGTTATATTCAGTGCTTTTTTTCTGGAAAAAAGGTTCCGGAACGGAACAATAGGTTCCGGAACGGAATAATTATGGGTGGGCTAAAATCCAGAGAAAACGGGCTTGGGGCTTGGGAGGGTCTCAATAAACACTGAAAACAGTTCAAAACACTGAAATTAAATTAAAATAACTAAATTATTGCTTTTATTATTAAGAAAAATACATTATTTTTTTGTACCTGAAGAAAGGTCCCGGAATGCCGTTCCGGCTGAAAAAAACATTGGTTATATTATAAATCAGACTCCGAGGTGTAGACAAGGGTTCCGTGGAGAAATTTTATTTGAAACAACTTTTTGATATAATTTTTATCGATTAAAACTGTACATACCTCAATCACTGTTTTAAAATATTGCACCAGAATATGCTGTCTTTAGGTCGGGGTTCCGTCAAAAAAATTTCAAGTCAAAGGGTTCCGTAACCAAAAAAGATTGGGAAACACTGGGTAGAGGCGCTATATAAAAATCCACACAGGCGCAGTAGTTCAAAGTGTTTGACAGCATCTTGTGGGTATTCCAGGACCCTTGACGCTGCCCTCCTCTTTTTCCCAGGCTTGGGACTGGCAGTACCAGAGTACGGGCCGCGGCGGATTTACTCCCACACGTCCGCGCGGTACACACAGGAGATTCATTCACTTTCGACGGATCCTTTTATGTGCTGCGTCTGGTATGGAGGAGGAACTCAATCGATTCGTTTATCACAGGAGACATTGTTTATTCGTCCGTTTTCTACTTTCCTTGAGCCTTCAAAGAAGCTGCGATCAGCGCCATCTGCGATGAGTCCGACAAGTTAGTGTATATACGGGTTCTGTTTCTTTGGTCCGCCGTTGCCTTGGTAACGGAATCAAAGTCAACGTTCTTTAAATAATGTCCACTTAAAGGCAGACATTTGTGCGGCTTAGGCATGAACTGTCTGGTCTCAGGACATATTCTGAAACTTCTGTAATACCCCTTATATATATAGGGACACGGTACTACGTTCGCCTTGTAACGCGAAGGGTACGGGTTTGAGCCTCCTCTAAGACCGTTACTGAGCAGGGAGCGTAAGCAAGTTCTAGACGGACAATAATTGCTCAGCGACATCGATTGATGCTCACTCATTAGATAGTGGCGCTTAATAAATGCGAAAGAACAATAATAACAACACTATTTAATAATTGTTCAGAATATTATATGGAGGCTCAACTTACAGAGAAGTTCTCTTGTGTAATATATATATATGTTTTCGAATATATATATATATATACTATAAATATAAATATATATATTATATACTTATGCATAATTACATATATATACAAGAGTATATATATAATTATATATATTATATTATTATCTCTGTAAGTTTGGCATCTTTCACTATAGCGCGAAGACACAATTTGCAATGGATTACAATGGGGCCAGTGGATCGGACATTGATTCTGCCGGATAATGTATATATATATATATATATATATATATATATATATGTGTGTGTGTGCTGCGTCTGGTATGGAGGAGGAACTCAATCGATTCGTTTATCACAGGAGACATTGTTTATTCGTCCGTTTTCTACTTTCCTTGAGCCTTCAATATATATATATATATATATATATATATATATATATATATATATATATATATATATATATATATATATATATATATATATATATATATAGGCGTAATTTGTGAGGGGTACGAGGGGTACCCATGCCCCCACTTTTTCAACAATGCCAATCAATATTTTATTACCGTGCCTTCCCAGAGATCGCAGTCTCAGCCTTGCCTCGTGTATGTAAGAAATTGGTCCCCCACTGTTTAGACCAAAGTGACGCCCCTGTATATATATATATGTATATATATATATTACATGGACTAAAACTGGATCAGCCCTTGAAGACAGATTCTCAAGCTGATCAAATCCATATCCCAACCGCGTTTAATCGGTATTCGTCTTATAAAAAGTTGAAGGACGTGATAAGAAGACTCCGGTGTGTGTGTAGATAGATATATATATATATACATATATATATATATACATATGAATACATATTTGAATGCACACACATATCGGAAACTCCTTATATACAAAAAGGCTCTACTATCTAGACAGCTATATGCACACACACGCACACACACAGATACTCAATATATATGTATCTCTCTCTCTCTCTCTCTCTCTCTCTCTCTCTCTCTCTCTCTCTCTCTCTCTCTCTCTCTCTCTCTCTCTCTCTCTCTCTCTCTCTCTCTCTCTCTCTGTCTCTGTCTCTGTCTCTGTCTCTGTCTCTGTCTGTATCTCTGTCTGACTGTCTGTCTGCCTGTCTGTATCTCTCTGTCTCTGTCTCTGTCTGTCTTATAAAAAGCTGTCTTATAATTACTGCATGGGTTGTATATATATATATATATATAATATATATATATATATATATGTGTGTGTGTGTGTGTGTGTGTGTGTGTGTGTGTGTGTGTGTGTGTGTGTGTGTGTGTGTGTGTGTGTGTGTGTGTGTGTGTGTGTGTGTGTGTGTGTGTATACTCGAAGCAGCGGCACCTAATGGCACTGATCCTCATGCGGTTCGGGCATACTTTTTACGTGTTCATTGTTATGCATGGCTGTACATGTATTGCATCTCTTGGCAAGGAAGCTACTGCAGCTGGTGCCAGATAACAGACACCTTTCCTGCAGAAAACCCTAGCAGCGGATTGTACACTTTTATTTTTAGATCAAGGAATGCCTTTCTATTTATGGAAACACGCGTAGATAATGAACAGGAACCAACGACTCAACGCAGACTTTCAAGGTTGACCAGATCTTTAATATATCTTTTAGCTCGTTTTGTAATTATATGACTATATGCGTGTATATTTTAAATTATATATATGGACCCTGATATAAATATGTACTATCCATATACAGGGTGGGCCAAGAAAGTTGCGCCCTACAGATTTTTGCTAATATTTCAGCCAAAAGTAAGAATTTTCAAATCAAGTTTTACTGGCTTAAAGGTAATTCATATCTACGTATAACAGCCAAATTTCACGAAAATATTTCAAACAGAACAAACGTTATATCACTTTTACTGAGTCCACCCACTGTTTTTTGATGGTCCAAAAACATGTACATGTAATGCAACAAAAAGTACAAAAAAACGATTTTATTAAGTCACATCTCAAATAATTGGCATCAAACAGACTTGATATTGCTTCACAACTTCTGTTCAATGTATCCACCGCCAGTACCCACACATGTTCTAAGTCTCTTTGTAAAGTTTTGATGGCCTTGTTGATAGGTTCAAGAGGAAAATCTTCCCATATCAACTCCAATGCGACCTTCAGTTCTCTTATCGTTTTTGACTTTGGTCGCAGATTGTGGTATTTCTCAAGCATAGCTCTCCATACGTGATAGGCCTAATCCAGAGGGTTTAAATCCAAAGAGTTTTGAGGCCTTGGTCCTTCTCAATGAAACCAGGGCAACTGACATTGAGCCAATCTTGCGTGAGACGAGCAGTATGCGCTGGTGCGCCATCTTACTGAAAGATGAATTCAGCTGGCAGCAGACGCTTGCAATCAGAAATTAATTCTGGAAGCAGGCGAGAATCGTAATATGCAGCATTCACCTTCGCCTTTTCATCAGCAAAACGCAGACGACCTTTGCCACCAAAACAAATACCAGCCGATACCATAACATGTGAAGCGAACTTCTCGCGCTCAACGATCAAGCGATCAGGTCTTGCTAAATGATGTCACAGTGACGTGCAGTTACGCTGGTGCCCCGTTTCTTTTCTAAATAATAATAATAATAATAAGTATATTTAATGATTTAAAAATTCTTACTTTTGGCCGAAATATTACCAATTATTTGAGATGTGACTTAATAAAATCGTTTTTGTTTTTTTTGTTACGTTACATGTTAGTGGATCATCAAAAAACATTGGGTGGACTCCGTAAAAGTGACATAACTTTGGTTCTGTTTGAAATGTTTTGATGAAATTTGGCTGCTATACGTTGATATGAATTACTTTCAAGCCAGTAAAACTTGATTTAAAAATTCTCACTTTTGACCGAAATATTAGCAGAAACCTCTAGGGGGTTACTTTTTTTGGCCCACCATATATATATAGAGGGCATCTTTCATCGTTGTCACTATGGGATATATATATACATATTCATTTTTATATTCTTACATACAAAGCTTTTTTCAGGACGCATTATATATATATATATAATGTATAATATATATACACATTCCAAAGTGGTATAATCTCTTCAAGAATTCTTACTCTGATCCATCCGATAAATACTCCGCCTTCCAATCTCTCTCGTCGTAAACGAAACCCGCCTCTGCCACTCCTCCTCCTCCTCCTCTGTCTTCTTCTCTCGTCTCTCTATCAACCGGATTCGATTCTTAACTCGATGTATCTCTGTATACAGCCCTCTGACACGACACAGCACTCGCGAATAAACTGGTGCCCTACGCTGAGCTTGAAAGTATGCCGCATTAGAAATTTGGAGTTTACGATTGCGCGAGTATGTATACACGAGACTATACGTGAACTCAGACGTCCTTCTGAGTTACAAGGGTGCCATGCAAGTGCTCTCATACATACATACATACATACATACATACATACATACATACATACATACATACATACATACATACATACATACATACATACATACATACATACATACATACATACATACATACATACATACACACACACACATACATACATACATACATACATACATACATACATACATACATACACGCACATACATACATGCATACAATATACATACATACATACATACACACATACATACATACAATATACATACATACATACATACATACATACATACATACAATATACATACATACATACATACATACATACACACATGCATACATACATACATACATACATACATACATACATACATACGCTTGGGGCGTGATGGCTCAGTGGTAAGTTCGGCGCCTTGTGACCGGAGGGTTGCAGGTTCGAATCCCACTCTAGCCGCTGCGTACGGACCTTGGGCAAGTCCTTCACTCGCAATTGCACGCTTCGGCGTGAAAATTCCGACACAGTATCAAATGCTGTAGTCGGGAGCGCCTCTGAGTAGTAGTTGACTTCGAGAGGCGCTATAGAAATATCCGGAATAAAAATACATACATACATACATACATACATACATACATACATACATACATACATACATACATACATACATACACGCACATACATACATACATACATACATACATACATACATACATACATACATACATACATACATGCATGCATACAATATACATACATACATACATACATACATACATACATACATACATACATACATACATACATACATACATACATACATACATACATACATACATACATACATACATACATACATACATACATACATACATACATACATACATAACATACATATACATACATACAATATTCTTTTCAATGGCAGAAATTGTAAGTAAGAATTGTAAGAATCGCAGAAAAAATTGTTGTTTCTAAGTGGCTTAGACCCAATTTGCCCCAAGAAGCTCTAGAGGATCAGTTTGGCTTCAGACCAACTGGCAGTTGTACCAGTGCACTCACCTTCTTTCTACATCACGTCACCCAGATGCTAGAAAGTAACTCTTATGTGCGTTGTTTGTTAGTCGACTTCTCTAAAGCTTTTGATGTTGTTGACCATTCAGTTCTAATACCTAAAGTCATGGCTTTAAACATGCTGCCTGAAATTTCAAATTGGGTCATTGACTTCCTAACTGGTCGATCTCAAGTCCTCAAATATGGCAATGTACTTTCTGATTCTACTTCCATTAATCGCAGTATTATCCAAGGGTCTGGTCTTGGTCCCACCCTCTACATTGTAATGGAGAGCGATCTTAAACCCGTCTCTCTGTCCAACATCCTCTTCAAATTTGCAGATGATACTAACCTTCTCACCCCCCAAAATTCTCCTGTTAGCTTGGAATCTGAATTTGATAATATTAAGGATTGGGCCTCCAGGAACAGAATGACACTTAATTTTTCCAAGACTAAAGAAATTGTATTTCATAGACCGAATCCAAGACACTTATCTCTTCCGGATCCTATCAGCAATGTTGAAAGAGTAAAAATTGTCAAATTGCTGGGTGTTCTTTTTCGAGAAGACTTAAAATTTGATGACCATGTTTCATTTATTTTGAAGATATGCAGCCAACGCCTATACCCCCTAAAAGTCCTCCGAGCTCAAGGAATGCCTCCCAGCAAACTAAAGAACATTTTTCAAGCCCTTGTAGTCTCCCGACTAACGTATGCCATACCATCTTGGGGGGGATTCCTGTCGGCTGAACTGGGTGGAAAAATTGAATCTTTTTTGCGCAGGGCTGGGCGCAGTAACCTCTTTAGTGGTGATGGTTTAACTTTAGAGAAGATTTGTGAAATAATTGAATTGAAGTTCTTCAAAAGCATCCAGTCACCCCAACACTGTCTTCACCAATTACTGCCTGCAGAGCACCTTCATAAATTCAACTTAAGAAAAAGGGGACATGCTTTTGAATTACCGCACTTTAATACATTGCTACATAAGAAATCCTTCATCATTCGCTCACTGTACAAGTATAAAAACTGGGTTAATGCTGGTTCTAGTACCTGTTCTGATATCTAAACTGGCTCTTTTTGTAGACCATAGTAATGCTTATGTTCCTTAGAATGTAAGGCTTAGATCATAACTTTAGTTATAGATAGGCCTATGTATGTAAATAAGACACTATCGTTTATTGTTTATAATACTGTATAATGTATATGTATGTAAATAAGACATTATATAGAATTGCTTGTGTTTAAACTGTCTTACAGTGTTACTGATATTGTGATCCTTTTGTATGTATTGTTGTAAAGTATGAGCGTTTGTCTTATACTAATAAAAGATTACTTACTTACTTAAGTTGTATCCTCTGCAGTCAACTGTTATTTTGATTTTATGCTAATTATTTCACATCAGCAAACTTTGAACTAAAAATACAAGCGACAAGAAACAGATAAATCAAATCAAATCATTCTTTATTGAAACCATGTAATGTACAATGGTAATAACGTAGTCGCGGTAACACTTCAATAGAATGGCCTCAAGGACAGACAGAGGCAGACAGACAGACGCACGCACACACACACACACATAGAAATTCTGATAGGCTGCAGAAGGATCCATATGGATATTCACAGACATAATTTTATTTGATGAGATGGTCTCCCTGACGCGGCTTTTGAGTGGCGCTGAGAAATTTCAAAGATTTACGTTTACATTTACAGATACAGATACAGAGGTAAGATCGATGATACACAGAGGCATGGACGGACGGACGGACGGACGGACGGACGGACGGACGGACGGACGGACGGACGGACGGACGGACGGACGGACGGACGGACGGACGGACGGACGGACGGACGGACGGACGGACGGACGGACGGACGGACGGACGGACGGACGGACGGACGGACGGACGGACGGACGGACGGACGGACGGACGGACGGACGGACGGACGGACGGACGGACGGACGGACGGACAGGCAAATGAACATTATACCGACGGACTAACAGAAAATAGGTTTTCGTGACAACATCCACCCGTGATTACACGCAGGCCTCCAGTTTCAGTCTGTCATCATCACAACTTATATATACGAAACATAGTATATTTCGTATGTATAAGTTATGAACATAAATTAATGTATAAAGTAATCCTGACATATGTGGATGTATAATGTATATACATGTATAATTGTACATGTTTCTATATATGTATTCGTATGCATGCTACTGTTTCATATCTTATACATATACATGTATATGTGTATATTATATGTATTCATTCATTCATTCATTCATTCTGATAATTTATATAGCGCCTCATCAAGACACCTACTCAGAGGCGCTCTCAACCCTGCCATGCACGGTTAAAGAGAGAGGACTCGAGGAGTCGCAAGAAAGCAGATGAGTTATTCCAGGGGAAGCAGCGTATAAGGCGATCGGAAGCCCATTCCCATCAGTAAAACTTAACAATTTTCGTAGATGTCTCACGATATATAATCTATGTATGCTATTATAGCTTACGAGTGTGTTTGATGTACTGAATGTATTCAATAAGATGCGTTTCTCCGTGCGGGAACTAGGTGCTTCCACTTTATAAACACAAAGTGTAGATCAATTTGTCTAAATCTTTGTTGGCTGAATTTCATGGTTAATTGGATGCTATTAGCATCAAAGCGTGTGTATATACTAATATTTTTAACCACACTTTATATGCCGTGAGACATCCGCGAAAAATGTTAAGTTCACGGATTCTTACTCTTTTTTTCACCGAGCATATGTCACTGATGCTCTCGAAAAAATTCTCTGTCTAGACTGGTTGCACTTAGCCTTAGATAAAAAAAATCAAAGCACCGGACGAAAGCTTGATGTATTTAAACA
>OY744617.1:27073924-27078924 GCA_963556255.1 Allolobophora icterica
TCTCTCTTCTCTCTCTGTCTATCTGTCGCTGCCTGTCTTGTCTCCTTAAAAACCCGATGTGGTTGCAGGAACGAAAGTGAGTCAGACATTACATAAAGGACCATTTACATGAAAGGCTCTTTTGATATATGGCTCCTGCTCCCTGTTCAAACACTTGCCCAGACACTTCTACCACTCAAATCATGTAAACAGCAAAAAGGCCGTGAAAAAAACTCTTCATGTGCGTGTAGTTCTCGATCTCTGTAGGCATAAATCTTACATTTCGTGTCTTACAAAAGAAAAGCCCAACAAGAGAGAAGGAAGTAGAGAGGGGTGAAGCGAGAGAGAGAGAGAGAGAGAGAGAGACAGAGAGAGAGAGAGAGAGAGAGAGAGAGAGAGAAAGAAGAGAGAGAGAAAGAGAGAGAGAGAGAAACAGATAAAGGCAGAGAGAGACAGGGATAGGCATGGATAGCAGGGAGAGAGTAGCAGAGAGAGACAGAGAGACAGAGAGACAGACAGAGATAGAGAAGAGAGAAGGAGAGAAAGAGAGAAAAGGAGAGAGATACAGAGACAGAAGAGTAGGACAGAGAGATACAGACATAAGCAGAGACATAGACAGGCAGAGAGAGAGAGAGAGAGAGAGAGAGAAAGAGAGAGAGAGAAGGAGAGAGAGAGAGATAAGGAGAGAGAGAGAGAGAGAAGAGAGAGAGAGAGAGAGAGAGAGAGAGAGAGATGGAAGACTCCCTCTATATATATATCTATCTCTGCCTGTCTCTGGCTATCTGTCTCTGCCTATCTATCTCTGCCTGTCTCTGGCTACCCGTCCCTCTTCGTGACCAGATATATATATATATATATATATATATTGCTACAATTAAACTGTCCTACACATGTGAATGCAAAAGCGCCATCTTCGAAACGATAGAACAAGAACAAGAACACCTCTGTTGAAATCGACGCAACAGACAAAGAAGCTTTGCGATATCAATGTTTGCTGTGCGTAATAGCGGATTAGCGGCTTCTCTGGGGACTAACTTATAGTCTCTGCCTATAGGGCTTAGGACTAAAAAGGATACAGTTCAACAAATGCTCGACAGATGTCCGCCAGAAGGAGCAGAGCAAAAGACCCTAATCTCAAGACTCGTCTTTGAGCAAGGTGCGTACACATGTCAGTTACTCTCGACCCAAAGACTCTACAGATTGACATATTGGAATGGATCCAAGTTCATGCATATTATCAACATGCTAGCAGTGCCATTTAGTACGTACAATTATATGCACATGCATTCATAGCCACATATAGATACATATATAATTATGTATATATATACATGAATGGGACACATATTAGACTTTATATACAAAATATATATTAAATGCAAATATACATGCATAGTAGTTTATATGTATACATTCATACAAATATACTTACTTATATGCATATATAAATAAATTAAAACATAAATGAATACATACATGCATACTCACATACATACATACATACATACATACATGCATACATACATGCATACATACATACACACACATACATACATACATACATACATACATACATACATACATACATACATACATACATACATACATACATACATACATACATACATACATACATACGTATGTACGTACATACATGCATACATATGTACGTACATACATGCATACGTATGATCGTAAATACATGCATACCTACGTACATACATTCATGTGAATATATACATACATACGTGTAATATATATACACACATAATTATATGTATGTATGTTTGCATAAGTTAAGCCCTAGATACATCTTAGTAATACGTGACGAGTCCTGTAAGAAGTCCCGTCGTATATCGAATCAGCAGACCGTGACCAGTGCATGAGACCTCTGCGACTAACGGCGTCACGCGCAGACGGCTAAAGAGGCTACAGTGTCGAACCACTTGCGACAGGTTTTCCAATTGGTTCTACAGAGCGACAATTGAATAGAGATGTCTACATGTTCTCTGGCTGAGTGCGAGTTTCCCTGATCGGCAAGATCTTTTGGAATATTGCACGGCTTCCTCTGTCGTGGCTTAGTATTTCAACCAAGATCAGAAACAACGAGTTTTTCACTTACAATCGCACACGTCGACTTCTTGACCTTATTTCTGTGTCTACTTTGCCAGCGCTTAAAGACCATTATATTTCGTCATTGTCTGGTGCCGTCAGGTCGGGGGCACCTCTGAGTAGTTTTACGGAAGAGGCGCTATATAAACGACTGATTGCATTACATAATTACAATTACTATACATGATTGTAACATTACGGTTTTCTGTAAGCTGGCCTTGAAGTTTGTTGAGGCCTATAAGTTGCCTAGGTTCATAAATTGTATACATAAGCCTATAAGTTGCATGAAACTAGTAATTGTGTGGGACTACAAGTCGTATAGCCCTGTACGCTGCGGAGGGATATAGGGGTATTATAGGTTGGCTCCATGGGGTGGTTGATATCATAGCCCGTCTTTCTATATGTTAAGCCTGTCTGTTCATATGTCTGTGTATGTCTGCACGATTGTCTGTCTTTGTATGCGTATATATGTCTGTGTGTCGTGGCAGCTTTCTTTACCCTTCAGTCTGTTCTGCTTATCTTTTTACGGGTCGTTGATAGGTTTTCTGACAGCCTTCGTCCTTATTGACGGACAAACACAGAGATCCGTCGAACAAAGGACCTAGCGAGGCGCCGGCGCCTTCTTTCAGTGCCACTTGTTATGCGAAGGCGATACTTGCAGTGCAGTCGGTGCTAAAGATATTGGTCTGTAAAAACTGCCTCTGGCCTTCAGTTTTGTCATGGAAGAAAGGTCCATATGAGACATGGAGATGTTATTATATGAGATTAACCAACGATCTATGTAAGGTCGTGCGTCCAGCTCTAGAAGGTCACGCGCTGTGGAACGATAGGATGTCGTGGGACACTCTAGCCGATTGGTTAGAGCGCTAGCATTGTAACGCGAATACTACGGGTTCGAGTCTTACTTGAGACGGTCACTGACACCAGGTCTCCTCCTGTCTCAGTCTTTCTCGACCCCAGGTCGCTATTCATCTCAAGTTCTCCAACTGAACCATATCCAACACAGCACCACGCCTCTGGAACGATCTTCCCTCTGAGTTCCGCAGATTCTTGGTTCCTCCACCATCACCATTACAGCCCGTCCTCCATCCTCCTCCTCATGCTCCTTTATCTATTACCCCAGGCCTTTCCAATCAAAACTGTAGTCTCACCTTTTTAGGAACTCCTACCCTGATTTATCTGACCATCTTCTCGCCCTAATGGACATCCGCCTTAAGAGCTGTTCTGCCTCCTCTGTTGATCTGGCCCTTATGGTAATCGGACTCGGACCTCCGTTGGACTACTCTTTGGAAACCCCTCTGATTTGACGCAGCGTTCTTGAATAGCCTAATGCCCTGTGCTAGGCCTTTGAGTGGCACTTTAGAATTTCGGAGATTACGATTAGGGACTTTGAGCAAGTCCTTCACTCACAACTGCTCAGTGCCTTTGAGTGATGTTTGGTCATTAGATAGTAGTGCTTAATAACTGCGTAATGAAAATAATCGGGCGATGATGACGACGACGATGATGACTGTGACAATGAAAATTATCATAACATTAAATAACACACCTTTAGTAAAATCAAGTGCTTAGCAAGGACTGTGGGGGTTTCGGTACAGCTGCTATCACCCTCATTCAAACTCAGTTTATTGCTTACAAAAAATAATTAGCTGTGAAACGCTGGGGACCCAATTGTTCGTGGTCCCGGTGCATTGAAGCATCTACTTGTGAGCCACAAATAAAAACATTTAGGCAGATAACAATAGAGGGCAATGACATAATACATCGAGTCAACCCACGCAGTAGTCTCGAGGATCGTATATCCTGCACCCACCTATCGAGCCATTTCTATAGAAACACTTGACGGATGAGTGACAGTGCAATCTCCGC
The DNA here is from genome assembly GCA_963556255.1 of Allolobophora icterica. Taxonomy (NCBI): domain Eukaryota; kingdom Metazoa; phylum Annelida; class Clitellata; order Crassiclitellata; family Lumbricidae; genus Allolobophora; species Allolobophora icterica. The sequence continues at coordinate 27,077,885 of OY744617.1, forward strand.
TAGTGTTAGTTTCAGATGTAATTAAGCTCACTGTCCCGAGTTAGTACGACCCGCGGTGCCCTCTCGGAGGACCACCCGGAGCTCTTCGTAGGGTGCGGTGCGCTCAAAGGCAGGCCACTTCGTAACCCTGTTTTGTGCCGGAGGCGAAATAAGCTTCTGATCTCGTTGACATTCTTGACATACCGGATTTGCGGTTTACGGTAAAACCCGATTGCCCTGTGCGTCGGTGAGCGGTGGGTAGGGGTCCAGGTTTTTAGATCAGAGGAATTGTTGAAGCGTGTCCTTCAATGTCAGCACCGAATGGTAGCGATTCAGCAGCGGTCAGACACATGCTCGACTCCCATCACGGCCGACCTCGCTCACGACACGCCTCGCATGTGTCTATGTCAGAGTTAGTTTCCTCGTTGTGGTGCGTAGGCCTACTTACATTCGAAGTGATGTTTCTTTAAATGTGGGCTTACCTGGTTTGTAGTAGTGTTCGTTTGTGGATGTAAGGCTACCTACTTTTAAGGTTACTCGTGTTGAGACCGCAGGTAACTAAGCAATGAAACTTTTTCAGTGCAAGAGTTGTGGACTTCTGGAAATGTTTGGATGATAGTATTGTCTCAGTTGTTTGCTGTTTAACGACACTGTGTCATAACGAAGATGATTAGCGTCGCCCTCCTCCTTTATTGAGGCTTGGGACTGGCACTTTCAGAGTACGAGCAGTGGCGGTGTTTACTGTCTCAGTGGACACTATCACCGGTTTTAAGAGGAAGGTTAAATTGCACTGGGTCTAACACAGATTACACGTCTTCGGAACCATTTAAAACCCTTGTTATGTTATGCTATACTATGTTTAAACAGAGGTGCGTTTACAGAAAGCGGGGCCTTAGGCGCAAACATTTTTGGGGACCCTTCTAAATTTGTAGACTGAGAGTCTGAGACTCTCTCTGGTGGCGTTTAGCCTATCATATGTAAAAACTCACGAAGTTGAACTTGAAGCCGTTTTTGTGAGTGTTATTGACACTGTAATTATGATTAGTTATAGTCTTTTAGAA
>OY744617.1:27086424-27088924 GCA_963556255.1 Allolobophora icterica
AATTTCTGTCCGGACTGGGATTCGAACCCCCGACCTCTCCATCGACAGCTTAGCGCGCTAACCACTACGCTATCGTGCACCCCCTCTAGTTTTATCCAAATATAGGTTTAAATACATTTAATTACAAAACGCGAAGAAACAAAGATCGTTAGGTTCTACTGTTGGAAATGTATGCACAGGCTGTCATTTATTAGCATATAACTGAATTCTCTAAATTATTTGCTAAGAAATACAAAAACTGATAAGTAAAAGAGAAGGAAGAACTCTAAATTATTTGCGAAGAGATATAAAACTGTAAAGTGTGGAGAGCGAGCAGAATTGGAGAGAAGGTACATTTTAGTGGCTTAGCGCTGGGACGCTGCGGCAGCAGCGGCAGGAACGCTGAGAAGCTGCGGGAAGATCTGAGAAACTGCGGGAGCTGCGGAGAGAACGCTGAGAAGCTGCGGGAAGCGCTGGGAAGCTGCGGGAAGCGCTGGGAAGCTGCGGGAAGCGCTGGGAAGCTGCGCGAAGCGCTGGGAAGCTGCGGCAGCGGCGCCTGCGGCGGCAGCGGCGGCGCCGGCGGCGGCGGCAGCGGCGGCGGCGGCAGCGGCGGCGGCAGCGGCGGCGGCGGCGGCAGCGGCGGCAGCGGCGGCGGCGGCAGCGGCAGCGGCAGCGGCGGCGGCGGTGGCAGCGGCAGCGGCGACGGTGGCGGCGGTAGTATTCGCATGTTTAAAACTGTGTTCAGAGACAAGAAGATTATCTTTCAGAGAGCCAGAAATGATCGCGCAGTGCTAAGAATATTGCTCGTTTTTCATTAGTTATAGCACAACTTTGAGGTTGAGTGAAAACTTTGTCTTTTACCTTTGAGTGTACATTTCTACAACTTTTGCCAAATGTTGGAGCCAGTTTCACATGAATTTGGAATGTTGACAAGTTTAATTGTTTAAAATGGACTTGTAAGATTGAAATCTTTGATAATGTCGTTTATGTGAAAACGCTGACTTTAACAAACTGAGCGTGTGTGGATGAGGCGTAGAGCATAGATTTCCATATGTTGTGCGAGAAACTTTGGTGACTCGACATAGAAGTTGCATTATTGAAATAAATCAGCTTTTAACCTACAACTCGTGTCTTTGAGTATTTAGGTATTTTGACTGCAATTGAAAAACTTCTGAGAATGAAAATACGCAAAGTTGCACGTCTATGGAAGAGCTGTACGTTTCGCTCCTCTAACTAACTCTCCAAAAATGCAACAGATTACATGCTTTGCATGCGAAACCCCTCGTTTTCTATCCAATTGTATGTGTACAAATCACCTGTAGGAATAAACTTCATCTAGAAATAATATGGCAACTCCAGATTTCTCTAAAATGTAGCATACATTCCAAAGGAAAACACTCTATTCCCACAAATTGTAACCCCATGTTTCATACTTTATCAGTTAGAACTCTCATATGCTTCTTCAAAATTTTCCCAAAGAGGTACAATTTCGCATACATTTTAGACAACAACAAAAAAAACTTTAAATTTCCATAAATCGTATGTTCAGACTTCACACATGTCCTGATAGAAATATCATGCATAACAGTTTCGTCACCCAAAATGCTCTTAAATGCCTCACCTTACACATATATTTCATCGAAAACCTGCCTTTCCCACAAATCTGTCGCTGCCGCAGCTTCGCTGCGCACCCAGCGCTGCAACCGCCGCCACCGCTGCTGCCGCCGCTGCCGCCGCCGCTGCCGCCGCCGCTGCCGCTGCCGCCGCCGCTGCCGCCGCCGCCGCCGCTGCCGCCGCCGCCGGCGCAGGCGCCGCCGCTGCCGCCGCAGGCGCCGCTGCCGCCGCCGCTGCCGCTGCCGCCGCTGCCGCCGCCGCCGGCGCCGCCGCTGCCGCCGCAGGCGCCGCTGCCGCAGCTTCCCAGCGCTTCGCGCAGCTTCCCAGCGCTTCCCGCAGCTTCCCAGCGCTTCCCGCAGCTTCCCAGCGCTTCCCGCAGCTTCTCAGCGTTCTCTCCGCAGCTCCCGCAGTTTCTCAGATCTTCCCGCAGCTTCTCAGCGTTCCTGCCGCTGCTGCCGCAGCGTCCCAGCGCTAAGCCACTAAAATGTACCTTCTCTCCAATTCTGCTCGCTCTCCACACTTTACAGTTTTATATCTCTTCGCAAATAATTTAGAGTTCTTCCTTCTCTTTTACTTATCAGTTTTTGTATTTCTTAGCAAATAATTTAGAGAATTCAGTTATATGCTAATAAATGACAGCCTGTGCATACATTTCCAACAGTAGAACCTAACGATCTTTGTTTCTTCGCGTTTTGTAATTAAATGTATTTAAACCTATATTTGGATAAAACTAGAGGGGGTGCACGATAGCGTAGTGGTTAGCGCGCTAAGCTGTCGATGGAGAGGTCGGGGGTTCGAATCCCAGTCCGGACAGAAATTTGATTCGATTTCTACTCCTGCTGCACCCCATAGCAAGCTCAGCTATAATGAGCACACCGACTGAACTATGTCGGTGGGAAGATGAGAC